>JAUJPP010000007.1:22109360-22529999 GCA_030562195.1 Nipponacmea schrenckii | reverse complement strand
ACAGGTACATAATTGAAAATAAGATTATCATGTGTATTCGAGATAGAACATAATGTGGGAATGGATAATATGATGTGAAGCAAAAGCATAGTATATCCTAGTGTGTTGTTAACAACAAATATATATCTTCTAATCAAAAATTTTGTAGATGAAAACTGTAAATTGCAAATTGGAACATATATGATTTAGTTCGGTTTGGCTACTGTAGACATGCGAATTGATGTGATGACAAGCACTGACTTTAAAACTTGTTTCGGTTTATTGTCGGGTTCTTTATAGCTGTTCAGGAAGCCATTGTGGCTCAGTGGGATAGACTCTTGCCCACTAACCGGGGGTTACGGATTCAATCGAGAAGATCGAGATTAACCTTCCCATTTTTCAGCCCAGTTTACTCTTGTCAGTGATGGAGGTATGAGGGACTGACATGTAAAAAGCGTTTAGTCGTTCGGATGGCACAATAAAGTTTCAGACATGGGTATCTATAATTGCTATTATTTCGAGAATTTTAACTACTGATAATATTTAAAATCAATATAATCAGAAAGTATGCAATTGTATATATTTCAGTCAGAAAGGATCTCGTAATGTGCTCATGCCCTGGACCACAACCTGTCTTGTTGAACTGGGTTTAAATTGTTATATATAGTTAATACTTTTTGCGTGCAAGAAGATAAGAGATATCCTTGGTGATATAATTATTGATGATAGCATGAAATAATCCTTTCAGAAATGACAAAATTTTCAGGTTGGATGATTAATTATCTCTATATATACACTCGTTTAAAATAACTGAATGTAAAAAAAAATAATCAGCTGTATTAAAAGACGTAAAAATATCAGTGTATCAGAATATCTTTACAGATTAATCCAATTTAAACCAGAAAGAAAAGATTGGAAATATTTCTGATGGATGCCAGAACCAATTAGCAGCTCTGATTTACTAATTGATTTGCGATGATTCATTCCAGCTTTCGAAATTAGACATATATTTTAGTGATATTTTCTATTAACGATGTTATTCATGTCATATTGAATAAAAAGGGTTGTCTTTATAATAAATAAAAATGTCCATTTCTGAAACGAGTGCCCTTTCAAATTATTCTGATTTAAAGACTGGAGTACTTTACAGTTTTCACATTCAACTGATGCAGACAAGTAATTGTTTGAAATCATTGAATCATTATGGTGGATTTAAGAGGATGGGAAGGCAATTTTAGCGAAATAATTAAAATTGTAAGTAGTCGGTCTATGTCGTGACAACTATTATCTTCAAACAATGAACAAGACCCCTAGAAATCAGGTCAACTCTACACCCTACCCTAGTAATACAATGATCAGAGACTGTCAAGTAATATGAAACCTATTATAAAGAAGACATTCATTCCTTAGTAATTAGTGATGGTTCAAATTTTATCCACCAATTTTTTTAAGTTAGTAAATATATAAAAAAAAGAAGCTACTTAATTTGGTCTTGATAAAATTATAGTTGAACATTAGGAACTTGCTCGACTCTAGTGAAAATAATTGCTCGATGGTGTGATTTGTGTCGATAGAGATAATGAGCGAGGCTAAAGTTATATTTTCTATTATTACGAGTTCATACGCGTTATTATCTTCTATAATGACTTTCTAGGGGCACATTTTGTTTCGTCTTACTGCAAACTCTAGTTAATGCCAATATTTGTCTCTGTCTCTAATTACCCAAATCTCGTGGGAAGGACGTGGCCAAGGCAAGAAAAAAGAAATTAGTGATTAATAAATATTAGATTTTTTGAACACTTCAGTTTCCATGAAATGAAATCCATTATTAGTTGTCATGGCAACAGTTTGAGTTAGGTGACGTCACACATTAATGTCAGCAATTGTTAAAGGGGTGTTAGAGAAATTAGTAAGAAGACATAGAATGACATTAGTAGTGAATTACAGTCATTTGGTCCACAATCATCATGTATAATATTATTACTTCATCCTATACAACTCTCATCAAACTGAGAATATTTTAAATTGATCAATATCTTCATTCCACTGTCGGCCATTTACTTCCCTTCTTTTTATCTTATGTTGAGAACAATTATCTCAGATTGTCACATGTAGTCATGTAACGATCACATCTTCAATAACAGGATACAGAGGTTTCATTTTCAGTTCTGTGGCACAGTTCAGACAGTTTCTGATTAAATGCTTAGATATTTAAATCAATTTCAATCTAACGTTTTCATCTCTGTTAACATTAGATTTGGTGAGGTTCTGCATAGGCCAATAAAAAAGCCACCATGAGCCCCACAGGATAGAGGTCTTTTGCCAGATCATCTGACCATAAACTTTGATTTTGTCCATACAATGTTTACTTCATCGTATCACATCATCTCTTTGAAAAGCACCACAATTCCAACCTGCGAGCTCATTTATTATTCCACTTAAAGTTGTATGTTCAAATTTTACATAAGATAGGCAAATATACTATAAACAATTGTATTGTCAATCACTAGAATAAATAATCGTTAATTCATCTCCATCTTTCGGTTTATTTATCTGTATAAAAAGGTTGATACGGTACAGATTGGTCGTGTCAAAGCCCCAGGCCTAATTTCAACAGTAGCCTCTACTTGTCTCATGTTGACAGCTACTTCGATAACCGTACTCAAATCAGGGTGATTAATTTTCTCTGTTAATGAGGCAAGACACTGGCTATTTATAGATTACGTGAGTCACTTGTCTACACATAAATGCCGATACCCTTTGAACCTTTGAACTCCTGAACTCCCCAAAACAAATACCTACTTTTGTGGAAGTCATCTCTTTCTTAATGACGATTTTTGAAAAGGAGTGAAATATTTGTCTTTGTTCTTTTATAGCCTGGGGCATAAATTAACATACGTTTCGGTCCAATTCGTATCTGATGAGCTTAGCTGATTAAAAGAACAATTGACTGTGAAGATAAACATGACTGAAACATGCAGGTGTAATGAGAGATCACGTAGGTGGGAAAATATTCTCTTCTAAATCATATAAATTAAATAGTTCATAAAATACAGTTATTATTCTCCAAACAACTAGATTTTTCCAAAAATTCCAATCCATCAATGTAGGCCTACTCTTCCTCTTGTATCTCCACTTAATCCTAAAATAATACGACTATCAAGTTAACAAAGTAATGCCTGTTTCCAAATATCAACGATGTTGTCAGCAATAAAGTTCTTATTTATTAAGGTATTTAGAGCATATTGCGCTGTTGATTGTCCCCAATGCCATTCCTAAAGGTAGATCTGTTAACTTCAAGTTTCTTCCGAGTCCTCCTTCCTGCAAGAACATCTGACGCGATTTAGCCTACACAAAATGTCCTTCATTAGAAATGGAATAGTTAACTTTTCCAAATAAGGATCACTTGGTTCGTTTTCTATATTGGTCTGACCTTTGACATCGAAATAAACTATATTTTTGTATTTTTCAAAACTAGACGTTTCCATATCATGTACAGAACTTTTTCTAAAATCATTAAGCTAGAAGCTATAAACCAGATGTTCGGTTTTATTCAGCTCAGGTCGAAGGTTATTCAAGTTTTTTTGAGACACTAGTCAGCAGGTCGATAAGGTAGGCTACCATTTATTGATGTTCTTAAAAAGTATTAGGCTTATCCTGAAAAACAAAAGCCTCCTAGATAGACTCAGTTGTAACTAATGTAAGTCTATAAATTTCAGTTCAATTTAGAAAACTAGTAGGATTACCAATACGCCCCTTCTCTGTAGGCTAAAGGGGTGCAATGAGACATACAGTTCCACCAAAAAAAACTTGATTACTACGGATGGGCGAAAATACTATTTAACATTCATCTATTATGGAGTTAGGAAAACGAAACCTCATTTATTTCAAACAAGCTCTTTCCATGTAGGCATATATCCACCGTCACTTTGTGATTTAGCTAGCTCACATTCCCTTTGGATAGTCAACGAAGAACTCATCGAACCCACAATAATTATTCTCAGGATTACCGGTCAGGACATTTACTATATGTATATATCTTTCTATATGTTGGAAACAGATTAGTTCCTGCGCTAACATATCTGCAGACGACAAAATCCGCGCCATCTGATAAAGGGGCATAACTCACAATATATGTTACGGACAGCAAATACATTTCCATTGCTGAATTGACTGGATTGGTAGAACATACTCGTTGATAACAGGTCCTACAACCAATAAATTTGTTTATTTTGACCAGTAAGCCAACACAGTATAACATTTATAGATAGGAAGCTTATGTCAATTCAGAAGTTTTCAGTTCAAATTATCCTCTAATGGTAAAGACTCTATGGTGGAACCTGCCAGTAATTAAAGGGACACAACCATCTCGAACATTTGACCAGACAACAAATTCCTTTTTTAAAGTCTTGACAACTATTGAACTTGCCGCCTCTCGCCTCTAGGATATCTAATGGTCCAGACCAATGACGTTTATAATAGACGTCATTGGTCCAGTCTCGGTCAAAATGGCCCCACAGGCCAAAATGAACCCTAAAAAAATAGTCAAAATGGCCCCAAAAATTACTCTTTGGTCTTTGGTTTCAACTAAATTTAAGGTCAAAATGGCACCTGGAGAAAAGTCAAAATGACCCCATGAATATTATAACATGTAGCAATTTCTTATAAATTGATCAGATATTCTCTAGATCATACCATTCTTGAAATATCTTCAACAATGTATATTTGAAATGTGTGAGTCGGCGAAAACCGTAAGGAAGAATCAGAAGGCGGCTATTGATTGTGATGTCTGCAGACTGCGGACACATGTCAAGTGTGATAACAACATGACTCCAACTGAGTACAAGGAATTAGAAGCTAGTGGAGATGATTTTGCTTATACCTGTCAAAGCTTCAGTTCTCCATATGGAAACTTTTCCGTCCATTTGGAATTTTCAGTGGTAATATTTTAATAACATTATTATACTGTCGAAATAAGGAAGGAGGTAAGTTCATATTAGACATAATTACCCTAATGATTAATGTTTATTAAAAAAAGACACTAATTAATTAAGATTATTAATTTTAGATCAAGAGGTTAGCATTGGTTCACCCATTTAAGTCAGCTAGAACCATTATGCGAATAATATGTAAAAGACTTAGATAATCCATAGCATGTACAATATTAAGAAACGAGATTACAAGATTTTTAAGCTTTGTAGTCTGAATCGTTTATGACGGAAGTGACGCAAAAATGTAAACAGGAAGTTCATGTTTTCGATAGTTGCTTTCTTACTCTAGGGAACATGTCAACCTGGAGACAAGTGTTTGCTAGTTAACTCGAACAAAAAATTCAAAAAGGAGACAATCTAATTTAAATTAGCTGTAATGTTAATCACTAATTAAAATAATGAGTTTTGTAATTAGATATTTCTTAGTCAACTGTCTGTAGGGAATTTTCTTTTTGGACCGTTTAATGTTTGATCATTGGAAACTACATTTTTTTTCTGTTTATCAAGTGTTCATCATTTCGATCTGGCCATATTTTATCCAAGAAAGTAGGTGCCTTTCTGATGATATGGGAGAATGGACGCGGGCAAGGTTTCGCTCACCTTTGGCAAGAACTGTTTACAACAAATTGATGGATGATCAACGACATAGAGTGGACAATCATCTATATGTGAGTTTGTGGGTTAAAAATACAAAGAATAAGAATAGAAGGCAGCTCAAAATGTTTAATTTTATGAAGATGGCTATATTTTCAAACTCAAATATACTTTTGTATAAGAAATGTCTCAAATGAGTTTAAGGTTGAATTTGTTTTGATGAAAAGTTATTGAGGTACTAGATCTATCCTTGACTTGAGAAAATGTTTCAGATCAGCTTTTTCAGAAAATAGAATATAGGCCTAGATCTAAATATTTCTTAACAGAAGCTGTATGTTATCCTTGCTTGGCAAGCTTCTTTTTATTTTAATTCTAGTGGTATGAATTTGATGTAAAGATGTTACCAGAAGATATATGTGATAGGTTTGTTTTAAGTCATCAAGACAACGAAACCAGTTTATTTTTAGAAAACTGCTATGATAAGTCAGACTGGATATTTTCTCAGTTATATTTCTCAATGGCCAGAGCAGTATTGAGTTGGTTTATGTCTCCTACATCTATAAATGGGTAAGTTTCTATGAATAAGAATGTTGTATTTTAGGTATATTTTTATACCCCCACATGAAATGTGGAGCATATATTGTCATCAGCCATGTCTGTCGGTCAGGCCACAATTGCTCATAAACACTAGGCACAATAAGAAGCAAAGTAAAGTATACCTTAAAGTTTGGTTCCCTCATTACTTAGAGCCAAAGTAAGCGGTGTATAAAAATTTATTTTGTATTTTATTATAAGTGAGTTAAAACTTATTTAAATTAATTCATAATGTTTTTACAAAGTGATATTTAACGTTTTATTGCCTTATGTTAGAGATAATAAATGGAATACTAAAATGCCATTGTTGTTGTGGAAAATATTTAGGAATGCGGGCAAGTACGCATGCGTGCATACAAAACAACAAAATCAGCGTCCGGTTATGTACCGAATTAACATACTGGATGATCAAAAAAAAGATCAATGACATTTGAGACTTAACGTACATTATGGTAGTACCCTACTGAGGGAAATCACGTCATAATTAGCCTAATTACAAGTTAATTAAGGACTTGTGGGACCATCTGGTATTTTTCCCAGTCATTAGAACACCTCTTCTTTCTATTGATATAACTATTACCGGTCCAATTATGGTACATATAAGTATATATGAAAATAAGGGAACCCTTGTTTAATAGAGTCAGTATTCCTCTATACAAAAAAAGATAAAACCTTTAAACAGCTTTCATAATAAAATCAGCGAAATCAAAGAGTCATTGAAATGCTCGTAAACACTCTAGAAAACACAATTCTTGATGAATTTTGATGAAATGTGTCAGGAGTTTTTTTTAATTACCCAAGGATGAATCCTATTGAAAATCTGATAAATCGAAAAATATTGAGCATCAGTTATTGCCCTTGTTTTTGAAAACACGTTTAATCTGGAAGGCACAATTGTTGTCCAATTTTGACAAAACCTGATGAAATAGTTAATTATCACCCAAGGATGAACCATATTAAAAATAAAAAATATTGAAAAATATTTAACTTGAATCATTGCCTGTGTTCTTAAAAAGGTGTTGATTTTTGGCTCGTAAACACTCTAAAAGGCACAATTCTTTACTGATTTTGACACAACTTACTGAAATTGTTTATTATCACCCAAAGATGAACCATATTGAAAATCAAAAATACCTAAAAATATTTAATGAGTTATTGCAATATTAAAAGGTACAATTCTTGACAGATTTTAATGAAACTTAGGAATATCGAACATTCATTACCCCAAAACAGAAGTGTATGACTGAAAGTTGAATATTTCATTCCAGTGATTGTTACTGTACTGTCAAGTTTTTGTTCAAATTCAATGCTGACTTTAAGCGTATATTAACCTGCCTGGCAAGCTTTAAAATTTTTGTGCATTTAGACAGATAGTCTTAAATGTTTTATGTGTTAATTATTAATTCAAAAGTACACACAACAAGAGATGAAATTTATTTATTCTAGTTGGTTAGACAGAGGTTCCATGTTCGTATTTTCTGTTGATCAAATTAAGACTCTGTTATCAATACCAGATGAATGGAAAGCTGAAAACTTTATTGATTTAGGTATTATATTTTTTTCCATATTTTGAAGAAAAAAAATCACATTTAAAATTTTCAATGTTAAGTTGTTTCCTCCATGTTTATATTTTACTGCTCATAATATTACTTTGTCCATTATCCTATATGTATCAACATATTTTATTGAAGGGGCCGGTGATGGAAAAGTTACACAGAAGTTTCGTCAATTTTTTGAAAATATCTACGCTACTGAAGCCTCTTCTGTTATGGTAAAAAGATTAGAAGAAAAAAATTTCAAGTAAGACATTGTTTAACAAATTGTGGTTTCTATATTATTCTATAGGAGGATTGTGTTTTGCAATATTCCAAAACATCTTTCAATAAATAATGGTTTGAAGTGTAAAAAAATAGCATGTTTAAATAACACACCTTTGACAAAATATATTTGAAAGATGTCTTTAATTTAAAAACAAGTATTATTATACTAATGTATTGTTTAATTACAGAGTTCTAGGTATAGATTCTTGGAATAATGGTAGTATTGTATATGATTTGATTGGTTGTTTAAATTTGTTAGATAGATGTGATAAACCTATTTCAATTCTTCATTCTATAAGAAAGTCTTTAAGAAAAGGTAGTGGTCGAGCTATTGTAGCTGTGGTTTTACCATATACACCATATGTTGAATTTGGTAAGTTAATTTATATCTTTTTGCATCATAGCACTTCAAATAGATTTGTTAGCTTCAAATGGATTTATCTCATAACCCATAAACACTCAAAGCTTTGATCTGTTGATCTATATTTTTTAATTTGATATATTTGACAGTAAAATTGTGTTATTCTTTTATCAAATTTTTAGAATCCTCAAGTCATAAACCAACAGAAAGTGTTCTTATTAATGGCAATAGTTTTGAAGAACAGACAATTAACTTGATAAAAACTATGTTTGAACCAGCAGGGTTTCAAGTTGAAAAGTTTACAAGATTACCATATATTTGTGAAGGTGACATTCAAAAGTCATTTTATGTTTTAAGTGATGCTGTTTTTGTGTTAAAACCTAAAGAAGATGGCTGATATTGTGATAAGGCATTGAAACTCTTTAATTCTATGCATAATGATATCTCTGAACACTTTTTATATGCCCACACACATATATAACCCTCGCCCCTGTCTGTCCATCCAGTTGTGGACACCATAGAGAGCTGGTTTCTTGATAGATTTTGATGAAATTTGGTTATGAGTCTCGTTATCACTCAAGGAAGAACTCTTTTGAAAATCAAGTAATTGAAAACTATTTACTAGGAGTTATTGGCCTTGTTCTCGACTTCTTTGTGGACACAATAGAGAGCTTGATGGATTTTGACAATACTTGGTGTGAGTTTTTCTTATCACCAGAGGACGAACTCTATTGTAAAACTGACTGGAGTTATTGCTCGTGCTCCTGAAAACATGTTCAATGAATTTTTACTATGAATTATTGCTCTTGTTCATGAAAATGTATTTAATTATTTTGGAAATGATAAAGAGATTGTTTCTTGATGGATTTTGATGAAACTTGGCATGATTTTTCGTAATCACCCAAAGATGAACCAGATAAAAATTAGAAAAATATTGTATAATTTATCAATGATTCTTATCAACCTCTCGGACGGAATTGGCTGCCATAACAAACGTGGGCGTATTATGATGGCCATCGCTATGTTTATGATAGTAGATATTAATCAATGTGGTTTCTGGGACCCGAATGATATATTATTCTTTTGTCATTTTATGTATTCACTTTATATTTCTTTACCCAAATACCATTTTATATTCTAAAACCAGAATATAGTCTTACATATTATAACATGGAAAAGTGTATGTAAAAATGTTATTTGATTTACATTAAACTCATAAAAGCATTTGACCCATGCACATTTAAATTCATTATTGTAGTTTTGTTTTTTCGATTTTTCCACAGGGCACACAGCCTAAACTTCTTTAACTGGACAGCAACTTTTCTTCATTTGTAAATCTTTTGTGGTGTTAATGAATATAAATTGAAACATTTTTGCAAAGCCGGTATTTGCACATTACAACGTGCGCAAAAAATTGAAAATTGGCTCTTAATGCCTTTTTATTTTTTGCATTAATTTTCTTTAGGTTTTCAATTTTAGAATCTACATATAATATTTGATATGATAGCAGTTAAAAAATTTCAAATTTCGAAAAAGTTTTGTAGCACACTTTTTTCAACCAAGTTTTGCAATTCACAAAGTCAAGAATATCTATTGCAATATTTTCGCTTCTTTAGATGGATCTTTGTATATCTTGAGAATCCGAGAAATTTTATTAACGTCGTGGCTTATCCCGGTTAAATTTATTTTACGTTTTTAAAAAAAATTCCTCAAAAAAGGAACTTGGCACACAATTACCTCATTAAAGTAGCTAGTTTGTCTTCAAAGGACAGCTTAGTTCTTTCAGCTTTAGTTAAAAAATATTACTGGTTTTAGAATTTCTATATTTACAAATTATGACCTTTGATGGCCTTGAACTTTTCAGTATGGTATCTTTATGTATTTCATATTTGATGTTCAACCTCCAAATTTATTTGTGGCATGTATTGTAATCGCCTTGGGTCCAGCAGTGGTCCTTTCACATTTGTTTGTGCTCACTCTACAGACTACAATTCTTTTGATTTTTATTTTTGGGGGTCAGTGGCATTATGAAGAAGATCCCTATTGATTTTTGTGATGATCCGATAATTTTTCACCGAAATATTGTGTCTGACTTAGCATTTTTCACTCCCATCAGCTATAGGGTGCAACTTGTGCTCACTCTACAGGCTACAATTTTTTAGGGATTCTTTTGATTTTTATCTTGTGGGTCAGAGGCATATGAAGAATATCCCTATTAATTTTCGTGATGATCCGCTAATTTTTCACGGAAATAATGTGTCTGACTTATGTTTGCTTTTTAATTGTATTAGCTATATTGTGCAACTCGTGCTCACTCAGGCAATAATTCTGCAACATTAGCAAAGTCCCACTCTGTGCCATGTGTGGCTCTAGTTTTATTTATTCTCATATAGATTTCTATCATACTCCTAAAATATATATATTTGTATTCATAATCAAGTCTTCCACTTTTAAAATTCAAATTTATATTATTCATATTGACTTTCATTATATTTTGGCTTAAATAGATTGTATTTGAATGCATAAATATATTTGACCAATACGAATAGTGTTATTTATTTATAACTCAAGCTTCTCTGATCCTTTTTGGAGTTGTGGTGTTTTTTTTTCACAAGAAAAACCTATCCAGAGGGTCCATGTTTCAATCCTGGCAAAGATTAGGATGAATTTTTCAACCTAGTTTCCCCCCAACACCTACAAAAAGTAGGATAGTGCTGCTGTGTTGGCAAAATTTCCATCATTGCAGAAGAGTATGACGAAAAACTCCATTTCATTTTCTGATCCTTACATAATACTTATTCTGTGACACGAAATTACATTTTCATAATCAGACAGCCTCAAATCAGATTATAAGAGATAGCTTTTAGCTCCTTGAAATTGAATATTAAATTAGGCAATAACTCACAAAACATTCAGTGAAAATTTGTTATCAATGCCAATGATCACACCAAGTTTCATCAAAATTTATTCAAATAATGTAGCTTCTATTGCACCCACAATATAAGGAAAAAAATCGCTATAATGTAATCTTTATTTATCGACATAGCCATAGGTCGAAATCGGTGACATAACAAGCTAACAGATTTCCAGTAAACTTTCATAATGGGTAATCACTATTGTTGATTAAAACGCAGAGCATTCTACCCAAATACCAAGCCAACGGCTGTGAGTGATGCCAACGGCGCTTGTTGCAGTCAATTTTTGCTCCCGATGCGATTTCTCCAGTATCAATGGAAAACGACACGAAGAATGCGTTTTAACAAGTTAACGTTTTAACTGGTATTCATTTATTCAATGCATGTAAACACTCACATCCTCTGTATATGGAATGGATATGAATAACTTTGTCTCGAAATTTTATGTCGCGGTCTCTGTAATTTACTTGTGGTCTACAGTCTAAAAGGGAGAAAACTCCGCCTTGTTTCTTTCCTTTTCTGTTTATCTCTGAGGAAAATGTGAAATGGTGAAACTGAAATGAGAGCGATTTCTAGACTCATTTTCAGTGAAGTATAAGAAAAGATCATGCTCTTTACACACATACATGCCAAATACAGCTTTATTACCCTCTTAGCGGTATGTTCTAATTGATTTATTAGAATTATTTAGCATTTTAACATGGTGTCTCTAAACTGCAAACATCTTAGGTTAGGCCTAGTTCTTTCTTTTTATTATAAAGTTTAATAATTTTGTATATCTAGATCTAGTTTGAAAATTATATTTTGTTTTGGTTAAACTGAAATGTATTGTAATCATCTGATACTAAAAGACTTGTTCCATTCATAACTTTTACTTCAGTATTTTATTATATGATTTGTTTGTTTTAGTATTGTGTCATAGTAAAAGCAGAAGATGATATCAAAAGGTGCAATAGGCAGAAATCAAGGACAGTTAGAAATGTCATTAATACTGTGAGTAAAAACAATGCAATTTGTACTGTAGAATTATTTGTGTTATTATGTTTAATGGATTTATTGTTATTAAGCCTTAAAAGACTAGGATTCCATCGCCACAATAGGCACAAAAGTAAACAGCTTTACGCTTATCTATAACTTCAGTGTACTTTTAATACATTTTAATCAACTGGACATCATCAATAACCTTTTTTTTCTGTTTTTTTTTACTTCCATGATAAACAAGTGGTTGCCTAGCAAGATACGCCCACTTTAAAATATATTTTCTGTTTTAACACAGGCAAAAACTCTAAGATTATTTAGGTCTTATCCAAGTTCTCGTCAATATAAATGTTCACGACAAATTTCATTAAAATCTGATGAAAACTGTATTGTCTATCGCAATCACAAGCCGCGTTTTGACTAAGCCAAGTGCAATAACTCAAAAACAGTATTTCAATTTCGAACTTGACCAAGATGACATCAACTTCAATGATCACACCAAATTTCATTCAAATCAGATGAAAACTGTTGTCTCTATAGAGTTCACAAGTCTATTTCGACGCAATTTGACTTAGTCAAGGCCAATAACTCAAAAAACGTTCACCCAAAAATCATCACGATCAAACTTGTCCAAAATTTCATCAATATAAATGATAACACCAAATTTCATTCAAATCAAATGAAAATTGTGATCTCTATCGTGTTCACAAGCCAATTTTGAGGCGTTTTGACTAAGTCAAGTGCAATAACTCAAAAACCATTCATCGAAAAATCGCCAATTTCGAATTTGTCCAAGATCTCATCAATATAAATGATCACAGCAAGTTTCATTCAAATCTGATGAAAACTGTAGTCTCTATCGCGTTCACAAGCCAATTTTGAGGCTTTTTGGCTAAGTCAAGTGCAATAACTCAAAAACCGTTCATCGGAAAATCACCAATTTCGAACTTGTCTGAGATCTCATCAATATAAATGATCACAGCAAGCTTCATTTAAATCCGACAAAAACTGTAGCCTCTATTGCGTTCACAAGCAATTGTGGATGGACTGACGGACGCACGGACGGACGGACGGACAGGGGTGACGACAATATACGACAACATTATAATGTGGGCATATAAAAACTAGATAACTTTGCAGGTTGAGATAATTGCTGGAATAGTAAGGTATTAAGGTTTCAAATCAACCTCAAAACTTCAAAAAGTTTTTTAAGTCTAAATGGCGGCTTATGTGCAGTAAAGAAGGCATTTATATGGTGATCTTCTATTTGTATCATGTTTTTTTTTAGCCCTGTCAGTTGTTGCTTCAATTTAAGAAACATTTGACCAGATAACACCCAGTCTTATTAAAATTAGACCAAACTTTTGTTCATTTTATATTATCTTTCACTTTTTATTTAGTCACTTTGTTAATTTGACAAATGTTCAAGAGCCTTGTTGACCCTAAATGAATTATCTGACTGAATTAATATATAATAAATGCTAATAAAGAAAAAAAGAAATTAATCTAATTTTTAATAAGACTGAGATAACATCATCAATCATTTCAAAGCCATTCAGGCCAGAATCCTGTAACACCCTAACTAACCTGGAGGAGAAATCTGCATTGTAGTCGAGATCTACAAGGATAGTACCGGTATTCCTGATTAACATTAACATGGTTATGAATTTCTGTACATGTTTTAATTTGTCCTGTTGCACTTTCATCTTGATTTTGAATTTCTTTGAATCATACACCATTTAATTATGGATATTTTCAAGAATTTTTTTTTTTTTAAATTTTTATAGAAAATAATAAAGGAGTTTGATAAGCTTGATGTTGAGTTGCCAGTGACTTGTCCATTACATCCACATCATGATATATATAGAATACAGGAATCTCATAAATACATGGAAACCATCAGTAAATGGACATGTTTATATTGTGGTAAAGCATTTGTAGCTGAGGATTATTTAGATAGACATTTTATAAATAGACATTCCACCGAAATCAAAATAGTAAGTATACAGTTTCTCGATTTATTAATATACCTATTCTCTGTCAATTAATATACCTATTCTCTGTCAAACCATGAGGGTTATATTTTCAGGGCTTGATTCTTCTTCTAGACATCCTTTTAAAAGCAACCTTGAAACATCCAATGAATGAATTTTGTTTCTTTTATAATGTCAAGCTTTAATCAATTCATCCTTAAATTGCAGCATAATTCAACACAATGTTTAGCAGACTATTGTGATGTCTTTCGCTGTGATATAATAGCTGGATTTAGAAAGCCTGATTTCTGGGATTTAGCTCTGTGTATGGAAGATGATATGGAAGAATCATTCAAAGATTGTGTGGTAGGTATTGTTAATTCTAAATTCATACCTATATGATATATATATTTACTATTGTCTTTTAAATAATAAAACATCACAAAAATATTTTTCTGATTGATAAATTTAACTTTTCAAGTGGTTTCATGAAGTATAAACATTATACACAGATATATTATTTTATAGAAATTAATGGACAACTGTATACCTAAACACATCACTACCAATGAAACTTTATATTTCAAAAGTGAGTAGCTCTGAAATCTTTTTGACATTCTGTTTCTAGTAACACACTTTAACTTAGTTCTTGTTAAGTACAAGATATTTGTGATAATTACTTAAAGATTGAGTGAATTATAAACTTCAGCTGATCATTCATTTAAATTGTAGATTTATTAGAGGAGGCTGTGTGTTCATATTTAACTTGCAATAAATATTGGGAAATACCAAAAGTTGAAGTAAGATTTTAAGTTCCGCCCTTTTTTATCAGATATTAATGTAGTTGCCTAATTATCACTAGGTGATTATTATCATTTCTGTAAACCATTCCAAACTTTTTGCCATTTCAAATGCATGTAAATAACTTGGTACCACAGGCTCTTGACGTTATTAATAATGTATGATATAATCCCATACAAAAAATATTGGCATACAAAATCATATTTTATTTTATTTGTGTAAATAGTTTTCATTAAGAAAAGAATATTTTAGTTAAGTAATTTATGGTTGACAGTGATTTAATGACCTCCCGGTATGCTAATATTTTGTGTAGAACTGCAATGTAATGTTATTTTGAAATTTAAAAGATAGCTTGCCAGGCAAGGTAACATACGCCCACTGGCAGCATTGAATTTGAAAAATAAATAGAGCAATGACTCGAAAACATTCACTAAATGGATATTGAAGTCAAGGGCAAAAACTCAAAAACACCAAGTTTCATCAAAATCCATTGAAAATTGTAGCTTCTATTGAACCAGAAAAAAATTTTGACACAATCTTACTAAGTCAAGGGCAATAACTAAAAAACTGTTCATCGAAAAATCATCAAATTCGATCTTGACTGTGTCTTATCAATTCTAATGCTCACACCAAGTTTCATTTAAATCCATTGAAAATTGTAGCTTCTATTTTGTCTACAACAAATATAGAGGCAGGGGCAATAACTCCAAAACTGTTTATCGCAAAATTGTCCAAATCGAACTTGACCGCCCTCTTATCAATTCCAATGCTCATACCAAGTTTCATTAAAATCCATAGATAATTGTAGCTTCTATAGTGTCTACAGAAAATGAATTTTTAAGCAATTTTACTTAGTCAAGGGCAATTACTCATAAACTATTCATCAAAAAATCGTCAAATTTGAATTTCTGATAAAAACTGTTGCCTATATCGTGGATATAACCCAAATTTGACGCGTTTTTACTAAGTCAAGGGCAATAACTCAAAATCTGTTCATTCGATAATTTCCATTTTGGAACTTGACCGAGATATCATCAATATATACATGTATACCAAGTTTCATTAAGATCGGATAAAAACTGTAGCCTCTATCATGGATACAACCCTAATTTGACGCATTTTTACTAAGTCAAGGCAATAACTCAAAATCTGTTCATGCAATGATTTCCATTTTTGAACTTGACGAGATATCATCAATATATACATGTATACCAAGTTTCATTAAGATCAGATAAAAACTGTAGCCTCTATTGTGGATACAACCCAAATTTGACGCGTTTTTACTAAGTCAAGTGCAATAACTCAAAAAACGTTCATGCGATAATTTCCATTTTCGAACTTGACCGAGATATCATCAATATATACATGTATACCAAGTTTCATTAAGATCGGATAAAAACTATAGCCTCTATTGTGGATACAACCCAAATTTGACGCGTTTTTACTAAGTCAAGGGCAATAACTCAAAAACCGTTCATTCGAAAATTTCCATTTTCGAACTTGACCGAGATATCATCAATATATACATGTATACCAAGTTTCATTAAGATCGGATAAAAACTGTAGCTTCTATCGTGAATACAACCCAAATTTGACACGTTTTTACTAAGTCAAGGGCAATAACTCAAAATCCGTTCATTCGATAATTTCAATTTTCGAACTTGACCGAGATATCATCAATATATACATGTATACCAAGTTTCATTAAGATCGGATAAAAACTATAGCCTCTATTGTGGATACAACCCAAATTTGACGCGTTTTTACTAAGTCAAGGGCAATAGCTCAAAAACCGTTCATGCGAAAATTTCCATTTTCGAACTTGACCGAGATATCATCAATATATACATGTATACCAAGTTTCATTAAGATCGGATAAAATCTGTAGCCTCTATTGTGGATACAACCCAAATTTGATGTGTTTTTACTAAGTCAAGGGCAATAACTCAAAATCCGTTCATTCGATAATTTCAATTTTCGAACTTGACCGAGATATCATCAATATATACATGTATACCAAGTTTCATTAAGATCGGATAAAAACTGTAGCCTCTATTGTGGATACAACCCAAATTTGACGCGTTTTTACTAAGTCAAGTGCAATAACTCAAAAACCGTTCATGCGATAATTTCCATTTTCGAACTTGACCGAGATATCATCAATATATACATGTATACCAAGTTTCATTAAGATCGGATAAAATCTGTAGCCTCTATTGTGGATACAACCCAAATTTGATGTGTTTTTACTAAGTCAAGGGCAATAACTCAAAATCCATTCATTCGATAATTTCAATTTTCGAACTTGACCGAGATATCATCAATATATACATGTATACCAAGTTTCATTAAGATCGGATAAAAACTGTAGCCTCTATTGTGGATACAACCCAAATTTGACGCGTTTTTACTAAGTCAAGGGCAATAACTCAAAAACCGTTCATGCGAAAATTTCCATTTTCGAACTTGACCGAGATATCATCAATATATACATGTACACCAAGTTTCATTAAGATCGGATAAAAACTGTAGCCTCTATCGTGGATACAACAAATGTGGACGGACCGACGGACGGACGGACAGGGGCGACGGCAATATACGTCCACATTTCCATGTGGGCGTATAAAAAAGAATCGGCCAGTTTTTTTTAAAAGATATTGTTGAGCACAAGTTTTAATGATCAATGACAAATAGTGCAGAATTATAACAGAAAACAGAGACCGGAAGTTTGAACCCATTTACATGTAAACAGGAGGTAGAGCAAAACATGGCAATATGTTCAGATTTCTTGGCTTCTTTTCTCCACAAATTTGTTCTTAATCAGACATGAATCAAATTCGAAAAATGCTAAAATAATTCGAAATTCCGCGAAAAAATATCTGCTACAAATTCAACCCGAGCAAGATCAAAAAAGAAAAAAAAAAAAGATCAGGCTAAACTCGTTTATTCTGGAGCCGAAAATCTGTTTTTTGCAAATTTTGCACTGTGGCAATTCCAGTTTTGCTGTAAATATTGCAGTCTAAGCGAAGTGAGGTGTGTAAAAAACGAAAAAAATTTTTTCGATAACAAACAGACTTTGCTGGAGTCACAGTCCCACAATTACACTGAAGCAAAAATAAGCAATCCTAGATAATAAAATTCCACTTGTGTAAAACAGTAGCCTTTTAGAGACAAATAAACTGCTTTGTTTACAATTGTGCCTATTTTCTCTCTTATAAATATATACAATGAAGGCCAATGCCATATTTGATAAATATGGTTGGTACAAATACTGATTCAGAATGAAGTATAATGGGATATCTTATACATTATATTTTATTTTTGTAGACACAAGATGGTAAAATAGCTGTGTATGTGGTACTAGCAATATTAGTAGCATTTGGTTTAGTTGTTTATTATTGTGTTTTTTACCAGTTTTATTAGTAAGTATTAGTAAGTTTGTGGTACTTTGCTTGTCCCAGTTTGTTTTGCAATGTCAATCCTTCAGCAGGGCACACAGCTCAGGCTCTGTCAGCTGCAGCAACACTGTCTTCTACATCTGTAAACCTGTGGTGGCAAAGCTGTTATTTGCATGTTACCTATTTGATTTAAAAGCTTGTAATTTAAACACTACTAGACATTTTAAATAGTTTAAAATATGGCAAAAAAACCTAAAATGGGCATAGCACATCTGAGTGAAATTACTCATATTTGTTGTTCATCTTCTGGTTTGAAAATTTTTGATGACCTTGACATTTGGCTTAAAGCTGAACTCCTGTTATAAAAATAAATTGAATAATTAATAATAAAAAAAAACTTATCCGCCATACTTGTTTCAAACTTAAAACAAGTATGGCGTCTGACTCTCCCATCAAAACCTAAATTATTAATTATTTAATTTATTTTTATAACAGGAGTTCAGCTTTAATAAGATCAGTTACCATATGCTAATACTTCTTTTGTGATGTCTGATGTCTAATTGTGGTGTCTGGCATAGTTCATTTTGTCAGAGTCTATTATTTAGTTCAAAAACACCCAAAGATTTCATTTTCATCACCCAAATAACTGGGCATTCACAAGTGACAAAATGTGCTTTCACTACTCCCTTTTCATTTCAGTACCGATTCATTTTCTGATTCAATTGTCTATGATCCAACACCTCGCGGAAATCACAGACTGACACAGTATTATGAAGTAAGACAGAGAGCTATAGTTAGAGATGGACAAACATGAGATTCATGTTTTCTAATCACCCTTTAACTAGCTTACCAAAGTGGCCAGTATCAGTAATACAATGAAACTGATAATGAATGTATTGGGTGAATATATCATTATCCAAAAAAAGTACTGTAAAAAGTATTTAACAATATATTAATTTAACAATAATGGTATAATTTATCAACATAGTTTTTTCGTTTCAAAACGTTTCACAATATCACTCACAAAAATATTCAGTACTATCCAAAATTTCAAGACTGGATTAAGTGATCATCCTTTGACTTATTATGGTTGTAAATAAGTACCTTTCAAACAGCACCAAAAGAACCATGATGATCAGGAAAATTTACCAGCCGTCTATAGCAGGGTTGTTTTTTAAACAGCTACATCCACAACCTGTAGGACATAAATCTTCTTGTTCAAACCAATCTAAGATATGTTGAGTATGACCTCCATGTCCACATGTTAAACAGAAATTAGCAGCACCTGAAATATAACAGCAAAAGACTATATCTTTCTAATCTCTTACTCAGAAAAATTTATCTTAATTAAAACATATATAAATAAAACAACCTGTGCGTATGACAAAATTATTTGCTATCTCTTGTGTATGTTTAACTTCCTACCAAATATTGGATCTGGTCATAGGCCTAGCACCATGTGGTCCTGATCCACTTGATCCCACTGAGCAGTTAACACATAAACAATGAGATGCTGAGAATATCCAGTCACCTGAGCACTTGTATAAACATAACTAGACTAAATCGTTGCCTACATGATCAAACATTTGTATGACGGTGTTTGTCAACAAATGTTTCCAACAAAGTCAAACATGTATGACCGTGTTCAAATTTTTAGATGCATGCTTTATCTTTCCACCAAATGTTGGCAATATTTAAATTAGGCATCAATTGTTAACTAATCAGATGTCATGTGGTTGTCTACCCATGTGACTTGGCTTTCAAAATGGAGAGCGGCATAAAACAAATATGAATTTGTATGCGGATAACCCATGCCTTTACAATATTTTGACAATTAATAGTCACATCTTTGTACTTTAGGAAGTTACATCCATGGGTAGTAAATTTCTGAGGCTGGCCTGGTCTGTTTGCTGATACACACACTATAAAGAATGATAAGCACCATGCTGATCTTTTATTTTGATCAGTCGCTGACCCATTGGCGAACCTTTCGCACTATTCTTTCGCTTTGGGTGATGAAGAATTGTCTTAATGATCACTACTGTAGCAGCACCAATCAACATGCTGATTTGAGCATCTATGTTGAATCATTTTAAGTCCAAAGATAATATTGCCTTAATGATACTTACCTTTAACGCCAGTTCTACAAATAGAGCATTTTAAAGCTATATGGTTGTTAGCACATTGGGGATTATCTGTAGTTTGATTACATTGATGACAACTTACAATAAATTCTGAAAATATATATTACCATGTAAGTAGATCAATAACAATGTTTAATATATTTAATATTTACTGCCAATAAGTTTCAAATCACATTTTGAAGACATAGTAACAAAAAAATAAATAAATAACTATTTGACATGATATTGACTTTATTTTCTTCATTTCTCTAGAGATTTGTTATTTATAAGGGAATGAAGAAAATAAACAAATTATTTCAATCCGATAGATTGTAAAAAATATGTAAATTTACCATGGAACTTAAATTAATTCCTTATGTAATAATAAAGAACAATCTTAAATTCCTGTAGAGCCAGCTACTTCTTTTTTTAAACAAGGTATAAAACACAGTATATAAAATTTAACACAAAATGAAATTAAAAGATAAAGATAGCTTGCCAGACAAGGTAACATACGCCCACTTCAGCAAACAGAAAATTCCATGTTTTTTCATTTTAACTCATAAACCGACATCTAGAATCGCACCAATTTTGAACTTGTCCGAGATGTTATTAAGATGAATACACACCAAGTTTCATTCAAATCGGATAAAAACTACAGCTTCTATTGCGTACACAAGTAAATGTTAACATTTTCTCATTAAATCAAGGGCAATAACTCATAAACAGACATCTGGCGAGATTTTATCAAGATGAATACCCATACCAAGTTTCATTCAAACCGGATAAAAACTACAGCTTCTATAGCGTACACAAGTGAATTTTAACATTTTCTCATTAAATCAAGGGCAATAACTCATAAACAGACATCTGGCGAGATATTATCAAGATGAATGCACATACCAAGTTTCATTCAAATCGGATGATAACTACAGCTTCTATTGCGTACACAAGTAAATTTTAACGTTTTTCATTTAATCAATGGCCATAACTCATAAACCGATATCTGAAATTATGCCATTTTCGAATTTGTCCGAGATATTATCAAGATGAATACACATACCAAGTTTCATTCAAATCAGATAAAAACTCGGCCTGTATCGCGTACACAAGTAATTGTTGATGGATGGACGGACGGACGGACGGACGGACAGGGGTGATGGCAATATACGTCCACATTTTCATGTGGGCGTATAAAAAGAATCTATTACACAATGAATACAGCAATAAGTGTGATATGATAAGAATTAGCTGCTTTATCATAGGAACTGTGGTGAAATAAATAGAAATTCAGATTCTCTGAAATATTTATCAATTTAAATTCAATGAAATTTGGCGCCCTTAAAAATAATAGTTTTAAAAAAGGCATTTAGAAAACAGTGTTGATTACATACCATAATTTCTTTCTGGCGGTGTAGGAAACGAAATATACTTCATAATTAATGCTGATTGGTTAATTAATCCCCATTGATACAATATTTTAGCATATGCTAATTTATACTGATCATATATTCCAACTTTTGTAGGGTCCAACATCCTGAAATGTTATTTTATTATATGAAAATCAGTTAAAGTTACTTGTGTGGCCTACTTTTATCCTACCTGAAATTATTTAACTGTATCTTTTTGTTACATCTCACTTGGAAAAGGTAATGATATTTTAATACTAAATAAGCAGAAACAAAAAACCAAAGTAATCATCTTGCATGTGTATAATACAGTTAAATTGCATTCTCTAGAAAACAGTTATTATTCTTGTACAAATCTTCACCCACAGTTTGTGTATGAACACAGTTAAACAATAGTTAATTTCGTACCTGCTGTCCATTTCATACTGTAATCTTTCTTGATCAACATTTTCATCAATTTCATCTTCAATAATTCGATAATCATCATAGGAATCAGACCAACTGTTAGATCTCTTATTTTTTACCATTGCTGTTAAGAAATATTGCAAACTAAAATATTTTGATTTAAATGTAACTTTTAGAAATATTTTCTTAAATTCTAAGGTTGATAACCAGATTCTATGACAGTCTTCTACAGTAAAAGAAAACCCATTTTTTCAGTCAATTCAGAATTGCCCTGATTCTTAGTCACTTGTTCAAAACTAGGTTTTTGTTTCATAGAAATAGGCACAAAATTTCTAAAGGCTGTACAATTTTTATTTCATTACATTACAATTTGGTTCTGCCAATTGATAATGTTTTGCGACAAAATTTTAACAGATATTTCTTAATTTTCAGTTTTGCATGTGCAGAAACATAAAATTGCAATCACAGCTTGCACAAATTATTAGAAATTATATCTTCAAATTGTTGACCGGTATTTATTTCACACACACATACACAAGTGCTCAGAATTAATATGGATAAAAAAGAATAAATCTAATGCATTCAACACAATAGGTCAATTTACAAATTCAGATAGAAGTGCAGAAACAAACTAACTTGTGAAAATAGTTTACTATCAATTAAAATGTTTTATATCCAGTTTACTTTTAGTACAATAGGGTTTAAATAGCTGTTGATAAAATACTCTACCATTTTAAAAAAACAATAGCCACTATTATTAAAGTTTAATTTGAAGCAAATGATTTCAACACAAACTGGGTTCTTAACACAATCAATTCCACTAATTGTAAAATATAATTAATATCACTAAAATTGCAACCTTACACATTTTTATTACTTTCTCTAATATTCAATGCAGACTTTTTATTTAACACAATTGTTCTCACTGTCAATGATTTAAACCTACCTTGTTTAAAAAGTTCAGCAAGATTTGGATGAGATGCTACTGCTGATAAAGGGGCTGTTGCAGCCTGGGCTAGTGTAGGAAAGTGAAGTGTGCCCGCTGGTAATTAAGGCAAGTAAATGTTAACAAAATAAACAAAGAACTTTCTAATTGAGAAAAATATCTTGTAGAATTAAACTCAAAATATTAAGAATTGTTTAAACTTAAATGATGATGTTTGATTAAAGATGTGTCATAATGAAAAAAAACATAGCTTTAGATAATAAACGATGATTTCAAAATAATAATGAGCCTGAGCATGCTTCTATGGCCTAATAAAGATACAATAAGAAGTTACAATTTGCCCTCTGTGCTCTTATCAGTATAAAGGAATAGGTCCTCTCTAACATTCTCAAATTGATTTTTTTATGCTGAGAAATTATTTTAGGCAATATCAAATTAAACCCTATATTATCCTATCAGAATTATAGCGGAATTTCTTTTCCATTACCAATGTCATCATTTGGGTTGAATTAGATGTATATTATTACAATCCAATGGATCAAAATAAACTAGAAGGTTTAAATTAAATGAAAAAAAGAAAGAAATATCTACAATGTTTGGATTTGTACAGGGGAACTTTGAATAAGAAACATTTAAAGGTATAATACACACGTCCTACAGCTAATATTTGAGTTTAATATTGACTATTGGTAATAAAAGTATGCTTCCAACACTTTATCAATTTCCAAAAAAAAAAATTCAGTAAATAAAAATTTCCCCAAGAGTTAAATCCCATCTTTAACTGTTAAATTTAAAACAAACATTCCCCTATCAAATATGAGGACCTTATTCCTTTTTCATGTGTAGGCCTACTGTGTAACATTTTAATTTATCTATGTGTAGTGTATGTATGGCAAACTACTTGAGAAGAACACAGTGTGCAAGGACTAGGGGTAGGATTTGCAGAGATCTATATCAGACCCACAACTTCACTTTTCTACCTACCTTTTTGTATTCTTCAACACAGGAGATCTGAGGAATCATACATATGATCTAAGTTTACTTGTATCACACATCAAAGTATGATGTTTGAATGGTGTACTTTTTAACAATCTTTCTTAATTATATGTCTTTGCTGTATATATTTTATTTCCAACAATGTAGAGATATATATGTTAAGCTAAGCAGAGGGGAAATAGTACTGGTATGTAGAATAAGCAGAAATGTGAAATCAAAGTCAGATCATATTGTAAAATTAATTGTTAAGAAGTGTTCAATCAACAGGAATCAATCCATTGAATATAATAGCTCTAATAAAAAACATTCTCAGCCTGCTTTCAGAATCTGATTTAAGACCAGGTTAATGAACAAAGGCTAGACCTTCACTGTTATAAAGATCAACTTGAGGTAATTTAAGAATAACAATAATTTTATTGAAAGAAATAGAATCGTTTTCAATTTCTCTGACCATACCATACACATACCAATATCAATCATTTTGTTATTCATCTCTTAAATTATGTTTTAAATATGTTCTTTTAGTTTAAATTAAAATATACAGGATTTTTTTTTTTCATTTCTAGTTCAAGTTGAGGATTAAACATTTATTTATTAGGGGAGACAACAGTGTCACACAAGATATAAAAGAATACTATATAAACTAGTGTCCAAAAGAAACGATACCACCTGTTTGCATTGAAATAAAATAAAAACTAAACAATATAGAAGTTTAAGATTTGTGTTATGTTTTTGATAACTCCTTTCACAACATCTTTACAAAAAATTCATTTTAATAAAATCTGTATGACAAGCCTTTAAAGATAGGTGGGGTCAAAAAATGAACATTTCTTAAGAGCACTGATCTCAGAAATGAAGGGAAAGTGAGTATTGGGTATATCCATCAAAAGCATCAATACAAAATCGGACTGGCATGGCCCATATCAGTATGTTGTTTTGGTGTAGAGGGGTCACAAGCGGTCTGCAGTAGGGATGACATGACCGGATACCATACTGTCGCAGTTTCCTGTAGATGGTCTGTTGACTGATCCTGTGTCCCATTCTGTTACGGTACATTTCCTATAATGAAGTACCTGGAAGTAACAATCTGAGCGCAGTATGGTTGCTTGGGTCTTCCACTCTTGGGCCTGTATAATGCCTGACCTGTCTGATCTAACTGCTGCATCAACATGCTGATAGTGATGCATGCACATCACAACCTTTTGGCGATGTCGATGTGTGGTGCTCATTCCAACGGCTCTCTCCCTCGATGGCTGTCAAATGTGGCATATCTTGTGTACGGTAATTTTGTTGCTGTGATATCAATGTGTCTGATCAGCAGAGTTTATAAAGAGTTTCTTTTGGACAATAGTTTACTAAAATAAGATTGAGTCTATAATCAAACCAAACCATGCTAAACTGAAATTTATATTTCTGAACATAACTAAGGGTCTAATTTAATGTTTGAGTTGAGAAAATATGACCAAGAAATCTAGTTTAACTCATGAATATAAATTATACCCATGAGATGACCAACAGTTTGCCTTGGGTGATATTAATTTTAAAAGTTTGGGGGTTTTCTGGTAACCATTTTCATCAAAAAAATTTTTTATATATAAAACTAATCAAATGCATATTTTACAAGTCATATAACTGCTTTAGATTCTATATTAATTTGATTTATTTATACATGTATCAAATTTAGTTAACCTTAAGGTCTATCAAATAACCTACCCTTTTTTTTTTTTTACCTTATTAGCTTATTGTACTGCCATCTTACTGATGTGTGACTTTACAATGGTACTAATCAATTCTCATACAAAAACAAACTCAAGACCAAGCTACTTCCTGAGAAGGCTGAATTATGGAACATTGCATATGGAGAGAGAGACTTTTACCAAGTTTAGAGAAGAAAGTATTGCTATGATTATATTGAACTAAAATTGGCTAAAATACAGCATTCACATGAAGAGAAACTAGTTATATGTGAGTTAATAAAAATAATAGCAAGCACTCTACAAGATATTTGGTTGTTAGAACTTACTCGTCTTGATTCCTTTTAGTAGATTGGTTACAGATGAAACAGTATGATAGGGATTATACTGTGGAAGAAAAAGACCTTTTATTTTACTATGATTATTGAAGAGATCTAAAAGAAATCCCAGGGCAAGAGTTAACTAGCTCATACACTACTGACGTCAACCCATATATGAATAATATGTGATATATTTCAATGATAGTATTTGGTACGATATTTATTATCCTAAACTAACCTTTAAAAACAACTAGCTACACTACAATAGAATATATTTATTAAACTTTATATTATCAAGCCCACACAACCATTGTTGTATCTTGTACTCAAGTGGACCACAGCCTTATATCTCAGATGGGAGCTGGTTTGCTACTTAGAAACAACAATCAAACACATCTTAAAAATATTATAACTGATGGATATGATCAAATGAAAAATATGATCTAACTAACTGGGTACCCTATTGTATAGGCCACCAGTACTTTGTTGCCCATTTAATTGACCAACAATTATTGATCATGAAAAAGTACCTATCAAAATAAGATGACTTCTTTTCACATTTTTGCTACAAAACTAAGATACTAGATGCTACATGAAGACAAACAAAAAGAAACTTTAAGAGAAATGAAGGACCAATGACCAAGATGAAAAAGATTTTCAATGATAGACAATAGTGTGTGTAAAGCTGTTAACTCTTGCTTCTACAGAATACACTATACCAACCTGCATACGTTAGCTGGAATAATAAAGCAAGGTTTAACTCTGTCCAATATAACATTATAATCATATACAACATCACAATATTCTTATATTCTACATAAAATCATTCATTTTATGTAGAATATAACAACCATGAAATAAAAACACGACAGTGAATTATATACAGGGCAGTGAGGGGGGGAGAAACTTACGTAATATATTCCAACCGCTATCTGCACTAGATCCTAAATACATGTAGTTTATTCCCACATCAGTCTAGTTTGAGGAAAAACAACACATTAATGGGAGCATGCAAACGTGAGCAACAAAAAAAAAAACATGGCTTGCAAGGCAAGGTAATATATGCCTCACTAGCAGCATTGAATTTGAATTAATAAATCAAACAAACAAAAACTCAAATAAAATATTCATTGAAAATTTATAATAATGCCAATGCTCACACTAAGTCAAGGCCAAAAACTCAAAAAGTGTTCATTGAAAAATTGTCAAATTCAAACTTGACTGCCATTTTAACAATACCAATATTCATACCAAGTTTCATCAAAATCCATTGAAAATTGCAGCTTCTATTGCACCTACAATAAAATTTTGAAACAATTTTACAAATTCAAGGGTAATAATTCAAAATTGTCAAATTCAAACTTAACTGCCGTCTTATCAATTCCAATGCTCAAACTACGTCTCATCAAAATCCATTGAAAAGTGTAGCTTCTATTGCACAAACAATAAATTAAGTCAAGGGCAATACTTTGCAAACCCTTTTTTCAAATTCAAATTTAAACTTGATCACCGATCACACAAAAAATGTTGACGAACAGACCGACAGACATGGCAACGACAATATTTGTCCACATTTTCATATGGGCGTATAAAAAATCCATCAAAAATTGTAGCTTCTATTATGTCTACAACAAAAGTTGACAGACAGATGGACGGACTGGGGCAACAACAATATACGTCCACATATTCATATGGGAATATAAAAAATTATCTAATTGAAAATCAATATTAAGCAAAGGTATTTAATACATATAATTTCTAAAATTTCAATCACATTCAAGTATTCCAAGATGTGGTTAAGTTTATATGAATTTACAGCATCATAATTTGACAAACTTGTAGCCAACTATTACATATTTAATGCCAAAACTCTTTTCAAATTTCAACAGTTAGTTTCATGGACTAGAACAACATTTGAAAACATAATTACAAAAGAATATTCATATTAATAACTTTGCTTTGTGTCTAGAATGACAATAAAGTTCAAGTCTAGTAGTAAGCAGCTTTAAGATCTTAAGATCTGTCTAGATATACTTCACTTCAGTTCTGGAGAGCTAATAATTCACTCAGATTTTTTAATATATCAACTCTCAAATTTTTATTTATATAGGAACATTCCTATTATTTAATGTTTTAAAAAAAATTTCTTTTTCAGAAATAAATTTCAGGCCAAACAAAATTAAAGTAGTCAAAATATCAATCTCTGGTAGGACACTTTAGTGTAGTTTCAAACTACTAGTCATACTTCCATGTATGAATTATTTAAACAATTTGGTCAAAAATAGATTGTCATCAGCAATATTTATTAGAATGTATATCCAATATGTATATATATTAGATGACCCTCTGATTTTTGACCCAAAATATTTAATCACCATCAAATAACTTTTAGATTTACAACTGTACAGTGATATTTTGTAATAAATATTCCATAGTAATTTGTTCATGAAGACCAATATGAATGGAAATGAAAATACATAAAGTCAAGGTGCATTTAAGGGTTCAAAATTATTTCATTTTTCATTAATCTAATGAAATCTAGTCAAGAATTTCAATTAATTGTCATCTTAAGTGAGATTATATACCTGATATATTTTCAAAATACCTACATGATATGTAAAAGCAGAGTTACGACCTTTTATAACAAGCAGTTGTCTAGCAAGATACGCCCACTTTAAAATATATTTTCTGTTTCAACACAGGCCGAGTAGGTGCAGAAGAGTAGGACCTAAAACTCCATTCATTTCATTTCATTTCAACACAGGCAGAAACTCTAACATTTTTTAGGTCTTATCCAAGTTCTCATCAATATAAATGTTCACACTAAATTTCATTCAAATCAGATGAAACCTAGTCTCTATTGCATTTACTAGCTTATTTTCATGTGCTTGGACTAGGTCAAGGGCAATAACTAAAATATAGTTCATCTAAAAATAGTCAATATTGAACTTGTTTAAGATCTCATCAATAAACATGATCACATCAAATTTCATTTAAATCCGATGAAAACTGTACCGCTATTGCAATCACTATTTCGCCCCGTTTTGACTAAGTCAAGTGCAATAACTCAAAACCAGTTTATGGAAAAATTATCAATTTCGAATTTGACCATGATCTCATCAACTTCAATGATCACACCAAATTTCATTCAAATCAGATGTATACTGTTGTCTCTATCGTGTTCACAAGTCTATTTCAACGCGTTTTGACTAAGTCAAAAAACTTATCCAAGATTTCATCAATATAAATGATAACACCAAATTTCATTCAAATCCGATTAAAACTGTAGTCTCTATAGCATTTGCAAGCCAATTTTAACACATTTTAACGAAGTCAAGGGCAATAACTAAATAATAGTTCAATCGAAAATCCCCAAATTCAAATTTGTCCGAGATATCTTCAATATACATGATCACAGCAAGTTTTATTCAAATCTATTGAAAACTGTAGTCTCTATCGCGTTCACAAGCCAAGTTTGACACAATTGGACTAAGTCAAGTGCAATAAATCAAAAACCGTTTATCGAAAAATTGCCAATTTCGAACTTGTCCAACACCTCATCAATATAAATGATTACAGCAAGTTTCATTCAAATCCGATAAAAACTGTAGTCTCTATCGTGCTCACAAGACAATTTTTACGCGATTTTACAAAGTCAAGTGCAATAACTCAAAACCGTTCATCGAAAAATCGCCAATATAGAACTTGTCCGAGATCTCATCAATTCAAATGATCACTGCAAGTTTCATTAAAATCCGACGGAAACTGTAGTCTCTATTGCGTTCACAAGTAATTGCCGACGGACCGATGGACAAAGGGTGACGACAATAGACGACCACATATATAAAGTTATAAGACCTAAAGAGGAATTACTGTTGAGTTTATGTGTATAGTACATAGCAGTGTAAATATGTATTAGGATAACTTATTGAGACCTAGAAAGTTGGGAGGGGACAGAGGCACCCAATCTCTACAGTGATTCCTCTTTACTCCAAAAATAGGAATCACACTTCATCTTTACCAACGTAAGTTTTGTTTAATTTCTGAATTATTTCTCGTAAAGTCTCACAAGATTATATGAATCTTAAAGGCAAACAAATCTGGTACAAAGTTACGTTAACATGTTTGTCATAATATTACCTGAAAGTTCTAATATTTATCCAACCAGCATTAGACATCATGTCTTAAATAGGCACATTACTTACAGGTGATAAATTCTGCAAATATTTTACAACATGCCACATCTTGAACAAGGGTTCCCTTTTTATACGCCCACATGGAAATGTGGAAGTATATTGCCGTCGCCCCTGTCCGTCCGTCCGTAGGTCCGTCCACATTTGTTGTATCCACGATAGAGGCTACAGTTTTTATCCGATCTTAATTAAACTTGGTATACATGTATATATTGATGATATCTCGGTCAAGTTCGAAATGGAAATTATCGCATGAACGGTTTTTGAGTTATTGCACGTGACTTAGTAAAAACGCGTCAAATTTGGGTTGTATCCACGATAGAGGCTACAGTTTTTATCCGATCTTAATGAAACTTGGTATACATGTATATATTGATGATATCTCGGTCAAGTTCGAAAATGGAAATTATCGCATGAACGGTTTTTGAGTTATTGCCCTTGACTTAGTAAAAACGCATCAAATTTGGGTTGTATCCACAACAGAGGCTACAGTTTTTATCCGATCTTAATGAAACTTGGTATACATGTATATATTGATGATATCTCGGTCAAGTTTGAAAATGGAAATTTTCGAATGAACGGTTTTTGAGTTATTGCCCTTGACTTAGTAAAAACGCGTCAAATTTGGGTTGTATCCACAATAGAGGCTACAGTTTTTATCGATCTTAATGAAACTTGGTATACATGAATATATTGATGATATCTCGGTCAAGTTCGAAAATTGAAATTATCGAATGAACAGATTTTGAGTTATTGCCCTTGACTTAGTAAAAACGCGTCAAATTTGGGTTGTATTCACGATAGAAGCTACAGTTTTTATCTGATCTTAATGAAACTTGGTATACATGTATATATTGATGATATCTCGGTCAAGTTCGAAAATGGAAATTATCGCATGAACGGTTTTTGAGTTATTGCACTTGACTTAGTAAAAACGCGTCAAATTTGGGTTGTATCCACAATAGAGGCTACAGTTTTTATCCGATCTCAATGAAACTTGGTATACATGTATATATTGATGATATCTCGGTCAAGTTCGAAAATGGAAAAATTATCGCATGAACGGTTTTTGAGTTATTGCACTTGACTTAGTAAAAACGCGTCAAATTTGGGTTGTATCCACAATAGAGGCTACAGTTTTTATCTGATCTTAATGAAACTTGGTATACATGTATATATTGACGATATCTCTGTAAAGGTCGAAAATGGAAATCATTGCATGAACGGATTTTGAGTTATTGCCTTGACTTAGTAAAACCGCATCAAATTAGGGTTGTATCCACGATAGAGGCTACAGTTTTTATCCGATCTTAATGAAACTTGGTATACATGTATATATTGATGATATCTCGGTCAAGTTCCAAAATGGAAATAATCGAATGAACAGATTTTGAGTTATTGCCCTTGACTTAGTAAAAAACGCGTCAAATTTGGGTTATATCCACGATATAGGCTACAGTTTTTATCAGAAATTCAAATTTGACGATTTTTTGATGAATAGTTTATGAGTAATTGCCCTTGACTAAGTAAAATTGCTTAAAAATTCATTTTCTGTAGACACTATAGAAGCTACAATTATGTATGGATTTTAATGAAACTTGGTATGAGCATTGGAATTGATAAGAAGGCGGTCAAGTTCGATTTGGACGATTTTGCAATAAACAGTTTTGGAGTTATTGCCCCTGCCTCTATATTTGTTGTAGACAAAATAGAAGCTGCAATTTTCAATGGATTTAAATGAAACTTGGTGTGAGCATTGGAATTGATAAGACAACGGTCAAGTTCGAATTTGAAGATTTTGCGATGAACAGTTTTTTAGTTATTGGCCTTGACTTAGTAAGATTGTGTCAAAATTTTATTGTGGGTTCAATAGAAGCTACAATTTTCAATGGATTTTGATGAAACTTGGTGTTTTTGAGTTTTTGCCCTTGACTTCAATATCCATTTAGTGAATGTTTTTGAGTCATTGCTCTATTTATTTTTCAAATTCAATGCTGCCAGTGGGCGTATGTTACCTTGCCTGGCAAGCTATCTTTATCATATATATACCATAATTGGACCGGTAATACTTATATCAATAGAAAATAGAGGGGTTCTAATGACTGGGAAAAATGCCAGATGGTCCCACAAGTCCTTAATTAACTCGTAATTAGGCTAATTAGGACGGGATTTCCCTCGGTAGGGTACTACCATAGGTATGTACGTCAAGTCTCAAATGTTGTTCAAATGTCGTTGATCTTTTTTTTGATCATCCAGTCTGTTAATTCGGAATATAACCGGACACTGTGGTTGTTAAAGGGGCACAGGCTTGATTTGTTTCGGACAATCATCCGACAGCCTCAAACACATGAAATCTTTTGTTTAGCTAATCAGACATAGTCTACAGAGCTTACCTTTGAAATTTGAGCCTTCAAATCCATGGGTATACATATTTATCCGTGTTTGAAAATCATAATGTCTTAAGATATTATGAACGTCCCGCCATATTGGAAAATCAAGGAGTTATAAATAGACTACTGCGCAGGCCCACACTGATAAAACAAAAAGAAAATACATGTAATAACAATTGTAGATTTTGTCAACAGGACACACAATTTTCAGACTGACTGAAGACCAGCCGCGTACAGCACGGAAAAAAATAAAAAGTGAAATTTTTTAGGTATATTTCAAGGTATTTTGCGATTTTCTTAGAGCTTGAGTATTTCTGAGGACTGTTTAAATGTAACAAAGGCCCAAAACGACCACTATAAATCAAGATTGTGCCCCTTTAAGTATGCACACATGCATACTTGCCCACATTCCTTAAAATTTTTAACAACAACAATGGCATTTTGGTATTTCATTTATTATCTCTAGCAAAAGGCAATAAAATGTTTAAATATCACTTTGTAAAAACATTATAAATTTAAATAAGTTTTAACTCACTAATAATAAAATACAAAATCAATTCTTATAAAACTTCATTCATATGACCTCATTTGGTCATGTGAACAAACATTGAGTCTAAATTTAGCGTTTCAAAGCAGATCAGAGTCAAATGGATTCCACAAGCATTTCTACATCCACATAGGTCTTTCGAACTTGAGAATACATGGATTATTCATTAGAAACCCCAATTAATCAATTAGTAAGCTTACTTTGGCTCTACTTAATAAGGGAACCCAACTTTAAGTGCAGGTATACATGCTTGAGCAGGCTTAATATTTAACACACCCCTTAGAGATAGCTTGCAAGGCAAGATAAATAACCCACTTGCATTGAATTTGAACAAAAACTTTGCAGTACAGTAACAATCACTGGAATGATATATTCAACCTTCAGTCATACACTTCTGTTTTGGGGTGATTAATGTACCATATTGCTAAGTTTCATTCAAATCTGTCAAGTATTGTACCTTCTAACAAGGCAATAACTCATTAAATGTTTTTCAGAAATGTTGATTTTCAAAAGGGTTCATCCTTGGGTGATTGTAAACAATTTCAGCAAATATTTTTCAGTAAAGAATTTTGTCTGGTAGAGTGTTAACAAGCCAAAAATCAACACATATTTTTCATGAACAAGGTTAATAATTCATTTCAAATAATTTTGATACTTTTGATTTTCAATACAGGTGTTAATCAACTATTAAAGCAAGTTGCATCAAAATCTGTAAAGAACTGTGCCTGTAAAATCTTTACAAACAAGTTTTAAAGAAAGGGGCAAGAATTCATATTGAATATATTTCTTTTTTTTTTTGGTGATTACGAACAGAGTAATATCCAAATTCATCAATCCATGTTGAGGGCCCGTAGAAAACAAAAAAATTAATGACAGTTACTATAGGTGAGCAAAGTGGAATATCTTGTTCTTGAGATAGAACTGAAACCACCTCTCATGGTAGACTTGATATTGTTTCTCGGTTTCTGACTTCCAAGATGCCATGATGACAGGAGTTGCTGTTTCAGAAAATCCTCGTTTTACGAGTTGTCTTCGGAAACGCGAAATGTCGTAAGATTTAGACTCTCCCATAGAGAATGCGACTCTCTGCTTGGTACAAGAAGGTCTTTTTGAGCTGGAAGAACCACTGGAATATCTACTAATAACTCGAGTAACATCGCGAGCCATGGTTGGCTTGGCTATATCAGTGCTACATTAATGCACTTCACCTTGTCGAGACGAATCTTCTGAACACAGCGATTCAATAGGCTGATTAGTCAATTCTGCTTATAGCAGTACAATGAAATTGTATGGCTGCGCAGTCCCATTTACATAATCTTGTAAGTGAGATTTTACGAGAAATAATTAACGTTTATGGCAAATCAAAGAATAAAGTTTTTTTGTATATAATTCAGTATGAACAATTCTTGTTATAATGAAGATGGTATATACTTCCCTCTGTAAGATCAACCACTTTATATTTCTAGTTGTAAATCAAAAGACGTTTGACCGTGATTAATATTCCCTCATTCTAGAAGTTTTTCTAATACTAATAATTCTTTATGCAAACAAGAACTTACATTAGCAGGAACATATTCCATAGATGTTTTCGACACTGATCTATGTGGTTTTACTGGTTTTTCTTTCACCCAAAACATACAACATAACATAGCCATTGTCTGAATGTCTTGTAAGTTACTATAATGTTGGAGTCTGCAAAAGAGGAATCATACCCTACAAGCAACTGTTATATAGATATTAAATATATCATTCTGTGTTTACCTCTTGTTTATAAACAAATATTAGTTATTTTATTGATAAACCTTCAGAGAGTTAACGATGCTACAAATTAGAAAGTAATTTATTTCTATTCTTACATTGCCTCTAACTGTGGTCTACCAGTCATTGCCCAGGGAGGAGTAAACATATCATTTTCATCATATTCACATGCTGTTGGATGTAAAACAGCTGCCAATGACCAGATCTTAAATAAATAATATATATCTAAATATAATTCATTTTCTATAGTATTCTATAAATAACCATGTTTTAGATTTCTTTAAATACGACCTAACTTTTAGATAGTTTAGCTTTAACGAGTGCCACTGTTGTAATGGGACACACTTGGAATAATAAGAAATAATTTGCGACAAGTACAAGTGTTGAGAAGTCTGTAACATAAATGAAAGCTTTATTAGGTGAAGTAAATTTGCCAAATGATGTTATAACTGATGCATTATTTATAAGATAACTTGTGTTTTTGTGTCTTAGTTTCAGTAACAAGTCTGTCAGTGACAATCTGGACACTTTGCAACTGCTGAATTTGGATATCAGGAACTACATAGAAAATGTATGGTTAAAACAAAAATAATCAACTCACATGAACCAAATCTTTTCTACCAACAGAATCAGCAGCACTAGCATTGTTCTTACACATTTCAGTTATATTATAAGGATCCAATCTGCACAAGAAAATTATTTCAATTACTATTATCATAGAATAGATTAACCTGTCACAATAAAGTCTCATAATGTAAATATATACTATTGTCATTTAACTGTTACAACTTCATGTTGTTTTTGTCGTTTTGTCGACATGACGTCGTAACGGTCCTTTTTAAAGTTGTGACAACGGCAGATGGTGTTAAAATTGTGGTTACGAAAAAAAAAAGAAAACAGTAGAATTGGGTGTCCTGTCAGTAGATTAAGAGACAGCGTAGCAACCGGACAATATTAGTAGATTGTATCAGTAACAGTGAGATCCTATTATTTCGAAAATGTTGAAACCTACACATTAAAACAAATTGTCCTTGCAGTTGACCCAATTCTCTCTTAAAAGACCACCTTCATAAAGTAAGAATATTCCCTTGAGCGGTCTCTGGATACAGGTTCTACTGTATATTCCAAACTAGTACAAAGTTGATGAACCTTACAGAAGATTAATGCTTATAATCATAATTAGCAAATACTTACATATATTTTTCAGCTAGTTGTTTATGTATTGGCATTAAACTACTAATATCATACATTCTAACAACTCCTACTTTAGGTTTATTTTTATTCTTTTTTCCTGTATCTTTTCTAGAACTATCACCAACATCTTTATGTCTTGATCTTGTCCTTATTCTCTGTCTCTAATAGAATAGTAAGTTTCTAAATCAAACGTCACTTAAAAGGAACTCATATTTCACAATTACATTCTACACTTATTTGTGCTAATGAAGACAGGCAATGCCATACAATATGCAATAAGTGAATATTTTCTAGGACATCACCATAAGCCTATTTTTCTTTCAAACTGTAAAGGAATATTAAACTAGAACAGCATGTAGCACATGGGGCATCAGTTTATTGTCACATCAGAATGACTAAAAGCATTGCTGACCTGGTTGAGAAAAATACATAGGTATCAATTCCAATACTCTTACCAAAGATCCAAATTCATGTTTGGAGATAATACTTAATGCCTACCTTTTCTTTGTAAGTATAAAAATTAGAAATAGAATATTCTATAGGTGCTGTAGGAGGGGGACTACATGAAAACATAGGAACATAGGGTTCAGTTTGTGGTGTTTTCATTCTATTATGATGATTATATTCCACCATGTCTGACAGTGTTCTGAAATATAACATATAACAGCTAATTCATATGATATGATATTTGCCATGCAAAGTAATTTCATGTTCGATATATTTTGATATATTAAATTTTCCATAGAGTTTATCCTTAGGTTATAATAAACTATTTCAGCAAGTTTCCTCAAAATCTGTAAAAATTGTGTTTACAAAAAATGTTTACAAGCCAAATATAGATCACATTTAAAGAACAAGGGCATAATTCATTAAAATATATTTTGATATTCTTAATTTTCAATAAGGCTCATCCTTATTAGACAATTTCAGAGAGTTTCGTCAAAATTGGTCAGGAATGGGGCTTTCTAGAGTGTTTTTAAAAAAAGGGGCAATAACTGATACTAAACACTTTTCGATTTATCTGATTTTAAATAGGATTCATCCTTAGGTGATAAGAAATACTCAGGCTAAGTTTCATCAAAATCCATCAAGAATTGTTCTAGTTTTCAATAGGGTTTGGTCTCGATTGATGACGAACACCTACAATTCTACAGCTAAAAATGCATCTGTGATTGTGAAACGTTTTTATAAAGAACTCCAGGATGAATTCCCTAATATCTATACCAAACGTTTAGTGACTGCTTACAAAAGGAATAAAAATCTGAGTAATATTCTTGTACATGGTAGATTAGATCCCGTTTCATTATCTCCCTGAAGTAATCGCTTTGTATTTTTATTTAATGGCTTTATCTTGTAAGTTTCTCTAGAAGTAGATAATTTCTTATCAATTGATGTATACTGAAATTCGTAGCATAGTCTCTACTTGTGACCTAGGCCAGTGCTTCTATAGGAGAGCATCTCTTATAACACCCTTAACAAAGTTACGTCAAAATCTGTCTAGAATAGTGCTTTCATGAGTGTTTACGAGAAATTGTGGACGGACCGACAGACATTTGGTAAGGTAATATGAACTCCAAATTAAATGTGGGAGTATAAAAATTAATACATAATTCTAGCTCTTTCTTATTCATATCTTTTTCAAAGGTTTTACAATACATGCAATAATGCTCTTTCTGCTACAAGATCCTCAAATGGAGTTCAATTATGTCAACCCAACCCAGATATCTAGTGCTTGGGAAACCCCTGGTTTATTCAAATGTGTCAAGTAACAAGAATAACCATTCATACCATAAATTATCAAAATATATACATTATACAAGATTATTAAATTTTGGCAATAAATATCTTACTTTGGTGTCATTTCAGAAGCATTTGATTTCCTCAGGTCTGCCGGTCTGCCATACACAACCAAATATCCTACAAAAATCATAAATCATCATAACATTCAAATTTCTAAGCACACAAACACATAGTTCCTTGTGCACTTTCAAAGTTTTGAGAAATTTGTTCACTGCTCAATAGCATAAAGACATTTCTAGTTAGAATATTAGACCATACTTACCAGCTGAACAGAAACTAGCTCCACTAGTTCTAGGAAATGGTACACTAGAATCAGTTAAGCCATAGCTAGGACCATATCGTGAGGGTTTATAGATTTTAGGCTTCACTGATGATTGTGTAAAATCAAATGGAACATCAGAATCAGGTGTTCTTCTTTCTTCCAACTAAAAATAAAAATGAAGGTATCAATAAAACAAAATATGACATCAAGAAAAACAAATGAGTATTATGCATTTAAATATTGAGGAGAAAATGTATCAATTCCAGACAATTTGATAGATTATACATACCAATCTTCATAATTACATAAATACCTGTCTATCTTCAGTAGGGTCACAAGCTGAAATAGGTTAGTTGTCTGAAGATAGCATAATGTGAAAATCTGCCATTCTTTCACAAATTGAGTTGTCAAGGTAATAAAACCAAAGTTGATACTTACAGTGAGAGAATCAAGAGACTGGATAAGATTTCTAAGACACGGTTCCAAACATATCATATTATTCTGTACATGTTTTAAAGATGTTTCTTTTAAAACCTATATTTAAAAATAAATCAAGAGGCAAGTGTATTTTTATACTTTATATTTAAAAGACAATACTACTGCCAGTTAAAACAATCAGAAAATTCAAAAAAAAAATAAATAAAGACATAGGTGATAAAAACAAACTGACTTTGTGCTCCCTCTCACTACCCCAATAAAATAGAATACTTTATTGAAGGATTTAGGTCATTTATTCATTAAAAAAGCCCTAATTTTTTAAGATAAATGTAAAATTAGAAAGAGCACATTTATTAAATATTGTCTGTGAACCAGAAAGACCAAAATGGCAAAATGCAAACGTCAACACACATTCGGTTACACACAAAACTTCGAATATTTTATTTTTGAGGGTGGTATTGAAACTTTCATTCTGATCATAATCATAGTTTATATTGAGTTGAATGTATTATTCATATATTTAATACATAATTTAGCATAGGGTGCTGGATCTGAACTGAGGAATATAATATGTGAAATATTACATTTTTTAAATCATTCATGGACGCTAGACATGACCAAAGAAATAAACCCAATCAAGTCACATAACATATAAGGGGGCCGTGGTTAGACGTTTGCTTGCTAACCTGAGAGTCCAGGGATCAGTCCCCTCAAAAGATTGAAATAAACTTTCAAATATTTCAACCCTGTTTCTGAGATGGCAAAAGCATCCAGTCGTTCAGAGAGGACAATAAACTGAGGCCCCATGTGCTACAAGCTGTGCAAGTTAAAGATCCATCGCAAAAAGAGAAGGCTAATGCGGCTGTCCTGGAAAAAGATTTCGCTTATTGCACACTGCATGGCTTTGCCCTTCTTCATTAGCCCATAAGGTGCAGAAGAGTAGGACGCAAAACTCTATTCATTTTATTTCTTTTCCTACATAAATGAATGCAGGTTCAGTCTCATCTTACTGACATCAATGTCACTATTACTATACCTGTAGTAATTTCTTCTCCATACTTGGATCCAATGTTGTTGACCCCAACTGGAATTCAGGCGCTTCACCAAATGGATATCTATCAGGGAATGTGAGGTTTAAGACTACTGTTCTTTTACCGCTAACAGCTCTTACAGTACATTTTCTCTTCATTGGATCTTTCTACAACATAAAAATTTGTCAACTTTAGGATTAACAACAATTATCATCAATAAAAGCGATTTATAGCAAATTTGTCTGGAAGATTGACAAGTGTTATCGGTAAATGAAAGATTTTTCTTGATTTTTAATTAAAGTGAAGCTGACACGCCACAGGGTACTTTCGTACAATGAATAGTAAATATAACACTAAACAAAACAAGTGGTTGCCAAGCAAGATACGCCCACTTTAAAATATATTTTCTGTTTTAACACAGGCAAAAACTCTAAGATTATTTAGGTCTAATCCATGTTCTTGTCAATATAAATGTTCACACCACATTTCATTAGAATCAGATGAAAACTGTATTGTCTATCGCAATCACAAGCTGCGTTTTGACTTAGTCGAGTGCAATAACTCAAAAATGTTAATTTCGAACATGACCAAGATGACATCAACTTCAATGATCACATCAAATTTCATTCCAGTCAGATGAAAACTGTTATCTCTATCTTGTTCACAAATCTATTTTGACGCAATTTGACTTAGTCAAGGCCAATAACTCAAAAAGCGTTCACCCAAAAATAGTCACGATCAAACTTGTCCAAGATCAATATAAATGATAACACCAAATTTCATTCAAATCAAATGGAAATTGTGATCTCTATCGCGTTCACAAGCCAATTTTGAGGCATTTTTACTAAGTCAAGTGCAATAACTCAAAAACCATTTGTCGAAAAATCGCAAATTTCGAACTTGTCCGAGATCTCATAAATATTAATGATCACAGAAAGTTTCATTCAAATCAAAAGGAAACTGTAGTCTCTATCGCGTTCACAAGCCAATTTTGAGGCGTTTTGGCTAAGTCAAGTGCAATAACTCAAAAACCATTCATCGAAAAATTGCCAATTTCGAACTTGTCCAAGATCTCATCAATATAAATGATCACAGCAAGTTTCATTCACATCTGATGAAAACTGTAGTCTCTATCGCATTCACAATCCAATTTTGATGCGTTTTGGCTAAGTCAAGTGCAATAACTCAAAAGCCATTCGTCGAAAAATCGCCAATTTCGAACTTGTCTGAGATCTCATCAATATTAATGATCACAGAAAGTTTCATTTAAATCCGATGAAAACTGTAGTCTCTATCGCGTTCACAAGCCAATTTTGACGCGTTTTGGCTCAGTCAAGTGCAATAACTCAAAAACCGTTCATCGAAAAATCCCCAATTTCGAACTTGTCCAAGATCTCATCAATATTTATGATCACAGAAAGTTTCATTTAAATCCGATGAAAACTGTAGTCTCTATCGCGTTCACAAGCCAATTTTGACGCGTCAAAGTCAAGTGCAATAACTCAAAAACCGTTCATCGAAAAATTGCAAATTTCGAACTTGTCCGAGATCTTATCAATATAAATGATCACAGCAAGTTTCATTCAAATCCAATAAAAACTGTAGCCTCTATTGCGTTCACAAGCAATTGTGGACGGACGGACAGACGGACCGAAGGACGGGCGGACAGGGGTGACATTATAATGTGGGCATATAAAAATGTGTAAATTATGATAAATAAATAACTTATAACGAAGTTATTCGTGTTTTAAATATTCGCGCAAGAATGCTCCGATCAATAGTTGAGTGGAAGTGGAGAAGGCGGATATGACGTCATCGCGGTAACGAATTGTAAACAAGCCCCATTTATCACGGTGTTAAAGGAATAAATATTTATGCAAAATGCCTCGAAGATTTGTTGTAGGTGGTTGTTCGAACGAAAAAAATGACAACTTGTATTTACCTGTTCCCCCATAACCAGAAATTACGACGAATTTGAGAGGAAAGAGTGCAAAATACCCGTACGGATTAGACATCTACAAATTAAATGGAGCAGTGTCAATTTCACCAAGGACTGCTTCGACAGTACGCCCATGTTCATATCTGAAATGGGGACACAGTTGACAAGAAGACAGCTTTTGAAGTTCGGACCATATTTCAGAAATCCTAAAGCTCTGGGTGTCAGGGATATTGAGGACGATGTCTCAGTGCCAACAAAGCGTGAGCGGTGAGCCTTTGAAGTTTGACACTGACAGTTTGAGTTTTGACAAACAAGAAAAAGCCAGAGTAAGTTTGAAACTTTCCATTTATATTTGTTTTAGACCAAAGAAATAATTAATACTGTTCAGCAGAATAGAGTTGAATAGAATAACTAGGCCTAGATCCAGGCCTAAGAATTCTATATTATTATTGTAAACACACATTAATATTATTATAGACTTATGTGTTGCATAGTTGGACTATGCAATTAGAATTAGCATGAAATATATGTTACAATTGTAGTTTCGTTTCTAATTGCTTTGTATACATTGATATTTACTTAAAATCAACATTATTAAGATCAAAACCAAATGTGTTTAATGGAGATAAATCTTTATACTAACTTTCGCACTCATGTTATGATAACAATTATCAACTTCAAAACCTATTACCTCTTTACAAGGATTACAAGTTACATAACTTGTTAACACTTTCCTAAAACCCTTGTAGGAAACAAAGGCTGTCACACCGAAAAGGATGAAGTATCATATAATTAGATGCATGACAAATAGATCAGGGTTGGTTATATAGGGAGCACAGATTTATATATCAAAAAAAGAACAACAGTCCTAGTCAAGAGCAGTCATGTAGCAATGAAGTCGCAAGTCTCTTAGGGCCACTGGTCCTTCAGGCCCAAGGGATGATGATCTAGATAGTATGATGTTAAACTTATATAGATGTTCCTGTATTCTAAATGTTTCGATGTTCCTGTATACTATATGCAATGATGTTGCCGTGTTTTACCTGCTATGATGTTCCTGTGTGTTATCTGTATTAATGTTCAAATGTTCCTGTTCCTAATAAACTGTATCCAGTTCCTTATGTTATCGTTTTGTAACACTTGACCGATGAAGGGTAGGCCTACTTGTTCTAGGTCTATTGTCTAAGCAAGGTCTTTTTAGCAATATTTTATTTCAAAATAGTACTGTTAGTCTAGGAATGTCTTTTTTGAAAATATCAACATGAGCACACATGATTTTAAAATTTATTTTTACAAAGAGCAATTTTCAACCATAATTTTGGACTTGTTCGGCGAATTCTCATTGATTGTTTTAATCTTAATGCAATGTAAACTTACACAAAACACTGTTTTAATCAAAGTTTTTTTTTTTCAGTTATATTGTATTTTACCCTTACAGAATACTCATACCAGCATTTCATTTCAATAAATTTGCAAATCAGGGAAAGGAGTTTAACAAGAATGGGTATTTCTTTTATTTTAAATTTTTCAGTAAACACGAAACTGATACAATCAAAATTTACATAAGCTAATACATCCCCTTTGTTTGTTCTTTCAGTGTTTATCAACCAATTATTGGGAGAGGTCTGCCAGGCTTGTTTGGATGGGACAATAACAGACGAGCCTGAAACAGTCAATGTTCCACCACCACTAGCATTTAAATATGAACATTCAAATAAAGCAGAGACTGTGTTACAGTTTGGATCCCTAAAGTGAACTCTAAAATATCAAGAAATAATTGGAGTTTTTAATGAATTTGTTTTGTCATTGTATCTATGATTTTCCCCGAGGTCTGGAGGGCCCAGGACCATGTCATTATCATTTAGTTAACCTTATTCTGAACCATAAGAAATAAAAAGAGATAACTAATATAATGTTACAGTTTATTCAGCCACCTCCATTATATGGTGATGGAAATTGTTATCAAACTCAGACAGTGGTTCCCTGCTCTTCTTGCTAAGGAAATCCATATCCTCTATACAAATTAATGGTATTATGCAGTATACTAGTATCTCAGTCTGTGCTGCCTGATATATAATTATAATAAAAATACATTTAATATTTATTTAGAATGCATACTTAAATGCTGCATTATTTGACATTATTTAAATTGTTTAGGAAAACATACACATGTGATAAAGTATTATGCTATGAGATACTCAACTTCATGTTAAAAATTTATTTGTTGCAAAAGATGGTTTTACTTCTCAAATATGTTCACTTATGCATTTGAGATTTGTTCAGCTATCCATAGTGCTGCTTGTAATGGCTGTAGGCAAGATCTAGCACACCTTGATCTAAACACACTATAAGAAGAGCAGGATGCTGTGTAATACAGTCATAAGGTTGACCCTCATTCTTGTCCAATACCCAACCTCCCTGCAACACACACACACTCCAGACTCAATTGACTCCTCAGGATTCCCTATGTGTACGTAAGTACACTGACATCTGAAATGATAAGATAGGTTTTTTTGTTGTTATACTTATGATACCTATAGGCAACAAGGCTATTTCTAAGCAGTTGAATGAAATGCTTTCTTGATGGCCTTACAGTATTAGAGAAAACATTATTCATGGTTGGAGGCCATTTGTAAACAAACCAGAGGCGTGGCATGTCTATTTATAGTAACACGTTTTTATTAAACAGTTTGTTTAAACTTACCAATGAACGTTGTTCAGTCGACCTAAATCGACAGGTAAGGCGATATCAGCAGCTGGTTCGCCATCATTTTCATCACTAGACACAAGGCCTACTGCTATCGCGACTTTCGGCTTCGGAGGCTTAGGGTTTGTATGGATAAAGGATAGTTACGGCAGACTTCTCTTGGTTCGGCAAATGGGTCAAGAAAACCTCCACTTTCACTGTCCGCATTTTCTATCTCACAAGAACTCGCATAGCGGGATAAGACGATATTAATCTCGAACTCTGACAGCTTCTACTATTGATTTCCGCCATCGTTTTGGGTTACCGCCATGACGTCACACAAGTATGGTGTCTTTTTACAACCGACTGATAACTGCACGCTGCGGGGTCGACAGAAAAAAGTGTTTTTTGAGGGTATTAACCTGTATTATCGCTTAATAAATTTTGATAATGATATAAGATAGTCATTACTAATTAAAAAAGTGTCTTAAAAGCGATATTAAAATCCATGTCAGCTTCTCTTTAAATTCATCAAACATGGGTGATTAGGAACACTTACAATAAGTTTCATCCAAATCCATACATATTCCAACTGGTCTGATTTTCATTAAGGGTTCATCCTTGGGTTATTACAAACACTCACACCAAGTTTCATCAAAATTCATAAACAAGCTCTCTATTGTGTCTCTATTCATGAACAAGGGCAATAAATCATAGTAAATATTTTGCAATTTGTTTGATTTTTAATAGGGTTCATCCTTGTGTGCTTACAAACACTAACACCAAATACATCAAAATCAATCCAGAAACCAGCTCTCTATCATGTCCACAAAGAATATTTTCCAATTAGTCTGATTTACATCAGATTATTACAAAGACTCACACCAAGTTTCATCAAAATCCATCAAGAAACCAGCTCTCTATCGTGTCCACAAGAATTGTGGACGGACAAACAGACAGACGGACAGACAGGGGCGATTGCTATCTACGCCCACATTAATGTGTAAAAAAAACAGTGATTGTGCACAATAAATATTGTTATTTGCTGTAAATATTCAGTTCAAAATAGAAGTGTCAAAGTGTTCTGTAATATGCTCTCTTTAAACAATATACCCCAAACAATATAAAATGAAACATTTTCTGAATTTAACAAAAGATAGCTTGCCAGGCAAGGTCACATACGCCCACTGGCAGCCTTGAATTTGAATAACTCAAAAAACATTCACTGACTATTGAACCCAATGGAAAAAACTCAAAAACTGTCAAATCCAAAAATCGTCAAATTCAAACTTGACCATCATCTTATCTTTTTCAATACTCATACCAAGTTTCATCAAATCTTTTAAAAAATTGTAGCTTCTTTTGCACACACAAAAATTTTTGACACAATTTTACTAAGTCAAGAGCAATAACTAAAAAACCATTCATTAAAAAAGTAGTCAAATTCAAACTTGACTACTGTCTTAACACCAAGATCCATAAAAATCCTTTGAAAATTTAAGCCTCTTATTGCAAACACAATAGAATTTTGAAGCAATTTTACTAAGGCAAGGGCAATAACTCAAAACTGTTCATTGAAAAATTGTCGAATTTAACAACTTGATGAAGTTTTATCAAAATCCTTTGAAAATTGTAGGTTTTATTGCATCAACAATACAATTTTGAGGTGATGTAACTAAGTCAAGGGCAATAACTCAAAAACTGTTCGTCGAAAAATTGTCAAATTCGAAATTTATCGCCGTCTTATCAATTCCAATGCTCAAACCAAGTTTCATTAAAATCCATTCAAAATTGTAGCTTCTATTGTGTCTTCAACAAATATTGAGGCAGGGGTATTAATTCAAAAAAAACACTCATCGAAAAAATTGTCAAATTTGAACTTGACCGCAGTCTTATCAATTCCAATGCTCAAACCAAGTTTCATTAAGATAGCTTGCCAGGCAAGGTAATATACGCCCACTGGCAGCATTTATTTCAAATAAAAACTTTTCAGTAAGGTTACAATAAGTGGAATGAATTATTCAACCTACCAACCTATTTTTTTCTAGGGTCTCTAGTTTCATTAAAAACTGTCAAGAATTGTACCTAATAACAACTCATTAAATATTTTTCGGTATTTTTATGATTTGCAACAGGGTTCACCCTTAATAATATTTTGATATTTTTAATTCTTAATAAGGCTCATCCTTGGTTGATATTAAACAATTTCAGCGAGTTTGTCAAAAAGGAATGTTTAGAGTGTTCACAAGCCAAAAGTTGAAAGCGTTTTTGAAAACAGGCGCAATAACTGACACTAAATATTTTTCGATTTATCTGATTTTCAATAGGGTTTATCCTTGTGAGAAAACAAATACTAAAGCCAAGTTTCATCAAAATCCATTCAAAATTGTTCTTTCTAGAGTGTTTACGAGTTAAATTGAACGCGTTTTCAAAAACAAGGTCAATAACTTGTACTAAATATTTTTCGATTTTCAATAGGGTTCATCCTTGGGAGACAACAAATACTCCAGCCAAGTTACATCAAAATCCATTAAAAATTGTTCTTTCTAGAGTGTTTACAAGCTAAAATTGAACACGTTTTCAAGAACAAGGGCTATAACTGACACTAAATATATTTCTATTTATTTGATTTATAATAGGGTTCATCCATGGGTAAAAACAAATACTCAAGCCAAAGTTAATCAAAATCCATAAAGAATAGTTCTTTCTAGAGTGTTTACAAGCTAAAATTGAATGCGTTTTCAAGAACAAAGGCAGTAACTCATACTAAAATTTTTTTCGATTTTGCTGATTTTCAATAGGGTTCATCCTTGAGTTATAACACACTCTCACACCAAGTTTCATCGAAATCCATCAAGAATTGTGCCATGTAGAGTGTTTACGAGACAAAAATCGAACGCTTTTAAAAGAACAAGGGCAATAATTCATATTAGATATATTTTGATATTTTTAATTTTCAATTAGGCTCATCCCTTGCAATATCCAACAATTTCAGTGAGTTTTGTCAACATTGGTCATGAATTGTACCTTCTAGAGTGTTTATTAGCCAAAAAGTTAAACCCGTTTTCAAACACAAGGGCAATAACTGACACTAAATATATTTCGATTTATTTGATTTTCAATAAGGTTCATCCTTGGGTAAAAACAAATACTCAAGCCAAGTTTTATCAAAATCCATTAAGAATTGTTCTTTCTAGAGTGCTTAAAAGCTAAAATTGAACGCGTTTTCAAACACAAGGGCAATAACTGATACTAAATATTTTTCGATTTAACTGAATTTCAATAGGGTTCATCCTTAAGTGATTAGAAATACTCATGCAAAGTTATGTCAAAATCGCTCAAGAATTGTGACTTGTAGAGTGTTTACAAGGCAAAAATCCAACACATTTTATAGAACAAGGGCAATAATTCCTATTAAATATATTTCGATATGTGCTATTTTCAAAAGGGTTCATTCTTGGGTGATATTAAACAATTTCAGCAAGTTTCGTCAAAATCGGTCAATAACTGTGCTTTGTAGAGTGTTTACAAGCTAAAAATTGAACGCGTTTTCAAAAACAAGGGCAATAACTGATATTAATTTTTTTTCGATTTGACTGGTTTTCAATAGGCTTCATCCTTGGGTGATAACAAATACTCAGGCCAAGTTTCATTAAAATCCATTAAAAATTGTTCTCTCAAGAGTGTTTAAAAGCTAAAATTGAACGCGTTTTCAAGAACAAGGGCAATAACTCATACTAAATGTTTTTCGATTTCGCTGATTTTCGATAGGGTTTATCCTTGAGTTATAACATACTCTCACACCAAGTTTCATCAAAATCGGTCAAGAATTGCACTTTGTAGAGTGTTTACGAGCCATTCAAGAACAAGGGCACAAACTCATACTAATTTTTTTCCGATTTCGCTGATTTTCAATAGGGTTCATCCTTGCGTGATCATAAACACTCTTATTAAGTTTCATCTAAATCCGTCAAGAATTACACCGTGTAGAGTGTTTACGAGCAATTGTGGACGGACGGACGGACGGACGGACGGACGGACCGACGGACGGACGGACGGACGGACGGATGTGGGTGACGACAATATACGCCCCCCATTTCATGTGGGCGTATAAAAATCCATATACAATTGTAGATTCTATTGTGTCTACAAAAAATATTGACGGACGGACAGACTGACGGACAGGGGCGACGACAATATACTCATAAATTCATGTGGGCGTATAAAATTTGCACTTACCAGTTCAATCATGACATTTGGTATAGAATTGATTAAAGAGAATTCATTAATTAAACTTTGTATTTGTTGAGAGTTGATTGAAGATGTTGATGATGATTTAGACATTGTTTCCTCTATGTTGCTAGCATTAATACTACTAGTAATATCGGCACTATTAGATAATGGTAAAGAGAAGGAGGTTTCTTGTTCTGTTGTTTCATGCCCACATAACTATATTAAATAATAAATAAAAAATTTTCTAAAATCTTATACTATTTCTGTTGCTGTCATAAAATTCCTCATCAGGACAGCTCATCTTCCTTTTTCTCATATCATAACAATTTTTTTCTTTTTTTATCATAAATCTATTTTAAAGAAGTAATATTACACCAAGAACAATTAACAAAATGTACCAATAAATCCACAACAGAAAGGCAAATTAAATCATACAAACACCATCACTAAAGTACTACACTGGTCTTTAATAATTATATTTGTGCACATTCAGGTCAATAGATAACACATTTTACAGGCAGTTCCAATTACCAACTCTTCTGATCAAATATCCAAATTGACTGCTAATGTCAAAGTTTTGATAAGGACATGTATATAAATATCACTCTGCTCAATATGAAAGACATTCAAGTATGAAATCTCAAGGCAGCCACTTATAATTCCTAGAAATGGTTCTATTCCCAGAGAAATTACCTTTACTAGAAGTGATTGTATGATCTGTTTACTGCCTCTTTAAGTTAGTTTGCTTTCTTAAGATTGTGGGTACATTGATATGACTTATATAATAATACATGTAAGTAAAACAAACAGAATATAAATGTCATGTTATATGATACCAGCTTGTGAAAGGTAAATATCATTCTGGTGAAATATTACCAATAATATACAAAAATATTACTTTATTTGATAACAGAAAAAGATCACAAAAATAAATGGACTAAAATTGTTTTGGTTTTTTTTTTGGTCTTATTTCACAAATTTATCAAAATTAGTTTTTGGTGAGAAAGAAAATATTGAAAAAGGAGAACCTGGAAGAACTTTCTCACATATCTTATAAATAACTAGTTGAATTCTTAAAAAACACTGATCAATACACACAAAATATTTATGTAAATGAAATAATATTTAACAATGAAAACTCTTTATCTTTATCATTCTTAATTGATGTTTTATTTCTAACTAGTCACCAATATTGAAACAAACTCACAAAAACTTAAAACTATGAACCTTTTTCTTATTTGTGTTATTAATGAAGATGAAACTGAAAGTCACTAAACTGTAATTTTAAATGATTTTTTATTAGAATGAGAGCACAGATTATAATGAGGACATTGATTTAATAAAGCTAGTTAAGAGTCAACCAATCTGTACTACATATAACTAATAGTCAATCACTATGTCCTAGAAATCAATATATGGGTTGAACTCTTGTGAACTGATATCTTAACAGATCTCCATTTGATTTATAACTCAAAACACAGTTTTAATAATATTCCATTGGATATCATTGTACAAATCAGTAAGCCATACCTTGTTCACTGTAAACTGTACTGTTCACAATATAAACACCAGCCAAATAAGAAGTAAACACAACAATTTTATAGTTATGAATAGATATTGAACTCATGAAATATATCAATAGCTTGTACTTGAACTGTTGTCAGTAACTGACTACTAATTACTTTAACAATATACTCTTACTATAACCCTGACATGCTACCTGATTCTTTTCACAATCTTTTTCAACAATAATAAAATAATCAGTTAAACCAGTCAACAATTGTTTAGTATTCAAGTGCACTCATGCAGTACCTTGTGTATTAACATATAAGATTCAAAACTTGTGCATATTAAAACCCCTTTTGGTCACCTGCTGATGAGACTACACTTTTGCTAATGAACACTTTGGTAAATTCTGAATTCAAATATATTGATATACAACCTTATTTTGAAGTTAATCAGGATTTTTAGGCATTTAACAACAGTACAAAAAATTTGTTTCAATTATTTACACAGTGAGATGTAATTTATCAATTTCATCTGGTGTAACAATGTTGTAGCTTTGGATGATACCTATTTATGAAGCATAGGTTAAAGAGTCGAAAAATGAAATTGGTTCTCTTTGTTCTCAGCCTGGTCACTTACATGGTGTAGATTGTTGTCTTGCCTTTCACACATTGCAGTTTATTCATTATGGTGTAGGTTTCAATCTTGTCCTTTTCCACAGATTGCAGTCCATCTACATATTGAAGGTGGCAGCCAAACCACCTTGTATGGATTGTAAATGATTGTAGTTGTAGATACATCTATCTTCCCTAGATTGCAGTTCCTATCTAAATACATGGTGTAGATTGCAGCCTTGTGGCCTTGGATTAAAAAGCCCAAAAATTCATTTAAATACTAGGGTGTATAGTTTTTGAGTCCATTTTTAATACATGGTGTTAAGGTTTAAAGCCTATCTGCCCTACATTGGATTGAAAGTCCATTCCTAAAATAAATGGTGGGTTGCAGCCTTGCGATTCTTAAGATCCCCAGTTCATTCATCTAAAACATACTAGTTTTGAAAACCATTTGGGATTCATTTAAAAATTCCATCTTTCATTAAAATGGATTTTACTATAAAAAGCCAATGAAAAACCCTTCCTTAGTTTGTAGTTTAAATTCATCTACAGTATATCCTTTTTGTTTTCAAAACTGCCCTCCCTTTATTTAACAAAAACCTTCTAAAACCCCCGCCCACTACCAAAAATTCCCCCTACGATTTTTTTCAATAATAATAAAATCACTAAAAGCGGTCAACAATTTTTTAAACGTGACCAGCAGTCCTTTTTATTTATAAGTTAAAAAATTGGGATTAAAATACATTTTTCACCTTAAGCTACCCAATAAACACTTTTGAAAAATTCCCGAACAAAATATTGTTAAAACCGTTATCGGTGAATTAATGGGGATTTTCGGTTTTAATCGGAAAAAATTAGTTAATTATTTAAAAGGAATTAAATTTTTATAGCTTTTCTGGTTAAAAATTAAAAAGTTTTATGATCCGTATTAAAACAATTAAAATCAAAAATGAAAGGTTCTCTTTGTTCCCCTGGTCACAATTTAGACTTGCCTTAAATTGCAGAAAGGAAAGTAGGGTATCCGATGTTGTTATTCCAAATCATATTAATATTAAAAGGTGGAAAAAGCTTGTAAGGGGAATTTAAATGATTGTAGGTGGGATACATTATTTAAGGTAGAGCATTTTGCTTTAAAACGGTTTAATTGACCTTGTGAGAACTTTGGTATCCATATAAATAATATACGACAAAATAGAGGTATCCGTTGGTAGCCTAGGAATCTTTTTGAAAAGCATTATAAATATAATGTATGGGGTAAAAGTTAAGATTCCTTTTTGATTTTCAATAATGTCAAAACCGAATTTGGTCTTGCATTTCCCTTTCTCTTAAGAGGCCACCTTCACCTTCCAGTAGACATTTTTAATTTTATTCCCTTGGGTGGTCTCTTAAATTTGCGGGTTCTTCTGTATCTAAATACATGGTGTAGGTTGCAGCCTTGTGATCTTCCTTGGATTGCAGTTCATTCATCTATCTAAATACATGGTGTAGGTTGCAGCCTTGTGATCTTCCTTGGATTGTAGTTCATTCATCTATCTAAATACATGGTGTAGGTTGCAGCCTTGTGATCTTCCTTGGATTGCAGTTCATTCATCTAAATACATGGTGTAGGTTGCAGCCTTGTGACCTTCCTTGGATTGCAGTTCATTCATCTAAATACATGGTGTAGGTTGCAGCCTATCAGACAAAATGTCTTTTACAATTTACTAAAGAAAATTTTTTATGGAAATATTGTCTATAATATATTCAATAAAGTTAGGTTGCTTTAGTTCATGGGAAATCAGGTTCCAACTGTTCTAAATGTCAATTTTGTTCCTTATTAGCACCATCGAGGGAAATATTGCTGCACATGAGTATGATGTTGGATAAGGAAGTATGTGTATATTGTAATTATGGACAATTGAATATTGATATTACCAGGACCTAAGAAAGGAAACGAATAGTTGATGGGCTGAGAAAAATTTAATTTTTCAGACTACTACGCAAGAATAGTCCTCAACTCTTTACATGAGTTTGGAGAGATCATCAACAAAATTTTTAAAAATGAATTTTGCTCTTGCATCTGGAACTTTTAAAACATGGTACAAAGAATGGTAGTCAACCATCTACATTTCAGCAAAATTCATTTTGCTTTGATATATACCAATGTGCCTTAACATAGGAATTTTATAAAGTAATGTATAATCTTCATGTCAACTTCTCACTGCTGTTCATTAACCAAGTTGAAATTTCTTCAATGTGGTCATCTTGATTTCAGTGAACTGATCACTATTGTCACAGTATTGTCTTGCAACTTAAAAAACAGATCATAACACTAGTGGTCTCCTTTATTTGGTTTAGAAGGTTTAGAAAAGATGCAGAATTACAGAGGATGCTATTTCAAGAGGCTTCAATGTTGTTCCAAACATCAAACAGCCTATCATCTTCTAGGTAATGTGACTGTACACATCAACTACAGAATATTGCTCATGAGTTCGAAGATGAAATATATGCAGATAGAATACTTACTTACTCTCTTTACAGCTTTTCTTAAATACTTAAAATATATGACTAGGAAGTTTGACTGAACTTTGGACCAGTAATACAGTGGCACAATCACTGTTACAGAAACATAAAGTCAAGATATTTACCTTTTGAAGAGCTGCATCAATTCTCCACATTCTTAATGTCTGATCTCTAGACCATGTGACCAGTTGATGATCTAAATCTCCTTATTAAAACATAAAACAATTGCATTACAATTTATAGACAGAGAGATTTCTGTTCTCATATTGTGGATAAGATAAGAGTAGTATAAATGTGACCATTAAAAGGAATTTTATTTACAATTCACAAAATGTATAAATTTCTTACCTACAGGTTGCTTACGCCATTGAAAATCTAATACCACATCTTTATGACCAAGAAAGGCATGTACTGGTTGAGTATGATTCTCAATATTCCATAAATATAGACTATTTTCACCACGTCTTAACTGTGGTACTACACCAGTTACCAATCCAGTACCAAAGGGCTGAGATAAAATAATTATTTTAAAGATACCTTGCCCACTGGCAGCATTGAAAAAAACTGTTCACTGAAAAATCTTCAAATTCAAACTTAACCGCCAAAGTTTCATCTAAATCCATTGAAATTGTAACTTCTATTGCACCCGCAATAACATTTTGATGCTATTTTACTAAGTCAAGGGCCATAACTAAAAAAATGTTCATCAAACAAATCGTCAAATTCAAAGTTGATTACCATCTTATTAGTTCCAATGCTCACACCTAGTTTCAACAAAATCCATTGAAAATTGTAGCTGCTATTGCATCAACTATATAATTAACTCAAAAACTGTTCATTGAAAAATCGTCAAATTCAAACTTGACCACCAAACATTCATCTAAATCCATTGAAAATTGTAGCTTCTCTTGCATCAACAATAAAATTTTTATGCAATTTTACTAAGTAAAGGGCAATAACTCAAAAACGCTCAGCAAAAAAAAAAATTCAAACTTCACTACAGTCATACATGTAAATATCTATTTTCAGTACAACAGATCACTATAAGTTTGCTTTTGAATTTCATCAATTTATTACAATCTTTCATGTTCCCAGGTTTAAAGTTTAACTTGTGTAATATCCAGACTTCTGACTGACTGAATATAATTATTAATTTATTGATAGTATAATAGTGTAAATAAACATGTATAATCATCAACCTTTACACCCATTTTAATAAATGAGTGATAACACTGTTGATTAACTAACTTACTGTATATCTGGCTCTCCACACAGGTACATCTTTTAAACTGATCATGCCTTCTGATCTCTGAGAATTCTTCCAATTCCAAAACTAGTCAAAGAAAAGAAACTAGCAATAGACAGAATCATGACTATCAACAAGACCTTAGCTCTATCCCACAGTGTATAGAGACTAAACTACAGAATGGATAAATTCTATTAGGCTATTAGGGATATTGTCACCTAAATTTTTTCTTTGACAGTAGATATAGCTCATTAATAATATCAATATAACTGTTTAGAATTTAAATGTGACAACACATTTCTAATAATAAAGCAAAAGTTTATAACATCACTGAAGTTTGATGTTAACATAAAAGACATTATCATTCCAATATACAACATACGTGACTGTGCATTAAATTTCAAATAAACCCGTCCTTTTTCTTTATTTTGAAAAATAAATGAATTGCTGAAATTATCCTGCCACAAAATATGCTCAATAATTTATCCTTTTCAGATCTACACTTAATAATTAAGTTGATTAGAAATTAATTAGATTTCATATTGTTATTATTTGTAGCTTTCTCACTTACTCTGACACTGCAATCTTGACTAGCTGTGACTAGATGATCTTGACTAAATGGACTCCAATCTAAACCATGTATTTTAGACAGATGAGCTGCTATGTAAGTTAATGGCATATTCCCTTTCTAAAAAACAAAGATACATTTCCATGATCAGAACTGTTAATGTATATATATCTTCCAAACAAGTTACTGTGCAAACTTCCTATAGCGCCCTGCAACTTATCACTTACCGGTAGTTAAATCATAACCATGATAACTGAAATTATCTTTGAACTAATTGATTGCGCTGAATGATTTCCACTAATTCAGCCATTCATGCGTACATCAACTTGGCATTCCAGAGAGACCACATTAGTGCTGGGTATTGTCAATCATGCCACGATACGTTACATATCGCAATATGGGGTAATACTGGTAGATAAAAAGTAACATTTCAATATTTTATTATTTTAACACTTATATTTTGAGGTAACAAAATGTTATTACTAGTAATTCAACTAGTTTTTAGAAAACAATGTTATTACTAGTAATTTAACTAGTTTTTGGAAAACAATCTTATTAGTAGTAATTTTTTTAAAGCAATGGATATCAGTGAAGTCCGCAAACAGAATTTATCATGGGATAAGCTTGCATTCACCTATAAGTACATAAAATATTACACACTTTTTTATGGAATGCCATGTATCGTCAAGTATCGATACACGACCCAGCGTTGTGATAAGTATCGTGGCATTTCATATCACGATACATCGATTCAATGATATATCTCGCCAGCACTAGACTACATAGCTACTAATATTAATTTTTTGACATACTCTTGGGTCCCATATTCTTAAATCACCTTCGTGTGTGGTAGCAAATTGATTATTGACAACTTTATTCCATTTCACTTGATAGGCTCCAGCTGAAACAGAAAACCCATAGTTACAAGATATGTGATCAATTTCAATATAAAGTTTGACCAACATGGTTTGGTACGGAAATTATGTGTAGAATGTACTGATACTAATGAAATAAATCAAATATAATCAACTGAGTTATTCGTGTATGAAAAAACAATAGCAATCGTCATCGTAATACGCCCACATTTATAATGGCAGCCAATTGAGACAGACAGACAGGGGCGACAGCTATAAACGCCCACATTAATGTGTGGCCCGTGGGCAAATAAAAATTAGGAAGTAAACTTACCAACTGTTTGAAATGATGCTATAGGTTTCTTGGGCTCTCTGAAATCACACCTTAAGATATTATTTAACATATACTTCAATGAAAATATCAAACTATTCCTTTAAGCGGGAGATACAGAAACCTAACATAAACCTTTTCAGAAAATAGTTTAAAAGAAGAGTATTTACATACTTCACTTCTACCTTTTAAGAAAATAATATAAACCATCAGCACCTTACAATAGTATATAGCTTACTACGACAACAACAACATAATACCTATACTTCTTGATTTTGAATTTCCGAGTTTTTTGCACGCTGGGATAGAATCCTCTAAACAATACTTTTCTTTATAAACTAGTATGTGATATGATCTTTACAAAGTGAGTTGTCAGATATAATATTTTCAAAGTCTAGATGAGAAATATATTTATATAATCTAAATAATTTAAATATTTTATATAACATAATCACAAGAATCACACAACTATCAAAAAATTCATAATTTCCTTACTGGCAAAATGAATACCTGCACATGTTATTTGTCTTAACATAACCCAAACCTGCTCTGAGAGCCATTACATGGGCTGAATGTGAGACAGGACCATGTCCTTGTGTATTGGGCCTAATTCTGACCCATGTAAAATAAAGAGTTTATTATTATTGTGGGACTTTGCTTTAAGGTTTGTCAAAACTTTTTTTTTTTTTTTTTTTTTTTTTGAAATTTACACAGGGCACACAGCCTAGGCTGCAATAGTTGCAGCAATTTCACAACATCTCCAGACCTTCTGTAGTGTCGACCTTTGTAATGAATATAAATTGGAACATTTTTGCAAAACCGGAAGTGCTGCATTGCAACATACCTAAAAAGTCGGTCAGTGGCTCTAGAAGTCGCAATTTTCAATCGATTTTCTTCGGGTTTGCATTTTTGAAAACTTGAAACAATTTCCAACAAGATAGCAGTTACAAAATTTCGAAATTCGAAAATTCATAGCACACATTTTTTTGCCGTATTTTGCACATTTTTGCAACTTAGCTATTTTAAGACGGATTGATCTGAAAATTTGGGAGCCTTCAAGTGTCACGAATATAAATACATTTGCAGAGTCAAAATTTTTGCTTCATTTCCGGTTTAAGCGTAAAAAGGGTTCAAACTTCCGGTTGACCTACTTGTGCTGTAATTGATGTATCGCAACAAAATTAATGTCGATCGTAATTAAATTAGAATACAAAAAAACGAAGAAGAAAAAATCCGAGCCGGAAGTGAAACTTTGGCCGCCATCTTGAAATGTCACTTTTTTGTAAAACTCAAAATGGGGCCTCTACGGTAAGAGTGACTTGTGTGTTATTTGTATTTTTAGAAAGTCTAAACGATTGCGAAAAAAAGTATGGGAGCCGAATTTTGAATTTCGCTTTTGCAATTTTGCAACATCCGGTTGAATTTTTTCGAAGTTTGGGGGCTTATTTCTCGTGACCTTGACCTTTGGTGACATGACCTTTAGTAGGTTAAAGGTCATTGACCTTGGCTATCAGTTGATACTTTGACCTTTGACCTCCGACATCTACTTGCGGTTTTATTGCTGTGCGAAAACAGCAAAATTCGCAACTTCGGACTGCTCTAGAGCGTGACCTAATTAATTTAGAGTGTTATTTTTTTCAGATTCTTAAGGTACTTTTTGTCCTCTTTCCAACGATATATAACAAAAGTTTGTAAAATGAAAAATGAAGTTTTTGATTTTTGCAAAGAAAAGTACATTTTGCCGTATATTCGCTTGTTTAAAATCTATGTGTGTATATCTCGTGATCTATTAGATGTACAAGCTTCAAATTTGTACCGTGAATAAACATTTTGAATATGATTAGATTCCCCTCTAAAAAAACGAGATGGGCGTGGCACATCCGGGTGAACTTCAAATTTACCATTTATATCGGTCAGCGAATTACGGCTGCAGTAAATAACGTTTTTCAAAAAAGTACCTTGCATACATATATTTCATTACTTTGGCCAGGTTATCCCAAAAAATCAAATGTTTCTGCCTGTTTGTTGCAATTTTGCGACATTTGCAAAAAATCAGTTTTTTTTTAGTTTGGGGGCTTATTTCTAGTGACTTTGACCTTTGGTGACCTTGACCGTTACAAGGTCATTGGTCACTGACTTTAGCTATCAGTTGACAATTTGGCATTAGGCTTCCGACGTCTTCTTCCGGTTTTATAGCTGCCCGAAAACAGCAAAATTCGCTACTTTGGACTGCTCTAGAGCGTGACCTAATTAATTTAGAGGGTTATGTTTTTCAGATTCTTAAGGCGCTTTTTGTCCACTTTCCAGCATTGTATAACAAAAGTTTTTAAAATTAAAATTTAATTTTTGCACTTTTGAAATTAAAGCACATTTTGCCTTTTTGAAATGTATTTGTGCATATCTCGTGATCTATTAGATGTACAAGCTTCAAATTTGTACCGTGAATATATATTTTGAATGTTATTAGATTTACGCAAAAAAAATTGAGATGGGCGTGTCACAATCGGGTAAACTTTCAATTTAGCATTTATATAGGTCAGCGAATTACGTCAGTAGGAATTAACGTTTTTCCAAAAAATTCTTCGCACACAGATACCTCGTTGCTTTGGCCATATGCTCCCAGAAAATCAGATGTTTCGGCCTGTCTGTTGCAATTTTGCGACGTTTGCAAAGTCCCACTCTGTGCCACGTGTGGCTCTAGTTTTTTTTTTTTTTCGAAATTTACACAGGGCACACAGCCTAGGCTGCAATAGTTGCAGCAATTTCACAACATCTCCAGACCTTCTGTAGTGTCGACGTTTCTAATGAATATAAATTGGAACATTTTTGCAAAACCGGAAGTGCTGCATTGCAACATACCTCAAAAGTCGGTCAGTGGCTCTAGAAGTCGCAATTTTCAATCGATTTTCTTTGGGTTTGCATTTTTGAAAACTTGAAACAATTTCCAACAAGATAGCAGTTACAAAATTTCGAAATTCGAAAATTCATAGCACACATTTTTTTGCCGTATTTTGCAAATTTTTGCAACTTTGCTATTTTAAGACGGATTGATCTGAAAATTTGGGTGCCTTCAAGTGTCATGAATATAAATACATTTGCAGAGTCAAAATTTTTGCTTCATTTTCGGTTTAAGCGTAAAAAGGGTTTAAACTTCCGGTTGTCCTACTTGTGCTGTAATTGATGTATCGCAACAAAATTAATGTCGATCGTAATTAAATTAGAATACAAAAAAACGAAGAAGAAAAAATCCGAACCGGAAGTGAAACTTTGGCCGCCATCTTGAAATGTCACTTTTTTGTAAAACTCAAAATGGGGCCTCTACGGTAAGAGTGACTTGTGTGTTATTAGTATTTTTAGAAAGTCTAAACGATTGCGAAAAAAAGTATGGGAGCCGAATTTCGAATTTCGCTTTTGCATTTTTGCAACATCCGGTTGAATTTTTTCGAAGTTTTGGGGCTTATTTCTCGTGACCTTGACCTTTGATGACCGTGACCTTTAATAGGTCAAAGGTCATTGACCTTGGCTATTCGTTGATACTTTGACCTTTGACCTCCGACATCTTCTTCCGGTTTTATAGCTGCCCAAAAACAGCAAAATTCGCAACTTTGGACTGCTCTAGAGCGTGACCTAATTATTTTAGAGTGTTATTTTTTTCAGATTCTTAAAGTGCTTTTTGTCCTCTTTCCAAGGATATATAACAAAAGTTTGTAAAATGAAAATGTGTAATTCCCAAAAAATCAAATGTTTCTGCCTGTTTGTTGCAATTTTGCGACATTTGCAAAAAAATCATTTTTTGTTTGTTTAGGGGCTTATTTCGAGTGACCTTGACCTTTGGTGACCTTGACCTTTACAAGATCGTTGGTCACTGACTTTGGCTATCAGTTGACAATTTGACATTAGACTTCCGACGTCTACTTCCGGTTTATAGCTGCCCGAAAACAGAAAAACTCGCAACTTTGGACTGCTCTAGAGTGTGACCTAATTAATTTAGAGGGTTATTTTTTTCAGATTCTTAAGGCGCCTTTTGTCCTCTTTCTAGCGATGTACAACAAAAGTTTTCAAAATGAAAATTTAATTTTTGCACTTTTAAAACTAAAGTACATTTTGCTTTTTTGAAATGTATGTGTGTATATCTCGCGATCTATAAGATGCACAAGCTTCAAATTTGTACCGCGAATATACATTTTAAATGTGATTAGATTTACGCCAAAATAAATGAGATGGGCGTGGCATATCCGGGTAAACTTCCAATTCTTCACTTATATCGGTCAGCGCTTTACATCTGTAGGAAAAAACGTTTTTCAAAAAAGTACTTTGCACACAGATACCTCGTTGCTTTGGCCAGCTTCTTCCAGAAAATCAAATGTTTCGGGCTGTTTGTTGCAATTTTGCAACGTTAGCAAAATCCCACTCTGTGCCACGTGTGGCTCTAGTTATTATTATTATTATTATACTTTACCTAATATCCCATAAGTAAGAGAAAGTATCAACTGAACAGGATGCTACAATATTCACATCAAATGGAGACCAATCAACGTCACTGTAAAATTAAATCAATATATGGTTCAATAATTTCCAATCATTGCATCATACCTTTCTTAATTTTAGATGAATGAACTTTCTGATAACTTTAAACTACTTAAAAGCCATGGTCATGTTAGTCCCCCTGATTATTGGAAAGGCTGATGATGATAAAAGGAATAAGGTCTAAGAATAAACATTCTTTTTGTTTCTTTTGCTCAAAAATAACAAAATATATCAGTGGATCAATCTGGTGTCATATACCTGACAGTTCTAGAGTGGGCTTTTAGATTACATATATGATCTGCTTTACTACCATTCCAAGTTAATATATCTAATCTCTGATTGGACTGAAATTATAAAGATATGCCACTTACTAATTTTACAAAAAGAGGCAGACTGAAGGCTAAAACAATTTTAAATTGACAGGAATTTAATTTGATAAAACAACACCCATACAAAGTTTGAGTATAATTCATAGCACAAGTTTTATGAGTTAAATTATTGAATATTAATAATTTAACAAGTTAACGTGCTATAAACTACTTCCTACATATTGATTGATGGTGACGAACATTGAGTTGTTCTTAAAAGTATAGTGAGTTTTTCTTAAAAACTACACGTGTAACATATCAGAATAGGTCATCGACTGTGCCGTACAGACGCAATGTCGCAGTTTTTATTTAGTGATAATGACGATGAAGATATTATTCTTTCACAAAATTTAGATGATATAGAATGGAATTAGCAGTGATAATAATATACGGCGACTCTAATCTTATTTCTACTGCAGAGGAATTTGCTAAAATAGAGATGGAGAGAGAATCTGGTTGTGGTGAATTCAGTTCTTGAGATGTTGAAATAAACACTGTTTTGGAGTTCATTTATTCTGAAAAGTTGTCACCATGAGTTAACAAGGTATGACTTCAAGCTAAGTAAAACTTGGCAGGACCTTGATGCTTTGCCAAGACACTATGCAAAAAAGGGCCACGACAACCAGTGAAAATTCGAAGTTGTAGCACACCGAAGTCCCTCCCCATGAAAACTAATGATTGTAGCATGGGTATGAATGAGAAAAAATCTACTGTGTATGTTAACAGCTGTATTTAAACTACCAATACTGAAGATTATTCCCTTGAAATGTTTTTAAAAGCAATAAGTGAAGTTATATGGAATGGAAACAAGTCATAAGCTACTTACTGCAGTAACAAAGTTTGAAGCATGTGAAGCATGAGGATTCCACTGTACACAACTAATTTCCCATTTACTTTTTCTGGCTACTTTAACCACTTTCTCAGTATTGTTTAAATTTACTAGAGCTAAAGCTTTTCGTCTACAGAAAGATAAAAGATAGCTTGCCAAGCAAGGTAATATAAACCCACACATCAGCATTGTTAAGTCATATTTTCCTTTGATTTATAGCATTTACATATACAAACTAAGTCAAGGGCAATAACAATTGTATAATTCAAACTTGATCGCTGTCTTCTAAATTCCAATACTCACACCAAGTTTCATCAAAATCCATTCAAAATTGTAGCTTCATTCGCAAAACAGAATAAAATTTTGATGTGATTTTACTAAGTCAAGGGCAATAACTTAAACAGTTCATTAAAGAATCGTCAAATTCAAACTTGACTGCAGTCTTATTAATTCCAATATAACACCAAGTTGCATCAAAATCTATTGATAACTTCTATTCTACCCACAACAAATGTTGACTAAGGACTAACAACCTACTGGATATTCATGTGGGCGTATAAAAATATATAATATTATCAATTTAGGCCAAAACTGCCCAGATCTATATTGAAAAAGTTTATCTCCACTAGTCTGTATATACATGAGACACTCTAATTTCTAGAAAAAAACATTCTTAAAAGTAGAAATTCTAGCTACTATTTGCATCAATCTAATTTCCTGTCTGACATTTGTGAATCCAACCATAAATAAATTGAGTTGTGTTTTAATTTTGTGGAATTTGATATTATACAAGATTTAGATTTCACATGCAAGTCACAGACTCTGAAACTGATCACTCAGTTACAACAAAACTTGGCGACTTAAAGAAAATATGATACTTACCCTGCTAATAAAACCCATTGTCCAACACAATCTAAGCCCATAGCACTTGCCTGAAAAGATTGTAATTCCATATAAACCAGTACAAATATATATATTTTATAAAACATGATTTTAACAGGGTACCACATTAAACCCTAAAAACTGGCATAGCATGTCAATGCATGATTGACAACTGACGATTATTTCACTGAAATATAGCTTAATTTTACAAATAAATTAAATAATTGTGATGTCATCAATCTGACTACTAACACTGACTTTTGGGAAGGTTTAAATGGTGTTTATTACGGTTTTTCTGCCGATTTTGAGACTGAAAATGACCGAGACGGACTGCAATTCAATGAAATCCATCGAAATCGGTCTAAGCAGACAAAATTCAATTGAATTATGGGCAAGCAACATTCCCCTTCCCATTATTTGCTATGAAAACCATACACGTGAAATTGAATATTTTAGGCCTAGGTCTATTGAGAGTTTATTATGGAAGACGATTCAATCCTGCACATTGGAAGTCGTAAAATAAGCTACAAAGTATGTATCTTTACAGTTTTTTGCCTATACCTCCCTTTTTTCTATCATTTATCATAAATTGATCAGCATGACGTTATTTCATAATTTCAGCGTTCAAAAGTTTAAGAAATGTGTGCTATACACATTCCAAGGCTAAGACTCATACAAAAAATTCATTATATCAAAAACACAGTGACTTGAATGATTTGAAGAAGAAAATTTGAAAATTATAGTAAGGTGATTTTATTCAATTATTTTTTGAGCAACCTAAAAATAGCATTGGTAGTCTATGAATGTCTTTGAAATTTGGAATAAAAAAATAAACCTTTGCACACAATTATGTCTTCAAACATTTGTTTTCAGTCAAAAATCCTTTTCATGGAGACTTACACAAAATTACATTTTTATCAATGCCATTGCCAAGACATTCTGAGAAGAATAACTACAGGACTACCATATAGTATCATTCAACAGCTGATAGGTAGCCTACTCACTGGTAGTTGGTATGCAAGGTATGGATGATATTCTTATTACATAGACTTTAGAATAGTTGCCACAGATAAAATAACGGGTTTATGGTAGGTTATTATGACTGTTCAGCTCAGGTCAGGTTCTAAGTTAAAGGCCTATGGCAAATTAGGTCTATACAACTTCTAAAGATTTTCAGTTTAAAATAAATAGAAATCATGGTGCACACTAATTTTATAAGTTATCAAAACTAAATGTCAATGCTGAATAATTATTTCAGAATAACCTGTAGATCTTTGTATTCTTCCACAAACTGCTCTGAACTCCATAGTGCAGCCATTTTGTTTAGACTCGGACGTCATACATGACATGTTGTCAGGCTTAAAACGACTGGTTAATCAGACAATTATTATTATAATCCTATTCAATCCACCCCCGACATCACTGCTAATATATAAATTCAGTTATGAAATACCAAGAAATGACCGGTTAAGTTTCAAAACAGTCTTTTGGCTATGAATTATAATTCAAACGTTTCGGGGTTTACCAAACGATGATAAAAATTCAATACCGATTATTGATTTACAGCAAGGGCAAATAACTCTGTATGTCACAATGACACTATCGCAATCTGTTCTGAATGTTTTGTTTTTTTTAAACTACTTTTTCTATGATGAGAGTGTAAATTGACGCATCGGCTGAAATCAATCTTGCCTTTTTACTCTTGTTCTTTATATATACGTTGCGTTCTAGTGCGTTTTCAGTCAATTAAACCAACATGTCTGGAGACTAAAGGGGAAAAACTCATTATTGTAGTCTCAAAAGGGTGTGACAGAGCTATATTAATTTATTACACCTTATTAGCATAATTTATTCTGTATTCCATGCTGACCTTGCAGACTGTCTGTGTATGTCTGTGATGTATTATTCGCAAATTACAGACGTTCCATATCCAGATCCTTATAACAATCCAGAAAAAATGCTTTTACAAGTTTGAGATCTAAAGTCCCTACAGTCAGGACATAAAAAACAAAACATAAAATTCTAATATTTTATTTTCGGTTGTTTTAAGAGAGACAATAATACACTGACGTTACTGTGGCTCCTTCTAATGTCCACTAATACAATGTTAGCAAGTTCCAGACTTTAACAAGACTAGAATTATAGTGGAAACCAAAGAAAGTATTTATTGAAATAAAACTTTTAAATTGCGGGTTACAACTGGCAGTTCTTTTTTTTTGCAATGATGTACAAAAAAAATCATCCCTTTGAGAAAAGAAAACAAAACAAAGTATATGATAATGGTGATGAAATAATTTCTAAAAGATGAAAGTTGAGTACATGCATTGAATGTCTTAAGACAAGTTATTAATGCTTCACATCCTCTTTAGGTGACAAAAAAACTTGTTTGTTTTCAAAATTATTTATTAAACAGGACAAAATTTCTATAAACAATTTTAATCAGACTTGTATTACTATCTCCCTAATGACAAAGTTTGTCTTTATTGAGCCTATATAAGGATATGAAGCATCAACCATGTCAGTGTGAATACATCAAATTATTGGACCATAAAACAATCATTTCTTAGAAGTTGAAACTGTACATTCATGCAACAAGTTTTCTCAATAAAACATAGAAATAAAAGAAAGAAATTGTTTGAAGGAACTACCAGTAACTCCCTCCTCGCACACATACATAGCATGAATAAGATGATACAAACTACAAGTAGTTAGAATAATACAGATTTCAAAAAGATCTAAGTTTTATAATGTTCATGCCCTTTATTTCATTTTAACCCAATCCCTGCCCCATTCAATCCTGTACCATCCCAATCTTTAGATATCTAGATCAATACACTAGATACTAGTCATAATAATTACATCAAATTTAAGCCACAAACTTTACCAAAGCCATACAACTAGTATTTTAATAGTGAGAATATTTTATTACATTTCATAGTGATAAGAATATCACAAGTATGAACAAGTGCTGATAAAGTTAAATTGGTTCTTATAATTCTCAAATATCCGGAAATTCAAAAACTCAAAATGATGTTACACAAACAAGTAAAACTAAAAGTAAATAATACAGACAAAAGAGTAAAAGAAAAAAAAATATTATGCTCCATGTGGCCTTATCATTGTAACAAGTGTAACCAACATAGAGAATTTGATTTTAAACAAAACAAGCCGATAGAATCACAGTCAATATGATTCCCTGACAATTGTCAACTAATAATTAATTTAACCAAGAAATAAATACCATTGTTGGTTTCTTATGAAAATTGTGATATTTCTAACCCTGTGTTCTATGAAAACACCAACAAAAATAAACTTTATTATTTCATCTACCCTGTTCTTTCTTAGCAGTTACATCACTTACCATGTTTTAAGGTAAAAAAAAGGATTTCATTATAAAATAATCTTTGGAAAATATTTGAAAAATTCTAGACAGTAAAAATATGCTTAAATGTCCCCCTTTAACTTCTCTCAATAATCTACAGATAAAAATAAACAGATAGAAATCACACAAAATATATATAAAATATGTCTAAAATAGAAATAAAAGCCATGAAAGATCTTTGCTCTCTAAAATATAGATGACCAGTGAAGTTTGATAAATAATATTAAATTATAAATAGACAATTACAATAAACAAAAAATATAAAATGATGTAAAAGAATGAGGAGTGAAAATCTAATGTGAATACTGATATTATTATACTTGAATTGTTGAATTAAGTTTAGTAATACAATAATATTAGATATCTATATTAAAGTCAGTGTTTCTTTCTGAATTATCCTTAACTTGATTTTTCAATTTTGCTATTTCAAATTTGAAATTATATAGCTGAACACTGAATTTAATCTATGATAGTTTCAGATACATCTGCAGAAACAAACATGGCTTTTTAAACTAAAATAACACATATTGCACATGAAATAAGTAATGAAAAATCTACATAAAAACATTAAAAGTGAATCACATGAGTTGGTATATTGAGACAATTCATAAATAAAATGCCAAAATGGATGTTCATTATGACAGTAGTTGAGCAACTTTTGAAAACACTTTGGATTATTCAATTGCTCCAAATTGAACTTTGGACCCTGCAATCTGATAATACCAAAAGTGTTTTACATTGATAAGTTTGTTCTGTATTATAATTAAAACATTATTATGCTTGTTGAAATAAAGGTCAGAATAGAGTAAATAAGATGAAAGGGGAGGGGGATTAAAATACATATTATTATTAATAATTATTATTATTATATTTACATTGTATATCTAGCAATTATAAATAAAACACACACAAGAATATTATTAACAGTTTTCACATTCAATTAGAACAGCAAATCATTAACCACAAACAAATTATAAACAAGCATTATTGTTTGAAATTTCTGTTTTAAAGAGAATTCTCTAAAACAAAGCAGATTATATATCAATATTTATATAGTATATCATGGATAAAATCCTTCCTCAAGACTAATAAACTCTAGAGGCGAATTCACAAAGTACATAGTTACACTCACTTCACTACAGTAGAAGTTGAAAAGATAGCATAAAAACATCAGCTGTTACTAAAATGCTTTGTGTGATTTATGGTTTCAGATACATTACTTCTATCACAATAACTTACAATATTGTGATTGATGACTTGCTGTACGTATAAATAGTTTTTTTTGAAAATCATAACATACAATATACATTCATACATTTTATCTTGTACTTAAAATGGTATATTGTGCAAGTACACTTGACATAGTAGATATACCGGTTCTAGAATCTACTGGTATACAATTAGCAGTATGCTTTAACCTATGATATATATATATATATAATAGAGACGCATTTCATTCAATGACAAAATTACATGTTATCAAGAAAAAAAAAACATATACCAACATTTAAAGCCTCAAAAATTGAACTTATGTTGAAAATTCACCAGACATATTTTCTTTTTTATGTCTGTAGATGGTTGGTACAATTGAACTGTGCTTTACTACGCTACTTTTACTTTGCATTTGTGACTTCTTAAATTTTCTGTGAATATTCTTACAATTCAAATCAATCTTTTGAAGGCACAGAAAAATTTTATCAATCGATCTCAGTACAATCAAACACTAGTCCCCGTGCTATATCCTTTGTTCTCAACCTATCCCATGTAAATCTACATCAAAAGAAAAAGTGACAAAGTGAGACCTTGAGCAGATGCAAATTCAAGTGCACAAGCACATATAGAAAATTATCAGTGAAAAGCATTGTGTTGTTACATTCACACCTGTATTTTTTCTTTGTCAGTCTGAACAGAAAGTGAACATGTGCCTGCACATGTTATGCAAGGATGTGCAACATTAGCTAGGCCTTGTGTTAAGATGCATTTAGGTGTTCAGTCCCAGAGATAAATTTGATATTTGAATTTATTTTACTCCCCAAAATTTGTTATCACATACATAAACATAAAATATCACTTAAAACCATGGAAGGTTTACAAGGCCATATTCTTCCACCTTGAGATCTTCAGTAAGGATATCAGCTGTGGTGTGTTCACAATGACAGGAATACAAGAATATCTCTTTAACAGTTCGTTCAGATAAACATTGACTTGTTCTTTGAAAATAAAAAGACGAAAAATTGGATCCGAGTGCTGTTCAAGCTACAGAACATAAGAAATCATAACTATAAGATATACACTAATTAGAGAAAGGCGGCTAGTTCTCTCCAATCATCAGTTGTTTCATAAGAAAAAGTATCCTTTTCAATAACAGTCGCCAACAATCAGAATGTGCAAAACACAAGGCGCTATTTAAAGCATGATACGTTTGAATAACATTAGGCGTGGGTCAGCATTGACCTATGACCTATGAGCTTTGAATGTTACATATATTGCACATGAAACAAAACTTAAACAGACTAAAACAATTGATATACTGGTGTTAATAACACCAGCATGCTCTATGGAACACCAATATAGATAAAATTTGCAGCAAGAAAAAGTCAATACATATATAAGTGTCATGTCTTCAAATGAAATAAATTTTCCGTTTTCCTGGTATATATATTTAGGTTTCCTTATCCTGAATGAGTCTGTATTGATACGTCAAGAAGGACCTGAATATTCTCCCAAGAATAATGGCATTAAAATTGCACACAATATGAGCAGAGACATTTTTGCTTGCTCTCTGCCGAAAGTCCAATTGAATGTGGATAAGTCACAGACGGCACGACATTGCACAAACAGATACATAGTTCTCATAGTGTGTAGACACTTTAATACAAGCCACATCCTCTCAGATTGTTTGCAATGATTACATCGGTTACGGCATCAAACACAAACTGAATATTGTTAGTATCTGTAGCACAAGTTTGGTGACAATAAATTTCCTTCGTTGAACTCTTGTTCTTAGCTTCAAATTGCGCTTGAATATATGCAGCTGCTTCTTCATAAGTTTGTTTACCTACAAATATATTTAACCATAGTATTTAATGGTTTCATAATTTAATTAATCTCAATCAGAATATTTCAAATAACAATTATTCAATTTCTCCAGTAAGAAACCTTATAAAACATTTCATAGAAATCAAATAATATAAATAAAAAATCTGCTGCTTATGTCGTTAATTATCCAGAAATAGTGAATATTAACAAAGCCTACCTGTATATTCTCCAAAACATATAGTTAATGGAGATTTTTTAATCTTTTCCTCAAACAAATCTTTCTTATTCAGAAATAAAATTATAGATGTATCCGTAAACCATTTGTTATTACAAATAGAATCAAATAATTTCAAACTTTCTTGCATGCGATTCTACAAAATATAAAGAATAATATTTGTTAGTTAATATATTATTTTAAATCATAATCATACAATGTATGCAAACTCTTGCAGTCCAAAAATATCCTATTTTCAATTCAGAAAATACATGGATATTCAAGAGGAAATGTAGCCTACTATTTAGTTCAGCTTTTTCTTCCAAATAATATTTCTATGATGCAAATTAAGTGACATTTCATTTTGCCAGGGTTTTAATTAAATATTCAAATCAATATTTTCGATTTTGGTCAAGTTTTAAAAAATCAATCGAGACAAATTTAAATACAGATAACTTTCCTATCTATTGAACTTAATGTTCCTTTGACATAATCCCCTTGAAGTTTAATGATACAACAGTCTGATAGTATGTACAAGCAAATAAAACTCAGATTTTGAGTATTGTGAATAATATGAATAAGTTTCCTGATTGTCTAACCACTAAAGATTGATAATTGATATGTCAAAAGTAATGAGTATGTTCACGTGACAGAAAGAATATCTCAATCTGTTATTATCAATCATTTTTCTGCTAGAACTCTGCTGGCTTTAAAAAGGTAAAAATCAAACTTTATAACAGGGGTATAGAGAAAAAATGCTTACGGTTGTTTCATCTTCATGTAAAACCTGATCATATTCACTCATAGCTACACAGAATATTATAGCTGTTACATCTTCAAAACAATGTATCCATTTCTTTCTCTCAGACCGCTGTCCACCAACATCAAACAATCTGCAAGCACACAGAGAATCATTTACTCAACAATCTTACAATAATTACAGAGTATGTACAAAAAGGGAAAAAAAAAAGTTTTATATTCTACTATACTACTCCACAAGCTGTATCAACAGTTAGTACTAAGAAACTAACACCAGATTACAAAAGAATTTTTTAATTTGCTGAGCAGACTTTAGGTTCAGAAAGAAAATGAGTTTAAGACAGATCATCAAAAAGTCAAAACAATTTAACTTACTTGAAATTTAAATTCTTAAAGGAGAAATGTACTTCTACAATACCAGTTGTTTTAACTCTAGTTCGTAAGATATCTTGTTCTGTAGGCATGTAATCTTTTGCACCTAAACGTTCTAAATCATCTAAAAAGCTGAAAATACAGAACAAACCTTAGTTTAAGAAATAATCTCAAAAAATGATGCTTTATCTGATAATCTGGGCTACAAACATAATAATGTTTAATTGGTCAAGACAAAACATTGTCCAATTTTTACTAAGACATCCGCTGGTGGTTATGGAGATAAATTAAGAGAGCAAGCAAGTCAACTCCTATGGTGGTATAAAAGATACATTTTAGACACTTTATAACAATTTCTTATTATAATATTATATTTAAACAAAATAATGCTTTCTGAAAATGTTACATCAGTTCAATAAATAATTTTTATCAGTTTGAGCAATATGAAAACAAAGATTCATTAATTTTTTTATTATTTTATTTCTTGAGGATAAATTGGCCTTTTCAAATCAAAACCTTGAGCTTGAGTATTTTTCGTTATTCAACATACAAAACCAATCTAATAATAATTATTGAGTTAAGAACAAATTAATAAACCACCAAGAAAATAATAAGTATGACCTTTCATAGTGGCATGTTCAATGTTCTAACTACATTTATATACAAACTATTATAAAATCAAACTATAGTTATCAATTCATTCAAAGTGCTTTTTTTTAAGTCAAAATGCACCTATGCCAGGAGGCATATAGGCATTCACTATTTTTAATCAAAGGTCACTATCACGGTAAGAATTTAAGTATTTTAATAATGTTCATTACTTCAAAGATAAACATACATAGACATATCTAGTGTTTTATAGTTATAATTTCTCAGCAATCACCAGTCAGTAATATATGCCACTTCAATAAATCAAACACATCATTATTTATAATTCTTTTTACAGTTAAAATCATGTCTTAATGATCTATTGTTATCATTAGTCAGGAAGTAACTAACTACTAATAAATAACCAAAGTAAAGTTTTGTGGACTGTTTGATGGGCATTCTTCAGTGCCAATATTTTTGTTCAAATAGTGGTTGCCTAGCAAGATATACCCATTTTAAAGTAGGCCTATATTTCTGTTTAAACACAGGTTGAAACAGCCAACAAACCTATTCCAAGATCTCATTAATATAAATGATCGCACTGAATTTCATTCAAATCAGACGAAAACTGTAGTCTCTATCATGTTCAATGTTCACAAGCTAATTTTATACGTTTTGAACAAGTCAAGTGGAATAACTCAAAAACAGTTCACTGAAAAATCGCCAATATAAAATTGTTCAAGATTTCATCAATATAAATGATCACTCCAAATTTTCTTCAAATCGGATAAAAACTGTAGTTGCTATAGCATTCACAAGCAAATTTCAAAGCGTTTTTGTGTTCAAATCAGATGAAAACTGTAGTCTCTATCGTGTTCACAAGTCAATTGTGGACGGACGGGCTAACGGACCAACAGGGGTGACGACAATTTACTACCACATTATAATGTGGGTTTATAAAAAGGATAAACATGTCCTGCAGTTGCATTGAAAAGTGAATACAATCTTTACAATTGAATTGAAAAGCAATCCTTTGTCTCTCTCTAGAAACGAAATGAAAAGAATTGAGTTTTATGTCTCAATTTCTGCCAGTATGCAATAAAAGAAACTTTGCCCAAAAACAGCAGTATTTCATTGATTTCAGTTTTAGATGTTTCATCTAATTTGACCTGCAAACTGACAAGGTTGAAAAAATCCAAAAGAACATCTTCACCTATGCCAGGATTGAACGTGGATTGATGTTCAATCAAAACTGTTTAAACTATAGGTTTATTCATGTTGCAACAGCATGTTAGAATGTTTCAGTTTCATTTCCAAAACAGAATACTAGTTCCCCAAATTTGCCCTATAATAAAAGAAAATATCTTACTATTTAGCTGAATCATTGAGTTGATATTCATTAGATCTACCAAAACATTCTTGTACACCACTATCATTCCATAGTCGTTTCATGGCTGCTAATAATTCTTCCGAAAAAGGCTCTGTATCTTCCATTCTAGCTATCACATCAAGCACCATTTTCGCATCAGACTGAAAATAAATTAAAGATGTACTAGATATATGGATATACTATTTCAGACATTTATTCACTCAAACTTTCACATGCTCATACAGGCAGCATTATCAAGATAATTGAATAATCATAACAAGTCTAACAATATAGATAGTACATAATGAGTAATAATAATTAAAGGGAAGCCATAGATAAAGAAAATAAATATTATTAATACATGTATATTAAATAATGGGCTTTTGTCATATATTTTTAAATCTCAAAATTTCCATCACCGTTACCTTGAAAGTTTAGGTAAGGAATTCTATGTACAGTACGATATGTAAAATGATAAATCACATTTCACACAACAACTGATAAATGACAAAATTCTTGAATAAAAATATCACAAACTGCATTACTGGATCACTTAATTCCAATTTACAGAATTTTAAACTTTCATGATGGTGAAATTGTGAGCTTTTTGCAAGTTATTTCATCAGATTGTGATGTATATTATGAGGAATCAGGCACCTACACAACTATTCTGACTGATAAATGCAGTTAATTCAGTGTACAATATTCCTGCTTGATTGCTAGAGTGGTTATGAGCAAGAAGATATTTCTATATCTATCATTTAAATAAACATACTATCAATGTTTGTTATAAAATCCTTATCGAGCATTAAAGTGATAATTCTTGTCAAATTGGATAAGTAAACATTAAAAATCTGTAGCATTTTAATATGTAAATTGTGTGCTATCTGAATGGCTATAGAAGGAACTTAAAATCAGCAATGAATAAGAGAGAAACAAGTATTGTCTGTGTGACAGCATACTGTAGCCAACCTAATATTGATTGTCTTCTGAGGTTGCTATGCCAACACTATAAGTCTCAGCCCAATATAACACTGGCTCATTCATTTAACTAAGAAAAAGTCATATTGATTAGAATAGACTAGAAAATTAGGCACAAATCACTTTTATTTCACAATACCAGGGTAAAAGAGAAGATTTTATTAAAAAAATTCTGAATGCTGTTCTTATCAATAATATCGGTATCCAGGTATATCCAAATATACATATAAAAAATACAGATGAAAACAACCCATAAAACCAGTCCATTAGGCATTTTCAATTTATGATAAACACTTAAAAATTACATATTCTAATCAAAAGTGATGCAAATTTTGTCAATATTTGTTTAGCTTGTGAAGTAATTATCATATTGATCTAAATGCCTGCTTGAATTGCTACCATCTAAACCATAACAATACACTCCTTGTATATATCAAACCAAACATTACATATTTAATCATGAAAATAACAAGATAACTTTATGATAATAAACAGATAATCTGTATTTCAAATTGTAACCTAAAATACCACATTAACATAACATTAACCATCATATTTATCACACAACTTCCATATCTAGCTTGTTCTATTAGAAATATATATGTAGGTGATTTAAAGTTTGAAACTTTTCCAGGAAAGTACTGGATAATAAACAGTATTACTTTTAGGTCAGGTCTAAAAAGAATCATTACTGAAAATTACATGAAATCCTATTTATATCGGCCAATTAGATTATGTTATAAATATAACCTAGTTTTAAAGATATCTCATAGTAACAGACTACCCTTCAATGGTTCTGATACTAAACCACCAACCACAATTAGCCTCAATATTACAACACTAAGTCAGTTTTCATGATATTGAGAAATTATAGGTTTTTACAGAATAAACCACTCTCAGCCATACATTACTACAGCTAAACCTAATATTTAACTTTGGTTTGAATACAATTTGTTGCAAACTAAACACAACAAAGTTGCTTTTGTTCCTATTGCCTCTAAGGTCAATACCATTATTTCATGGAAATTATAGTGGTATTAATATTTAGTAACATAAGCAAACAAAAATAACTTTGAATTGAATTTTATAGGTCATATATCAAGCAAAAATGTTAATATATTTTCGGAAAGACTCTGAGGTTCTTATATCTTATTATTGAAGATATCCTTAAAATATCAAGGAACTGCACTCAATGTAGAATAAAAATCAAATATTCCAACATTGTCAATTGATACTCTTATAAATGATCAAATTGACTATAAGAAAATATTGTAAATTAACTGATGTAGAAAGGATCAAATATCATGGTTAGAATAAGACAGAGAAAAAATCGAAGACAGAACATGAGAAATGAGTAGGATCAATTAAATAAATAAGAGAAATTGATGAATGAACTGAAGCTAACAACCAATACAGCTGTGTATTGAAAATTAAACTTGATCCCATAGTAACAACATATTCCACAATAACAGTCAGTTGATTATTTTATAAAATCAGAATATAACATCTTGCACTATCACCATGACTTGCAACAATACACCTGTTGGAAATAAAGGACATTTTGAAATTACAGTGGATTGGATTTGAATATTTAAATCAGGAGAGAAGTGTTCTTAAGAAAAGTTTGCTTAAATCATTGCAACTTTCTGTTGATGTACATTTACTTACATTTGAATACAACTTGTTGCATTCCAATTTTGTAAAAAACGAAAAAAAAAACGAAAGATGATTGGAGTTTAACAGAATTTCTCTTACTGATTAAGATTACAACAGTAGAAGTCTGTGATAAGGACTTAGCCATAAATTATTCATTTCCTATAAAACTAATACAACCACATCTGTTGGAGCTAGAGATAATTTTGTGAACCACTGTCATTCATAATATATTCAAATATAATTAGTAATAGATATAGTGACGTCAGGACTAAGTTCACTGAGTAAATATGCTAGTTTTTAACATCATAGGTTACAGTAATTGTCTATTTGTACTATCAAATATTTATGGCTTTGTACTTGAATCATGTGGATAACTACTAATAACTTAAAAATATAACAATAATAATAATACCTAGAGCCACATCAGATCCATCGCACAAAAAAAAGCAAAGTTGTGAAAAATGTCAAAATTTGCAAATATATGGATGAAAAAATCAAATTTCAAAAGTTTATTTGCTATCATGTCAAAAATTATGTGGGGTGTTCGAAAATGCAAATCTGAAGAAAATCGTTCCCATGCAATTTTGCAATGTTCAATTTGCCACAGCTATTCCTGTTTTTGCACAGTACAATGAAATAAAATCCCCCCCAAAAAAATAATAATTTTGAAAACCAAATGTGACTTTGCTGAAAATTGATTATACTCTTGATAAAAGAAATGATCACGAAATGAAATAAAATAAAATTAGAATTGAGGTACCTAGTTTACCATGTTCTGCATTACAATCCATTTTATTTGATATACATGTATACATTTTAGAAATAAGTTTACATAATTGTACATTTTGAAGTTTATTTACAATAATCATATTTCTCACAGATATAATTGATATCATTGCAAAAAACAGATTCACTGCCACATATAGCTTCCAAACCACACATTTTTAGGCACTCATTTGAACTCTTTAAAATACTACTGTAAAATTTTAATAATCTTTCATTAATTTGAGATTCTATTAATAGATTGTCATAAATAATATGAAGTAGTTTACAATGTGAACGTGGCGATCTTCTGATGCTCTTGCGCCAAGGACAATAACATAGCTCAATAATTGACCTCTTTACAGACATTAGGTTTAAATGGAAAAATTACGAATTTACTTTTTTTGGGGTTAAACTCAATAGGCCTATCAAACATGTGTGAATATTGGATAGCTTTTTTAAAGGAGTGCTATTTAAGATTGCATAATAGGGAGCTATAGACATGGCCAATGTGACGCCCAATTCCACTACGCCTAGCAATGATTCAGCAATTCATCTAAGTACACAGTAAAAAGTATTGCTGACAGAACCTCTCCTTGTTTCACCCCATTTTCAACATTAAAGAAAGAGGTTACAATATTACCCCATCTTACCCTAACCATCTGATTAAGATACATATATAAAAACAATCTGGAAGTGAATGGACATATTGTTTAATTAAGAATCAGATTAATTTTATATAAATTTATTCTATAGAAATCTTGGCTTGCATCTAAACATCATTATTGTAATATTATATGGTTTCATCCAGTACAAATGAACAATGGGAAGTAGAATGGTTTTTTTTTAACTAGAATAGGAAATCAGAAACTCTTGAAAATATGCATGTTATGTTTAAGCATAATCAACTTTATTACATACATGTGTAATCCTACTATACCGATAGTATACTATGGAAATCGGGCCCATGTAATAATTGAATCCATATTACACATACGTTAAATACGGTCGAACTACTTTTTCTACGGACTCGAATGATTGAGTCGCCATTTTCGTCTTCAAAAGCCATGTCGCTTAGCGATTTCCCAGCTGCAGTGTCAACTTAAAATAACTCAAATGACAACAAATTACCATTAAACCATATTCTGAAGCCAACCAAAATCTTGCATATGTTACTTTAAAATACATTTACAAAAATGTTGAAAAGTACATGATGTACCTGCTATGTGAGTATAATAAGTAGTTATCCCTTTATATTATTATTATGTGCATTACATTATATTTTCAATTTTTTTCAAAACAGAGAAGAAATTCCTAAATAGCATAAGGCCCTTGAATTCTTGGGATGATCCCCAAGACAGCTATAATGCATTGTGAGGAATTAATTTGGTATATTTCTATTGATTTAAGCTGTAAGAAGATCAATGATTTTAATCAACAGATTGTTCAGCCCACTCACTCCAGATAACTTTTTAGCAATATAAATAGCAATATTACTGGCATACTGAAGAAAAGCCAAGATCTTCAGCCATTTGGTCTGAAAGTGTATATGATTTTTTATACATGATACCTATGTGTTTTGTTTTTTTTATTACTAATGACTCTTTTGGAAGTAAAATCTGTCTTATACATGAACAGTTCACATGATACTCAACATATCCTTTGAAGTATGCAACTCTTGGTCTAACTAAAGATATCAATAAAACAACATGAATAATTCCACATCAACTGCTTACAGAAAAAAATATTGTCTTACCTCTCTATCATTGTCTCCAAAATTAATATTGAGTGTGCTCATGGCGCGGATAATGGCAACAAGGGACTGTATAGTATTGCTGTATACTACTGGTTTAAATTGTTTATTATCCTCACTTGTAAACCCTCCTTCATGAATAATTCTGAAAAAAAAGATAAAATCACTAAAGAATCAACAGAAATATTCATTTATAGATTGAAATGAATAGCAAGAATATATATATATAAGATATAAAAATTATACTATTATTTTTATTCTTTACTACTTCAAATTACTTTGATTGTGGACAAGAAGCTCATCTTATCTGATATCCATGTTTGAGTATGATATTCAATGTAACAGTGATTGTTTTAACACCAACAGAAAGAAGGAGGCAAAGTGATTCACTCAATGACATTCTACCCCACAGATATTAACCGGTATAAAGAAAGGTTATAAGATAAATACAGGATTACTGGACATTCCATATTAACAACTATGGAATCATGACATATAAAGTCAAGGATACAATGTTATCAAACTTGATTCTGTCAATAGACAAGTAAACATTAAGTTATCTCTGATCAGTTTTGAAAGGTCATTGATAAAAAAAATTAACAACACAAAAGCCATGAATATACATTCAATCAAAACCAGCATAATTTATAACCCTCAATAAGACAAATTTCAATAATTCATTGGAAAACATTCACATGACATTTTCATTTCTACAGTAAAAAAAATGATATTTAAATGTTTATCACAGAAATAAAACTTTTATTTTTAATGTCGCCTACATATTTCATATATACTATTATCATCTAATATAAGTATCCAATGTCATTAGTTGTCAAAATCCAAGAGTAAAATGGAAAATGGTCACAGTGCAAAATAATGTGAGCATTGAGTAAATTAATCAGAGTGGTATCAGAAAGTCAGGAGTGGCATCAATTATTGCCCTTTCTTATCTCAAGAATCATGAGAACAGAACGAAACATTTGGAAAATATTTGCAAATGTATTGATAAGTCCTCTGGAAATTTGACTTAAGAAAAATATACTGCTATAACCTATCAAATTTTTCCCTCACTACCCTGTGCATCCCTACCAACCCTAACTACCTATACCTAAATAATATTTTTGATAGAATCAGCCTCTTCTCAAATGTATGTGTAGCCTCATTATTTTATGTCCATGATAATGTACTTTAACACTATTTCAACAATGCCTCAGACTACAATAACGCTAGAATTTGTCAACCAATAAAAATAATACAGCAAGATGGAGGCTAAATGTGGTGCGAACTCGTCTATATTATAAAGAAGTAAATTCTGAGGCTGGCAGCAATGTCAGTCTATTACGGTTCCACAAATCAATATTATACACTGTTCTAAAAATAACCATTCTGCATTCACTACTACACTACACTACAGTGTTGTCGATAGAACAGAAACCTTCCATTAAAATATAGCTGCTCACAGTCGACAACATCACAGACTTGGAAATATTGGACTGGTCTCCATTTGAAAGTTTCCTTTGAAACGGATTTAGCCAGTTTCGCCCATTACCTAAACTAAATAGAACCAAGGCATTGGCTTTTCAAGGGCAAAACGGGAAATACATCTCATACAATCAACCGAACCTAATAAAATTGTGATAAATCCAGAATCCTCGAAGTCTGAAGCTGTAAAATTTGAGTATAGGCCTACAGTAATATTAATATTCGTTATCGACCATCGTGCCGAGGTATGACATAGAACAACTGGTCTTATCGTATGACCCCATGTTCTTCTGAAGTAACTCTTAGGGAAGAAGAAGCTGATGATTTAGGAGATCCTTGGATCTAACTCAAACAAAATGGCGTCGAGATACAATCCATTGATATGTTTGTATTCCCCATAGCCATAATCGCTCTTATTAACCAGCGTTGTTCCAATCGGATTTAACCGTTAAACAATCACATGACGTATACCTGTTTGGATTTGAGCAACTTAAAATCGTCTCACCAATCAATCCATGAAAGTTACATCGAGATTTTTTTCGAAATGATGAATAACAAACTTCTTACAGCGTAGGTCGAACTGGTACATTCAGATTTCTCAACCCGGTTTAACAAAGATAGCTTGCCAGGCAAGGTAATATACGCCCACTGGCAGCATTGAATTTTTAAAATAAATAGAGCAATAACTCAAAAAACATTCACTGAATTAATATTAAAGTTAAGGGCAAAAACTCGAAAACTGTTCATGGAAAATTGTCAAATTAGAACTTGACCACAATCTTATCTATTTCAATACTCATACCAAGTTTCATCAAATCTATTAAAAAATTGTAGCTTATTTTGCACCCACAAATATTTTGACGCAATTTTACTAAGTCAAGGGCAATAACCCAAAAACCATTTGTTAAAAAAAGTCAGAAATTAAAACTTGACTGATGTCTTATCAATTCTGATGCTTACACCAAGTTCCATCAAAATCCTTTGAAAATTAAAGCTTCTTATTGCAACCACAATAGAATTTTGACGCAATTTTACTAAGTCAAGGGCAATAACGTAAAACAATTCATTGAAAAACTGTCAAATTCAAACTTGACTGAGGCCTAATCAATTCCAATGCTCGCAACCAAGTTTCATCAATATCCCCTGAAAATTGGAGGATTTATTGCATCAAAACTAAAATTTTGACAAGATTTTTCTAAGTCAAGGGCAATAACTCAAAAACCGTTCATGCGATAAGTTCCATTTTCGAACTTGACCGAGATATCATCAATATATACATGTATACCAAGTATCATTAAGATCGGATAAAAACTGTAGCCTCTATTGTGGATACAACCCTAATTTGACACGTTTTTACCAAGTCAAGGGCAATAACTCAAAAACCACTCATGCAATTATTTCTATTTTTCGAACTTGACCGAGATATCATCAATATATACATGTATACCAATTTCATTAAGATTGGATAAAAACTGTAGCCTCTATTGTGGATTCAACCCAAATTTGACGCGTTTTTACTAAGTCAAGGGCAATAACTCAAAAACCGTTCATGCGATAATTTCCATTTTCGAACTTGACCGAGATATCATCAATATATACATGTATACCAAGTTTCATTAATATCGGATAAAAACTGTAGCCTCTATTGTGGATACAAACCAAATTTGACGCGTTTTTACTAAGTCAAGTGCAATAACTCAAAAACCGTTCATGCGATAATTTCCATTTTCGAACTTGACCGAGATATCATCAATATATACATGTATACCAAGTTTCATTAAGATCGGATAAAAACTGTAGCCTCTATCGTGGATACAACAAATGTGGACGGACCGACGGACGGACGGACAGGGGCGACGGCAATATACGTCCACATTTCCATGTGGGCGTATAAAAATGCACGCCTTGTAGGTAAAAAAGGGCGAGTGCCAAAGTTACATACTTTGTAACATGAAGGCACTTCGACTGTTTGAGGATTGAATAAGAAAAAAATAGACAAATGCGGTTATTAAATGTCAATTTCAGTCAAACTTGATGCAACATGACGGTTTATAAAAGTGCCCAAGATGTTTAAAGACTATACCAAAGAAAATCGAGTTTCTCATGAAAATGATGAAAGGTTCATTGAGACAAATTTAGTTTAAGGTGTTATAAGAGAAGCACTGGTCTAGGTCACAATTAGAGACTATGGTATAAATTTCAGTGTACATTATTTTGATAAGAAATTATCTACTTCTGGAGAAATATACAAGATAAAGCAATGATAAAAAATGCAAAGCGATTACTTCAGGGAGATAATGAAAGTGGATCATATCTACCATGTACATGAATATTACTCAAGATTTTCGTTCCTTTTGTAAAGCGCTAACCAAACGTTTGGCATAGATATTAGGGAATTCATCCTGGAGTTTTTTTTATAAAAGCGTTTCACAATCACACAGGTATAAATAGGTATAATCTGATTGTCATGCTGAATTTTTAGACCGTGAGGTACAAGTGCTTGTAATTGGTATATCCAGAAACTCTCCCTTTGCTCGCTTCTATTTAGGTTTGGCTGTTGTAGAAGACATAACAAGAAGATCTTCAATGGAATGATTGGTCGAATTGAAATGGTTCGCGATTGGTCTATCCTTATTTATGGAGAATGTCAAAGCGATGACCACTTAAACGGGTATACAAGAAGTTCCATAAAGAATATTAATAGATCAAGTTAAAATAGACGCATTTCAGTATGCATTTAGTAAATCGCAGGGGCCATAGCACTTTTACAGGGTGACAGAGTTTGAGGAGATATAACATCCTCGTTTAATTAGATCTGATCTAGTAATTCCCGTAAGACTTGATTTTTCGGATGAGCAAGTTGTATGCAATGGGTATGGTTTAGCATAAGTTATGAATTTGGTTGGAAGTTTTTCAGAGAAGGAAGGAGGGGGCTGTAGCTACGAGCCTGGTAGATTCTAGGCGGTCCTACATCATAGATTCCAAGATCTGATCTCCATATGAGCGTATTAAAATTAGCAACCGAATCGATCCATTATTTACTTTATTTTTAAATGTTACGCAGCAATAATATTTAGGATCTATATAGGCTACTTATTCCACGAAGACCTATGGATGTTGTTCTGGTCAAACGTCAAACTTATACAATGTTACGTCTTTGCTGACGTATATTTCAGGGTTTCTGAACTTCCTGTGCCTGATAGAACTCCCCCGCTCCATGGCTTCTATTTATATAATATCTTCTTATGTAATCACCCCTTCAGCAATTGACGTTGAATAACAGCCGTCTAATACTGTCAGAGCCAATTCGTATGTTTGCCTAAAAGCAGTATAAGAGATCTTATCTTTCGATCAATGAATAACAAAGATCAATGTTTCATATAAACCATGATAGACTGGTATTCGCAAAACAAAAATACAAAATAAAAAAAATACATACTGTAGTAAACAATTCACATAAGGACAAAGACATTTACCTGCAGATTGTTTTTTGTTTAGTTTTTCTACCTCCCCCATCTCGCCTAGAACTTTCTGAAGCCGAACTTGTATGAACAGTCATGCAAGAATTAACTGCATTAGTCGGCAATGAAATATGTAATGAATAAACAATTTGATGTGTGGGGAATCTCTATATAAACAAAGTAAAATACGACCCTTAAAGGCGTATTGATATCTGGTGTTCTTCATATTCTGTGTATTGTGCTAATAAAGGATTTCTATGCAAGCTTTCGAATTCAGTAAACATCCAATTGCCAGAAAGTTCAATTCCTGGAAACAAACGGTCATCCAGTTGATAAAATTACAGCGCAAACTTGGAACATTCAGCAATGCCTCCATCACGACAATCGCTGTTAATTCAATGAAGGATTGAGATTAACGATTCTCTGACCACTAGACTGATACCATTTTGATAACCTGTCCCCTAAAACTTATCAGGACGAGAATTCTTCACGTTTCAATAGTATACGGTATGGAGAAGAATGTGGCTACATTGCAATTAAAACCCTGCACCATTACCATCATCACCTATAGGGGGGTTTATGTTTTTGTTTCTCATAGAATACAGGGCAACACAATATCTCACCCTTCCGTACTGAAACAGATAACAGAATATGTGAAACTCTTCGTGTGTTCTATGTATTGTTTGTACATTATATATGTTTGGGTTTGTACTGTATGCTTTGTAACCGATGAGTAGAAATGCTCAAGAAAATAAAGATCTTGAAACACGTTTTTCTGCATATTGGACCAAAATCGTTAACTTCACGTATCTCGCCCATGTGTATTTAGCATCATAGCAGGTATCTTGACAAAGAAAAATTATTAGAATATTTTGAGCCTTGTTAAAGAAAACCAAAAACAAGGTTTTACAACTCAATTCCGTGGCCGCTATGAAACTTACGGTGTACGGTACGAGAATGTCAGGAGGTACCAACGGAGATTATTTGCCAATTCCTCCATGTTTTGGTCGACGTCGATAACTAATCACTGGATAAAGTTCATAACAAAGCTTTCCTTGGCGGGAAAACAAATACTGGGAAGGAACCTACATAATTATCATTTTAAGATTATTTTGAGCCTTTGAGGTCGGCGTTTATTGTAAAGTGTCGCATGAGTGGAATCAGCTTTAGGTTGAGTATATATATTTTCCGTTTAAAGTTTGCGAACCGTATCTACAATAGCTCTTATTTATTTTCGTGATAAATAACCAATGACTTTGCAGGTAGTTATTCACCGATGAATCGCAATTCTTTCGTTATTGATACACTGAGTTGAAAAAGATAAATCATTGTGCCGATAATTCAATTATTAAGTATACCTTATAAAAATATAGCTTGCCAGGCAAGGTAACATACGCCCACTTCAGCAAACAGAATATTCCATGTTTTTTCATTTAATCAAGGGCAATAAGTCATAAACCGACATCTAGAATCGCACCATTTTTTAACTTGTCCGAGATGTTATTATGATGAATACACATACCAAGTTTCATTCCAATCGGATAAAAACTACAGCATCTATTACGTACAAAAGTTTATTTTAACGTTTATTCATTTAATCAAGGGCCATAACTCAAAAACAGACATCTGGCAAGATATTATCAAGATGAATACACATACCAAGTTTCATTCATATCGGATGAAAACTACAGCTTCTATTGCATACACAAGTACATTTTAACGTTTTTTCATTTAATCAAGGGCCATTACTCATAAACCGATATCTGGAATTGTGCCATTCGAACTTGTCTGAGATATTATCAAGATGAATACACATACAAAGTTTCATTCAAATCGGACGAAAACTACAGCTTCTATTGCGTACACTAGTAAATTTCAACGTTTTTTCATTTAATCAAGGGCCATAACTCATAAACCGACATCTGGAATCGTGCTATTTTCGAACTTGTCCGAGATATTATCAAGATGAATACACATATCAAGTTTCATTCAAATCGGATGAAAACTACAGCTTTTATTGCGTACACAAGTAAATTTTAACGTTTTTCCATCTAATCAAGGGCCATAACTCATAAACCGACATCTGAAATCGTGCCATTTTCGAACTTGTCCGAGATATTATCAAGATGAATACACATACCAAGTTTCATTCAAATTGGATAAAAACTACAGCTTCTATTGCGTACACAAGTAAATTTTAACGTTTTTCATTTAATCAAGGGCCATAACTCATAAACCGACATCTGGAATCGTGCCATTTTCGAACTTGTCCGAGATATTATCAAGATGAATACACATACCAAGTTTCATTCAAATTGGATAAAAACTACAGGTTCTATTGCGTACACAAGTAAATTTGAACGTTTTTTCATTCAATCAAGTGCAATAACTCATAAACCGACATATGGAATAGTGCCATTTTCGAACTTGTCCGAGATATTATTAAGATGAATGCACATACCAAGTTTCATTCCAATCGGATAAGAACTCTGGTCTGTATCGCGTACACAAGTAATTGTTGACGGACGGACGGACGGGCGGGCGGACGGACGGACGAACTGACGGACGGACAGGGGTGATGGCAATATACGTCCACATTTTCATGTGGGCGTATAAAAAAATAGTTTGCCAGGCAAGGTTATATACGCCCAATGGCAGCATTGGATTTAACAAAAACTTTACAGTACTGCAGTCACAATCACACAAATGAAATATTCAACCTTCAATCATACACTTCTTTTCAGGGTGATAAAAGTACAAATAACTAAGTTCATCCTTGGGTGATTTCGTCAGTAAAGACTTGTGCCTTATAGAGTGTTTACGAGCCAAAAATCAAACGTTTTTTTAAAAGCAAGCGCAATGATTCATGTTTAATATTTTACGATATTTTTATTTTCAATACGGTTCATTCATGGTGATAATTAACTATTTCAGCCAGTTTTAAAGAACAATGACAATCAATCATATTAAATATTTTTCGATATTGTTTATTTTCAATATGGTTCATACTTGGGGGATAAACAATTTCAGGAAATTTCGTCAAATCCGTGAAGAAATGTGCCATGTAGAGTGTTTAGGAGCTAAAAGGGTTCATCCTTTCCAGAGTGTTTATGAGCTGAAATTTATCGCGTTTTCCAGAACAAGGACAATAACTCATAACTCGCTTATTTTCAATAGAGATCATCATTGGGTTATAACGTACTTTAACACCAAGTAACATCAAAATCCGTCAAGAATTGCATACTGTCGAATGTTAACGAGCATTTCAAGAACAAGAGCTCAAACTAATCATTTTTCTATATTTCGCTGATTTTCATTAGGGTTCATTCTGATTATGAACACTCACACATCCGAAAAGAATGTTTGCGAGTTATTATGGACGGACCGACGGACTGACCGACGGAGGGACATCGGTGACGACAATATACATTATAAATTTATTGTGGGCGTTTAAAAATGACAAATGAAGGAAGAAACCTATTTAATTATGCACGTGCACTGACATTCAATGGTCGTTATTTGGCCTATATATCCCTAGATATAATACCTCCAAACAGATTTCTGTGAAAATGATTACGTTTTCAATGATTCGAAATACCTTTTACTCTGAAAGCGGGTATGAGATAAACTAATTTTAAGAAAACCTTGTTATGCAATAGTGAAATAAATGCTGCAATTGCAAATTGTTTCCTTGTATGATTTGGTCGTATAACGCAGAGATTTTCTGACAGCATACTTCAATTGAATTATCGTCATCCTGCAAAACCTAGCTATATTTCGTGTTGTAACCTTTGTATTACTTTGGTTGCGTTAGTGAAATCTAGCAAAAACCACTTTGCACTTTTATTGTACATTATATGCAATAATTTGACCCATAGCCCTATTCTTGAAAACCATATCCAATCAACGGACTGGTCAATCACTCCAATCAATTTTAAATTAGTTTACTATATTTTCTTAAAATTTGAATTTTGTTAAAGGTCAGGTTTTGGAGAATAAGGCCTCTTGTCGAAATAAGTTGAAACATGGGAATTAAAAGAAGAGTGTCGTTATTTGACATTGGAGTTATCTTTTAATATTTCAAAACTGGAAATCCTGCTCAGTTCATAATCGTTAGTTTGGTTTCTAGTTGGTATTTATGGTGCAGTGTATCTCCCAAGACCACCTATACATGTACTACAAAACGCTACTGGCATAATTTTTAGAGTAACTACAAATGGTATCTAAGAGAATCCGATTATTTGATGAATTAATTTAAATGAGCGAAAGGTTGCAAGTGTAGCTACCGTATATTGACATCAGTTGATTGTGTTTTTTTTAAGTGGTATGAATCTGCGTCAACTCAAGTGATCGCAGTCGGTTTATTCGATGATTTTCTACTCTTGTCGGGTCCGCTTCCTGATCGCAGACTACCCCTATCGGTCAATCGGTCCATGCTTCTATTGCCAACACTACCAACAAACCCCGATGCACGTATCTAACATCTATATTCACAGTACAGACAACACAACGGCAAATATGCAAATGAAACGTCTTATTTAAAGGAGCTCAGGACTTGCATAATATATATATATATATATATATATTAATTTCGTGGAGTACTGATTCGTATCCAGCCATCTTTAAGATAGTTGTGGCTTCAATATTGCCAGCAGTCATCTAGGAAGTAATTTCATTTAGATCGATTATTCTTTCTATTTACAGGTTTATTTCAATATAGAAATGTGCAGAATGAGATAACCTCAATATATCTGAATGTAATTAATTTAAAAACGACTTTTAGATTCATTACTATTAAAATCTATCTAATAGCTATCGATATGGGCCCAGCCCTGTCTGATCGATAAAGTTTATTTGCTGCGCGGGTAGCAGTATTATACCGGTACTATCACGCATTCTGTAGGAATACGATTTCTATAATAGCACGCGCCATCTGTATTCCACTTTACCATACTCCTTAACATTCTTTAAATAGAACATATGGTGAAATTATCTTTACCTTTAGTCCAATATTTTTATTAATATTATATTTATAGCATATTTATATGTCCAAAGAAATCTATTTTTTAAACTGTGATGTTTCGAAAGCAAAATAATGGACGAAATCTCTGGTGTCTGTAAAGAGAATCTAGGCCACCATTTTGAATTGCTAAGCAAAGCAGTCTGTTATAATTTATGAATCATGGTAGTGTTGAAAACCACATTTTATATACTTAGATTCAAACTGTTTATCATGATACTCTTATCTTTCACATTGTATTACTATTGCAACATGGACAATAATTTTAGATGCCTTTAATATTATTAGATTTAGTATGAAAATTATTCATTTGAGAATCTATTTAGAAATTGAGAAATGGAGTCCTTCTACGATCTACTGCTGAAGATTACAGCACAGTAAACGTGTTTTTGAAGGTTTGGGTTATCAAAAGCCAGCTGTGATTTGATGGTCGGCGACGTCATGGTTGAATGGTGTAGGACACTAACAATCTCGACAGTACAATGACTTACACACAGCTGACAAGCCTCATGTTGCTAACAACATAGCCATAATTTTTTTTAAATCTAAAACTATTATCGACACGTTATCTGAGTGTTACAAACATCAATGGGATTAGGGATTTCAAAACTTTATTCTTTAAGATTAACCAGCTTAAGAGATAATCTGTTTCTAGGGGCTGAACGTTTTCAAACACAATTTGTATTAACCTGTCATTAATTGTTGGGTATTGGTTATGTTATGCTTAACTCATCAAAATTATGTCGAGATGGGTTGAACCACTGCATTATCGATATAAATTAACTAGTGGTAATAGTGAACAACCCCACCCCACCAGAAACCAAACCGTTAAGCTTGATAAGAACTGGATCATACTGACATAAAATTTGACACTCTATAAACTTTCCTTAAAAGCACAACATATATCAGTCACCTTAAAGCGTAGACGACATTCTATGCAATAAATAGAAATAATTTGCTTACTTCATTTGTTTGACGATAGTACTTTTCCCCGATTCACCCGCACCTACCAAAAGAAAATACATGACGATATAATATTGCTGTTATACAAGGTGATCATACATATATTTGATAAGAATTGTAAAAATAACATCAAATGAACTGAAATGCACAACAATACACGAAAAATTATCAAATAAATTCAGTCTATGTACTTGGTGCCATTCAATAATGGTAATGCCAAGTCTGTGAGTTATCCAAGATGGCCGCCGCATAATAACAATCATGTACTGTATACCGGCAAATGTTCTTCTTAGATCACACGACATGCCAAAGTGTGCAAAATTAAAACATTCAGATTGCAAAATGCTTACCCAAAAGCAACAGTTTTATATCCTTTGCAGCTTGGATTCCATCTTCTTTTAAATTCCTTTCAATCGCTTTACTCCTTTCCATAGCATCTCGCTCCTCGGCACTGAGAGTACACCCCATTCTGACTGATTATATCCAGCTAAACGTTCACAAAATCTGCTATGAAACCTCCGCTTCCGTGTTGAGTAAAATGTATCCACACCCCACCCGCACAATGAGGGAGTATCCAAGATGTTTTAACCCCCAACTACTCCGACACCTCACCCTGGTTCTCGATCTTGCTATGCTTCTGCATAAAAAGTGAGATCTCGATACGGTCGTGAACCAGCGAGATACGGTGAATGCTATGAAATAATTCTCTATATCCCTTTACGTCCAATCAACGGCAAAGCGAGTCACATCGAGGCCGGCAACACTGCAATATACAGAAAAGCGGCGGTTAGAAACTGTTTTCCTGCCGTACCATCTCACTAATTAGTTAAATTTAACACCCTTTTATCCCCCAAAATGAAAAATCTTTTTGACCGGCCTCAGCCTAACAGAACAAAGACGTCGAAAAATATGCCAATGTATTGCATTGAAACAACTCAGAATATCGTCGTATAAAATCGATCGCTTTGTGGGGTCGCTACGTGACGTCATTGCATTGCACGGGCTCTGTGGACATTATTCCGGAGGCTATACAATTAAGAAATTATGAAAATTAAGGTCATTTCATATTACTGAATGCACGCGTCGCCTTGCGCCTTCTGGGATATCATTTGAAAATATTTCTAAAATTATCGATAGAACTATTGCAGTTGATTATGCAGCAAGAAATAAACAGACATTACCTTATAATAAATAATCTAACAGCCCGCTTTATTTAAATCTGGTAGAACTCTACGTGAGAATATTACTCGAAACTTCCAATGTATTTATCACAATCACAGAAATATCACACAGTGTTGACATGAGAAGACCTTTGTTGAATGAACTGAAAAGCAGACGAATTTGTTGGTAATCAAGTGATTGGATAGAGAACATCTGTTACCATCATCTCTTAGTTTGAATAACTATTTGTCATCAAGTCAATCCAATCACCTATACCATTAGTAACTATTTTTATTGAATAGAAATACCTCACCTATATCAAAACAAAGACAACATTTTTCCTCGATAAAAACATAACGGACGCATGATCGATCATACTTAATTACCAAACAATAATGTGATAACAGATCTGTATTGTTGATTTGAGTTTAAGAACATGTGCGTTACCTGAGATTGGACTGAAGGTTTAACACATATCATCATCATTAATAAAATTGTAATCATTTGCTCCGTTATGCAAGTTTCTTTTATCGGAGTGAAATGTTGAATTGAAAAATACAAAATTAAGCATACACTAGCAAAGCATGCTTAAAAAAATTGTGGAAAGTGGAATCAAAATAAAGACTGATCCGAAAGGGCACCGTTAAAACCTTCGTACATTTAGGCGTGTATCAAATATATTTACTGCCCACGCGTGGCAAAGTTCTAAAGCAGACATTTCAAATTTCCCGGTATAAACAGTTACCCGGATTCCTTTTTGGTTCATATATACTGGCTTTGTAACACAATTGGTACCTTATTTTCAGTCATGCAGTACACAGTTACTAATTCTGTAACACGCTCTACGACTTCTGCTTGACTGCTTCTGTACCACTCGGCACTCAGCAATTAGGCCTACTAATTCTGTAATACATTACAAAATTACAGCTTTTGTAACAAATTAAACAATTACTGGTTAGTGATTTTGTAGTGCATTGCATAACTTCTGTTTAAGTAACATGCTACTCATTATCATTTTTGAAAACACACAACTGTTTTCTTCTGTAACATCCTACAAACGTATTGATTCTGAAACATTCTGTCACGATCATGGTGGCTGACATGGTAACCACCGAATTTGTAAAAAGGAACATTATCTTAACGAAACAGAAGTCAATCAGCCATCACCATGTCATGCACACGGGTAATGTTTCCCGGAATGGACGCGGGTCATCGTTTAAGCTCTTTCTTGGTGGCAGCGCAAGATTTCTGGAATAAGATGGACAAATAGGGGGCAGACTGACTAAATGGTATCACTACGTCGGTATCGAGATTTCAAATATGGAAGCTGCAACACATTACACATTTACTGCTCTTTTTACACACTGCACCATTATGGCATACCTACACAATTACTGTTTCTGTAAAATACCTGCACAATTATTGCTTCCGTAACATACTCTTACAAATTTTGCGTCCGTAATATTATAATATACAATTGCTTGTCTTGTAACACAATTCGCAATTTCTTCCATAATACGCGGTAAGAATTGTTAATTCTGTTGTAACGTACCAAAGACTTACTCTATTATAACACATAATACAATTACTGCTTATATAACTCACTACGCAGTTACTGCTTTTACACACTACACAATGTAGCACTGAATACGCACATAACTGTCATAAAACAATACCCCAATACCGATTACCTCTTCTGTAAAAATTCCTGCTTCAGTTACAGATCTTGAATCTATAGCTATATCATACTACGCAATACCTATTCTGCATACTATCACAAATCACACTTACCCTTAAGTAATACACTGAACGCTAATTCATTTTGTAACAATTTACTGCTTCAATAATACACGGCACATTTACTCTTCTAACACAGAATACAATTACTCTTTTTTGTAACCCAATACAAATTATTATTCAATATTAACATGCTACGCGAATACGATATCCGTTACTACGTACATATTGTTTTCATTTAAGCAGCCTACAACATACTACGCACTGAACCATTACTTCATAACGCAAAACACAAATTCCTTTGGATTCCCACATTAAGCAATTATTGATTGTCACTGTCCGGGTTGGTTGAGGCTTGGCCCCGGTTTTATTTGACATTGAAACGAGAAAGGATTAAACCTAGGTCACAATTTCTTCATCTTTGATACTTCGTGTCCTCTCGGACATAGTCCGGGTCTGCGCTGGGAATGTCTGGGTGTTGTCCGTATTTGCGGGTCATTCCACCATCCGAGACTTGTTTTGTCTGTTACTTTAAGGTCTAAACCAATGTTGCCCGGGTATGCGCCAGGGTGCTTCGGATCTAGTCGTATCATCCTACCACCATACAAGTCTACTAATCTGTATCTTTGAAATTTCATCCAAAAATAATGTGGATTGCCCGGTATATTTAAGTTATTTTCTCCAGTGGTACTCCAGTGCCCCAGAATGGAGTTTATTACATAACACAATTATTGTGTCTGTAGCATGCTACACGACGATTGCTGTTTCTTCAAATAAAGTACACAATTTCCGTGTCTTTAACGCAGTATACAATTGCTGTTCCTGTACAAAGAAAATAATATACGATTTTTTTCTTCCCTCAACATCTTCATAATGATAACTACATCTGCAACACACCACAATTGTCGTTTCTGTAAACCACTAGTATTTCTGTATCTGCAACACACTCAACACAACTGTAACTGTTTCTGTGACTCAATGCACAATTGGTATACATATTACACAAGAACGGATTCTGTAACTCATTACACTATACTATTAACAAAACACAATTGTTGTATATCTGTAGAAAATCCTAAAACGTTTGTCCCCCAATCCCCATCAGTATGGATAACCATATTCTGAATTAAGCTGAGATCACCAGCAGACAGGATAAGCTACTGTAAATCAGTACAAAATTTACTACTTCAATAAATGCACCAAACAATAACTGATTCTGTAACGCATAACACGACATCTACTTCAATCAAAAACAAAAAATTTGGAAAAAGGAAATTTGTACAGCAAAAGCTGAATTTTAAAGGATTTGCTAGAAATCAAGCAATTTCTAGAACCCTTTAATTATAACACTTGGCTAATCCTTAAGGACAGTAGAAATTGCTACTAGAAACACAATCTCCTCCAGAGTAGCTTGACCATTTTCTATCTACCGTCCATTGGTGTTCAAGGAACAGATCAATCACGAGCGGTAGTAGATGACACTTATCGCAATTTCAATTTTTCTTTTCTTTCTTTGGAAGAAAACAATTAAATTATTGTGTCTGTAGTATGCCACAGTGTTGCCTTAACTACATATATACACAATTGCTGTGTCCTTAATTTAGTACACAATAGCCGTTTCTTTAATAAACTCACACTATTTCTTAACTTTTGCACACAATTACTATTTCTGTAAAAGACTATACGATTACTGCTTGGCAGTCAAGGTAACATACGCCCACTTCAGTAAACAGAATATTCTGTGTTGTTTTTTCATTTAATCCAGGTCTGGAGAGTAGGACGTAAAACTCCATTCATTTCATTTTGATCCAGGGCAATAACTCATAAACCGACATCTGGAATCGTGCCATTTTCGAACTTGTCCGACATATTATCAAGATGAATACACATACCAAGTTTCATTCAAATCGGATGAAAACAACAGCTTCCATTGCGTACACAAGTTAATTTTAATGTTTTTCATTTAATCAAGTGCAATAACTCATTAACCGACATCTGGAATCGTGCCATTTTCGAACTTGTCCGAGATATTATCAAGATGAATGCACATACCAAGTTTCATTCAAATCGGATGAAAACTACAGCTTCTATTGCGTACACAAGTAATTGTTGACGGACGGACGGACGGACAGGGGTGATGGCAATATACGTCCACATTTTCATGTGGTCGTATAAAAACTTATTCTGTCACTCATTTCATTATTCCTGTTTCTGTAACACAACACAATTGGTGTTTCTATAATAACTGTAGAAAATCCTGGAACGACTGTCCCCCAATGCTCATCAGTATGGATAACCATATTCTGAATTAAGCTGAGATCACCTGCATAGAGGATATGCCACTAGATCGTATGACGAGCTCTTCACTGGTCATTGAGTTAAATCCCTTGAAACCTGCAGCTTCTATGCACCCACAATTTGAACTTGACTACTGTTTTATCATTCATAACTCAAATTCGTTCATTGAAAAATTGTCAAATTCAAACTTGACTGAGGTCTAATCAATTCCAATGCTCACACCAAGTTTTATCAAAATCCGTTGAAAATTGTAGGTTTTATTGCATCAACAATAAAATTTTGACAAGATTTTACTAAGTCAAGGGCAATTACTCAAAAACATGTTCATAAAAAAAATTGTCAAATTCGAACTTGACTGCCGTCTTATCAATTCCAATGCTCAAACCAGATTTAATCAAAATCCATTGTAAAGTGTAGTCTCTATTGCACCCCCAATAAATTTTTTACACAATTTTGCTTAGTCAAGGGCAATTACTCATAAACTGTTCATGGAAAATCATCAAATTCAAACTTGACCTCCGACTTATCAATTCCAATGCTCATTCCAAATTTCATTAAAATTTATTTGTAGTCTCTAATGCACCCACAATCAAATTTTCATGCAATTTTTATACGCCCACATGAAATGGGGGGCGTATATTGTCGTCACCCACATCCGTCCGTCGTCCGTCCGTTCGTCCGTCCGTCCGTCCACAATTGCTCGTAAACACTCTACACGGTGTAATTCTTGACGGATTTAGATGAAACTTAATATGAGTGTTTATGATCACGCAAGGATGAACCCTATTGAAAATCAGCGAAATCGGAAAAAAATTAGTATGAGTTCGTGCCCTTGTTCTTGAATGGCTCGTAAACACTCTACAACCTGCAATTCTTGACCGATTTTGATGAAACTTGGTGTGAGAGTATGTTATAACTCAAGGATAAACCCTATCGAAAATCAGCGAAATCGAAAAACATTTAGTATGAGTTATTGCCCTTGTTCTTGAAAACGCGTTCAATTTTAGCTTGTAAACACTCTTGAGAGAACAATTTTTAATGGATTTTAATGAAACTTGGCCTGAGTATTTGTTATCACCCAAGGATGAAGCCTATTGGAAACCAGTCAAATCGAAAAAAAATTAATATCAGTTATTGCCCTTGTTTTTGAAAACGCGTTCAATTTTTTAGCTTTTAAACACTCTACAAAGCACAGTTATTGACCGATTTTGACGAAACTTGCTGAAATTGTTTAGTATCACCCAAGAATGAACCCTTTTGAAAATAGAACATATCGAAATATATTTAATAGGAATTATTGCCCTTGTTCTATAAAATGTGTTGGATTTTTGCCTTGTAAACACTCTACAAGTCACAATTCTTGAGCGATTTTGACATAACTTGGCATGAGTAATTGTAATCACCTAAGGATGAACCCTATTGAAATTCAGTTGAATCGAAAAATATTTAGTATCAGTTATTGCCCTTGTGTTTGAAAACGCGTTCAATTTTAGCTTGTAAACACTCTAGAAAGAACAATTCTTAATGGATTTTGATAAAACTTGGCTAGAGTATTTGTTTTTACCCAAGGATGAACCTTTTTGAAAATCAAATAAATCGAAATATATTTAGTGTCAGTTATTGCCCTTGTGTTTGAAAACGGGGTTAACTTTTTGGCTAATAAACACTCTAGAAGGTACAATTCATGACCAATGTTGACAAAACTCACTGAAATTGTTGGATATCGCAAGGGATGAGCCTAATTGAAAATTAAAAATATCAAAATATATCTAATATGAATTATTGCCCTTGTTCTTTTAAACGCGTTCGATTTTTGTCTCGTAAACACTCTACATGAAACAATTCTTGATGGATTTCGATGAAACTTGGTGTGAGAGTGTGTTATAACTCAAGGATGAACCCTATTGAAAATCAGCGAAATCGAAAAAAAATTTAGTATGAGTTACTGCCCTTGTTCTTGAAAACGCATTCAATTTTAGCTTGTAAACATTCTAGAAAGAACTATTCTTAATGGATTTTGATTAACTTTGGCTTGAGTATTTGTTTTTACCCAAGGATGAACCCTATTATAAATCAAATAAATAGAAATATTTAGTGTCAGTTATAGCCCTTGTTCTTGAAAACGCGTTCAATTTTAGCTTGTAAACACTCTAGAAAGAACAATTTTTAATGGATTTTGATGTAACTTGGCTGTGTTATTTGTTGTCTCCCAAGGATGAACCCTATTGAAAATCGAAAAATATTTAGTACAAGTGATTGACCTTGTTTTTGAAAATGCTTTAACTCGTAAACACTCTAGAAAGAACAATTTTGAATGGATTTTGATGAAACTTGGCTTTAGTATTTGTTTTCTCACAAGGATAAACCCTATTGAAAATCAGATAAATCGAAAAATATTTAGTGTCAGTTATTGCGCCTGTTTTCAAAAACGCTTTCAACTTTTGGCTTGTGAACACTCTAAAAATTCCTTTTTGACAAAACTCGCTGAAATTGTTTAATATCAACCAAGAATGAGCCTTATTAAGAATTAAAAATATCAAAATATTATTAAGGGTGAACCCTATTGCAAATCATAAAGATACCGAAAAATATTTAATGAGTTGTTATTAGGTACAATTCTTGACAGTTTTTAATGAAACTAGAGACCCTAGAAAAAAATAGGTTGGAAGGTTGAATATTTCATTCCACTTATTGTAACCTTACTGAAAAGTTTTTATTTGAAATAAATGCTGCCAGTGGGCGTATATTACCTTGCCTGGCAAGCTATCTTACTAAGTCAAGGGCAATGACTAAAAAAACGTTCATCGAAAAATCGTCAATTTCTAACTTCACTGCCGTCTTATCAATTCCAATGCTCACACTAAGTTTCATCAAAATCCATTGAAAATTTTAGCTTCTATTGCACCTACAAAAAAATTTTCACGCAATTTTACTTAGTCAAGGGCAATAACTCAAAAAAGGTTCATCGAAAAATCGTCAAATTCAAACTTGACCACCACCTTATCAATTCCAATGCATCAGCAATACATTTTGACGTGATGTAGCTAAGTCAAGGGCAATAACTAAAAAACCGTTAATCGAAAAATCTTCAAATTCGAACTTGACCGCCGTCTTATCAATTCCAATGTTCAAACCAAGTTTCATTAAAATCCATATAAAATGTATCTATAGTGTCTACAACAAATTCAAACGTGTTCTAAAGAACAAGGGCAATGATTTACATTATAATATTTTGATATTTTTGATTTACAATAGGGTTTATCCTTGGGTATTAATAAACAATTTCAGCATGTTTCGTCAAAATCCATAAGAAGTTGTGCCTTGAAGAGTGTTTACGAACCAAAGAAATCAAACACGTTTTAAAGAACAAGGGCAATACTTCATATGAAATATATTTCGATATTTTCGATTTTCAATATGGTTAATACTTGGGTGATAACAATTTCAGCAAGTTTCGTCAAAATCAATCAAGAATTGTGTCTTCTTGAGTGTTTACGAGCCAAAATTTGAACGCGTTTCTAAAAACAAGGACAATAATTGATACTAAGTATTTTTTTATTTATCATTCAAATCGGATGAAAACTACAGCTGATTTTCAATAGGGTTCATCCTTGGGTGATTACAAATACTCATACCAAGTTCCATCAAAATGCATCAATAATTGTGCTTTCTAGAATCTTTGCCAGCTAAAATGGAAGGTGCACCCATGAACAAGGGCAATAACTCATACTAAATATTTTTTGATTTTGCTGATTTTCAATATGGCTCATCCTTTGGTGATAACGAACACTCACACAAAGGTACGTCAAAGAATCAAGAAATGGGTGACGGCAATATACACGTTCCATTTTACGCGTATAAAAACAACCGATTTTGAAACCAACTGGTTACAGCTAACGTTCCAAACTCTGCAGTATCTGCGCCTGTAACTCACAACACTATAACTGATTCTGTTTCAAAATTTCTGTGAAATCGCTATACAATATTACAACTCTTCTTGATATAATTACTGTCACAAACTACACCATTAACGTTTTCAATGCAATAATATCTAGCATTGATTAAAAAAAATATTATTTAATATCGCACAAATCTAATTAAGCATTTTTGAGCCTACAAATGTGTCCGAATCATGCCGTTTTTTCAAGGGCTATAACTCACAAACCGTCAGTCATGACAAAAAAGTTCTATGCCGACAGAGAGTAACTTGCATCACAGCCTGGCATCCAACTCGCCCTCGTCTTATCAAAACAGTGCTAAGATCAAAATCATTGTAAACTACACCTTCTATTGTGATCATTAACAAATTTTCGTTTTAGAGTAATAACTCAAAAACCTAACATCCAAAATCGTCAGGTTCGAACTGCATTGATCACACCAAATGCCGTCAAAATAGACTGTTGCAAAGGCCTACTATTGTATTCACTAACTTGCCGAAGATAATATCGATACCATTGATAATATCAAGTTTCGTCAAAATCGATTGAAAACTGTGTTCATGAACAGTTTAAACTTAATGAAGGGAAAGTCAGATAATCAACTAGAAAGGTTCCTGGTGGTACACTAAATTTCACGGAACCAACCCTTAATATTACAAAACGGTCTCAAACTATAATAATGTATTTGCAACAATTTCTTTACATTTACCAGTATTCAACTTTTAAAATAATTTGAGTGTGCAAACAAGACTGTATTCAAACACGCTCATTTAGTGTGAGTTATGGTTTATGACAATTTGAATGGCTTCTGGCTATATATGCCTCACGTGGTAAATATCTTCTTCAACCAAGAGAGCACGATGCAAAGCACGTTATATTATGGTCAGATGCTAAAGTACATATCTCATTTTTTTCATGTTGTCAACCTATTCTCACGTTTTCCACAAACTTTTTGCCTCTTTGCCAACACTTTCAAACCAAAATACCTTCACCGTAGTTGGAAGCAGTTGATAAAATGTATATCATCCCGGCGTGCTGTGTGTCATAAACGTTCATTGTCCAATGATTAAGTTGAAGGGAAGTAACTCTTGTTTTAAGCTTAAGACAACAATTGAATTGGTCTTCTGTTTTTGGATATTTGAATTACTTATCTTTCTAAAGAAATTGAATGAAAAAAATGGAGTTTGACGTCATATCACCTTATAAGCTATTGAAGACCGACAACGCTATGCAGTATGCAATGAGAGAAATTTGGCCAGAACAACTGCATTAGCCTTCCTTTTTTTCCATTTCCAACTGTCGAGGGATCTTAAACGTACAGTCTGTAGCACACGGGTTTATGGTCCCATCTGAAGACGCTATTTCCGTATCCGTCCTTCCTGCATCACTGTCAAGGGAAATACTGGGCAAAAAGGCGGAAAATCATTTAGACCTTTGCCGGGATTGATCCCTGGACCCACAGGTTAGCAAGCAAACGTCTAGCTCACTGATCCACCACGGCTCCTGTTTATCTTTCAATGTAATAAAATATGTAATACATCTATGCATTTAGTAAAAAGTTTTCTTATTTGCTTGTCATCAATTTAAACAAATGTGCTTTGCTTGCAAATCAGTAAAATGTATTTGTAAAAAAAAATCTCGATAGAAAACTGAGATAAAAAAATTACGCAATCAGATTTATCTGATATACCAATAAATCTCATATTTTCCCACAAATATTTGAATTTTTGTTTAATTTTGTCAAATTTAAAAATTATTTGAGTTGCTGTATTAAACCGTCCATGTCACATATCGTTGAACAGAGAAAAGCGAGTACATTCAGAAAAAGAAATCGATATTGTTAGTGGGGTGAAAAAAAAAAACCCAATATTTAAGAAATATATTTTTAACTCATATAGCCATATCATTGAAAATAAAATCAAAGAGTATTGGTTAATTTCAAAAACTCAACTCTCTATTTTAGTTAGAGAATGTGATACATCTGTCCAAAGTTGTCAAAAATACCCGAGGTAAAGGGCATTTATGCAGTATCTATGAAAAAAAATCAACAAGCTTAATTAGTGCAAATTTTCATACCGATATTGAGAATTATAGACTATCGAATGAGCACTCAGCACGAGCAGAATAAAAAACAACGCGATATCTCTGAAGAAAATCATATTAAGATCATCACTAAATTTGATTATCAACCTGTTATACCTGCTCTCCGGTCTGTTAGTAAGCTCAAGGTTCTTGACCACCTAAAAAATTATTGAAAAGACTTCCAAATTGACGTTATGTAATAACTTTTTTCTTTTTGTGCATATAAATCAGGTTATTGATGATAATCTTAAAATTTGTAAATAGATTAGTCTGATATAGTTTTGGAAAGATGTCCGTCAGGTTTCCATAAAACTATATTTATACTATATTAAGGTTAGTCTTGAATTGGTTAAGTGAAGTTGAGTTTATGACGTAGTTAGGGAGGGAGTTCCAGCTGTTGATTACTCGAACAGAAAATAGTTTTTTCTCAAATTTAGTCTGTACTGTGGTTTAGCTATTTTTAAATATGTCCTCTAGTTCTAATTTCTTGTGTGATTGTGACCAAAGTGAACAGATTGACATTTTTCTTTGTTGAAGCTCATTTGCCAAATTTCAGTCCAATTTATCAGGTTGTTGATGTCTGATTGAATCTTTTATCTGTTTGACTTGTTATTATAGGGTCCATTAAGCTTCGTGTCATCTCTGATTGTACTAGTGCACATCTATATACATCTTTATAATGATATTATGATAATACATGAAGAAATGTAGCCTGTGGATTGAGCACAAACAACATACGAAAAAAATGCGATATCAGAGATCAAAACAATCATGTAAGAACTGTAGCTGGTAAAGTAAGCACTAGGTAAATGTGAATGGACCGAAAGACGACCGGGCAGACAGGAGTAATTAAAATATTTGTATATACTAATGTGTGGGCATACAATAACTTGACATTCCCATGCAAAAACCGAAGTGATAAAAGATTCTTTTGTATTTCCAACCGGTCTTTATTCTGTGATTTTAGAATGATCGGATAATGATCGACTGACATTTTGAAAATAAATTAAAAGAAAATTTTTGTTCAATATTTCATATGAATCTTCTTACAATAAACATATTAAAGAAAACCTGAGGTAAACTGCCCTACAGACTCAGATTGAGCAAGAGGTGTTCCTGAAAAAACAAACTTTTCATTACAAAGCATGACTAATCATGTAATCAATTTGCTATGTAAAAGTGGAAATTCATCAGCAAGAGTTTAAGGTGACATGTATTTTATATAGTGTTTGTGAGAGCTATCAGATCAAATCGTGAATAGAATATAAGAATATGAGAATGGATAAATAATAAGTAGAACCACTAAATCATTTTTATACCATTATTTAATTACATACATGGGAGACAGACATACACTCAGACTTTCCAACTGAACAAAGCACACACATTAATTATATTACACAGATATTCTTTCCCCTTTTCCAAAATAAATTTAGTCCATAATGTTTCTTAATTCTTTCAAAGCATTAATGGACACATTTCTCAATCAGAGGTAATGTAACATGACTAACATTTCCATACAAGATTCCTTGTTTTTAATAAACCAACATACTGCAATTCATTCAAAAAAATCAATCCTCATTCCTGGGGTGGTCGTGGTTTTAATATCAATTTACCAGTCTGAAATATGAAGATAGTTTGTAAATGTGACCATGTTGTAATGTTTGAATTTTGATGTCAACTGTTATGTTAAACTAATCATACAAATTTTTTTAACTTCTTATATAAAGAAGGGGAATCTTCCCCAATGGCTGATAAAAAGAAATCTCTGGTGTCAGCACATGATAAAACTCTGATAAAACATACACATTAAATTTGAAAGCATTCTTTCAAAATTGTAGCCTACATAATAAGCATTTGTCCAAGAAATTCAGCTGATTCATTACTGGACAATTTATACATCATACTTGCATAGATGCAAATTCACTAAGCGAAAATGCAAAGTCAATAAATGTAAACAGTAGTGAGTGTAGGATAAATGTGCAAAATGTGACAACAGTATTTGCCAAAACTACTTGCCAAAGTGAAAAAATTTATTCTTTACTTACATCATCACACGACATATTAAAATCAGCTAACACTGTCCTACATCTGTTTGCTATTCTAATTAAATGTTAAGAAAGTAGAGGATTTTGCTATTAGGCTACTAAAAACAAGATTGTTTAACCTACAATGTCGTGAATGCTTTTATTGCTATGGACAGGTGAGTGAGTAGCTTACTGATTATTTTCCAGATTGATCTAATTAATCTAACTGAGAAAATATGTCCCTTACCATCATGATCATTTTTCTACAATGTTCATTGTAGAAATAAACAGGAATATTTTGGCTGCATTTTCTTGAAAAGATCTTAGCGCTAGAAAGTTCATATTCTTAACATTTAGCTCTGCTTCTAAGATATTTTGGCACTAAGATCATTTCAAGAACAAATGTCCAGGACCCTTAACTACAAACTGTTACAGTCTCTGCTAAAACATAATATTCCAATAATATGTGAAAGGATACATTGAAGGGGCAACAACTCTTTTGTGAATTCCACATAAAAATAAAATTACCAGTAAAAAGCAGCTTAAAGCAAAAAATGGGTGATTCCACAATGAATTTGTAAAAGAAACCTGAAAAAAACCCCCATAAACTCCACTAATAACTATTGAAGCTTCAATTTATAAACAGCTACTGATACACAGACATGCTAAGTTATTGATATTAAAGTGTTATGAAACTTCTTATCAATTAATTTTTGCTTATCAATAGCGCTGGCATGTTATATCATTGAATACTACATAATACAACAAGCCACAATACGCATATCCCATCTCAAGGTGGTGTATCAATACTTGACAATATATGGCATTGCATAAAAAAGTGGGAACATGTATTTTATTTACTATTTAGGCAGATTTTTCTGAAATCCACTGTTTTCAAATACTTATTTCACTTATTTGACATTTAATTTAGTCGACAAACAAGCTTAATTATGAAACCTTGGAAAAAAATGTGCTACTTTTTACCTATTACCCCGTATTGCGATCATATTGTAGCATGATTGGCAATATCTAGTACTACTTAACAACATAGAAGTCTAATTTTGTGAAAAGAATATTACTTTTCTACTCCAACAATAAAAATTACCTTAGGTGTGTCAGGATCCCACAACCATGTCCAAGCACCAACAGCTGTACATACGGATATGAATATTAAAATGACTGTAATAATCGGAAATAAAAATAGTTAACTAATGAAATGACAAATAAGCTTCTGGTGTGAGAATATGGCCAATAAGAGAAATGTGGCGAACTGAGGGAATGACTGCTCTAAATGATTCTTATAAAGAAAAATATCAATTTATTTATGTGAATAATCTTTCACAGAAAAATTAATGGAATTGATTTTTTATTATCACAATATCTAAAACCCACTTCTCCAAAATCTAGCAGCTGGCTGCAATTTGTCTATTACTTCTGTTAAACGTCTTTCAAATGCTTTCAGATCTGAAATTTAGAAATGTAAATGATTACAAATGTGTTTCAGTTAAAGTCTAATACTTATGATTACAGGCAGGGGATAAACCAAGTCCTCTTATTTGTCACTGAAAAATTTTTAACTTAAATTTCCTAACAATTTATTACTTTTACATCTTGACAAGTATTCCAGATAGAAGTAACATTTACTCCTTGGTCTAGTATGAAATATCTGCCTTTTTTCCAATATCTGTGGCCTAGCCATGTTGACCTTTTTCTCCAGAAAAACTAAGCTAAGCCAACCTGCACCACCAAATAAGTTTCTGTCTACCTTTGGTCTTCTACTTGGTAAAAATCTTAGAAATTCACTTGATACATGCACTTCATTATCAAAGACGCATTACATGCTTATCAAAGTGTCACATGTAGTTTTTATGGAATTCTATATGTAAGGTTCTCGTGTCTACTTTCATTTTAATTAGTATTCAATATGATTCAATACAAAAGACCCTAATTCTTTATAAATGCATGTGGTTCAAACATCGATCTTTAATGTATAGAGAGTCCACTGAACGAATTTCAATTTGGCCTAGAAATGGGTTGAAATTGATTAACTGTGATAAACTGACTTCTTAATAAATTTATCGGAAAATTTTTACCCTCGGTTTGTTCGGCCATGTTTAGTATTGGAGTCGCTAAATTTATCTCAGACACATCATGCACACGGTGTGTCCGTATTGCTAAAATGTTGATATTTTTGATCAGATTTATTAAAGTGATAACTTTCTGGAAGTTGCCTTAAATATCCTTATAATTTAACATTCACTTATAAAAACAAAATTTAGATCTACATAGAAAAGCTTCAACTTCACGATTATAATTTCAAAAATCTATAAATACACGAAAAAACGTGTAGATAGTATCCTCAGAAAACAGATACTTCCGGAGAGAAAAATAGACCTCGTCTTTTGCTACATGTATAATTTTTCGTAAAAAACAACAAAGCATAGCAAATATATTCATTGCCCTTAACTAAAGGCAATTTATGATCCGATACTAGTCAGGTAAGCAAACCAGTCGTGATTTTGATATTCCAGCTGGTTTATGGTAGTCTTTACTGGCTTTAGTTGAACAGATTACTTAAAAGTCCGAAACTTGCTGACTCTATTCCAGCCTCATGTATTTGAACAGATATGGCTGGGGGAGCGTCAGAAAAACCTGTCCCCTTACACCATTTATGACGCCTGTGGTAGCATCAAAGCTTTTTTCAAGATTTTCAATCACTTAATCGCCATTTCAAATTACAAAATTCCTACGTTTGGCGGATTCATTCGAGGTACCAGGTATGTAGCTAAATATGATTAGACCCTAAATTCTATTTAAACCCATGCACCCGCTTATGTGTGGAAAGTCCCAAGCTTTTGGTGCCTAGTTTTTCTGACTTTCCCTTCATATCTGTCCAATAGCTATCAGGGGTTGGGGAGTGTCAGCAAGTTTCCGACTAATTACTTATTAATACCGGCGGTATAATAATGGACTACGGTAGGCCTACGGATACAGACCATAAATAATAAATAGGCCTAACTGTTTTTTTTTTCCGAACTTCTCAACAAACTGAAGAGACTTCACCATTGTTTAACTGCTTCAGGGTTTCCGTGCTAGATTTCTTCCTTTTTCCGCGATGGTTTTAGCGATTTATTTTGATTTCATCACTTTGCATGTGTTCCAAGTGTCTTTGTGAGTTGTAATGTTTGAGGCATTTTTTTTCCACTTTTTGTCATCACTACCAGTAGGCCCATCAGAGAAAAGAAAGCATTTTCTTTTGCATTTTAATAACATCAATTAGATCTTTAATTTACTTTAGCCATAAAATTTGACAAAGGTTTACTTCATATTCCCGTCAAATGAAACTGGTATTTAAATTGCCATATAAGCTTTTGCAATAACTTCAAGTATATAAAGATTGCATAGCACAAACATATTAACAAGAAGAAATATTGAAAGAGAAGTAACAATGTTTGTAAATATAAATGTTATTGACTGATATGTATTTATTGATTATGTTATAGGTAAGCTTAAAGGTCCAATTATAACAAGAAAGAATAGTAAGGAATTTTTAGAACCAGGAGCCTTTAGCTCATCTTTTTCTTGAGTGTCTGACTTATTAAGAAAAGATATTTATTGGTATTTTTGAAGAAATAAAGTTATTTTTGTACTTTTCTAGTACTATTTACAGATACAATCAAGACCCAAATCAACCTGACTATTGTGAACCTGTCCCTTTAATTCAACTATTGTTTATTGGCACGAATTTGATCATTTTCGAAATAAATCATATCTATTAGATACCGTAGTGTTTTTTCCATTTTAGATATTGTATTTTTATATAACTTTAATACTTCTTAAAGATTTTCACAGAATAAAATAGAATGAGTTCTCGAGATAGAAGTAGAAGTCATAGAAGAAGTAGATCCATCAGCAGTAGGCGATCATTAAGAAGGAGTAGAACTCGAAGTCGTGAGAGGCGCTATTCCAGACACAGGAGCAGAAGCAATAGTAGAAATAAACGAAGACCTTATGGTAGATCTAGAACTAGAACACGTTCTAGATCGCGCTCATCGATCAATAGACGAAGGTACATGTATGAAAGCGTTAATTATATGCGAATATTTTGTACCATGATCTTTCATTAGTCTGTTGAGTCAGCTATTTTTGTCTTTACTTTTATGTAGACTTATGGTCTAAATTTAGACATGGGAATAAATGTAATCGTTGAAGAAGATATAAGATATTTTTTTTCTAGGAAAGCATCTAGTTCAAGTAGTAGCACGAGTTCTAATGAAGTTGTTGAAATAATTCCACCAATACGAAGTGATGATCCAAAATATGTAAACAGTCGTCTGTTTGTTGGAAAATTACCCAAAGACTTTTCAAGTACAGAATTAACAGATTATTTTAAGAGATATGGGCAAATAATAGGTAACCCAGAATGTTTATATGGATATTGAGCTACTTGTATAAGATATATTGCTTATTGAGTGGTTGAAGTCTTCTGAATTGGTTGAAGGTAGTTCATGTACCCTATGGCTTTTTGGGTTTTTTAAATGCCAAAATTATGATGTGGTTGTATAATTTGTCACCCATCTGTCTGCGTGTCGGCTTGTGAACGTGATAGAGACTACAGTTTTCTTCTTATTTGAATGAACTTTGCTGAATCATTTATATTGGTGAGATCTTGGACAGGTTCCATATTAATCAATTTTGGATCAACGGTTTTTGAATTATTGCACTTGAGTTAGTCAAAATGTGAACGCATTATAGACTTCAGTTTTCATTGAATGTGAAAGAAATTTGGTGGGATCATTTATTTGTTTCCATCTTTGACAAGTTTGATATTGACGATTTTTCGCTGTTTTTTAGTTATTGCCCCTGAGTTAGTCTAAACTCATCAAATTTGGCTGGTGAACGCTATGGAGACTACAGTTTTCATCTGATTTGAATGAATTTAGTCAAAACGCATCAAAATTAGTTTGTGAACTACAGTTTTCATTTAATTTGAGTGAAATTTGTGTGTTCATGTATATTAATTAGATCTTGGTTTAGGCCCAAATAACCTGTGTTTAAACTGAAATAAACATTAAAGTGAGTGTATCTTGCTAGGCAACCAGTTCTTTTGAATTTGAAAAGAAATCTTTTTTTTGCACAATATACCTCTGCATTTGAAAATATCTTGGTCTTATATCCAACATTATTGAATGTATTAAAATTTGTATTGGCCTTGTCATTCATTCTTAGTTTGAACAATTGTGTAAGTAGTAGTTGATATACAAATTTAATTTTGTAGATGCTGTAGCTCATACTAAAGGCTATGGTTTTGTTCAGTTTTCAAAACGTGAAGATGCTTTAACAGCAGTTGAAAATGAAAGTGGTTCAGTTATTAAAGGCGTTAAAGTTGGTAAGCATTCCAGTATAGTGCTTGTTATTAATGTGCATTGATTGAATATTTAATTTTAGATATTTGGTACTATCCAATATCTCTTCCATCCAAGTCCCATTAATTTCAATTTGATTAAATGGCACAAAGATAAATAGTGAAGAAAGTTTCTTTATAGAATTGTTATTTTTGACTGTGCTGATATGAATTGAAGCAAATGCTGATAATGAATGTCAGAATATTCTGGTGACATTTTGTGAACCAGAAATCTGATAAAGTTCACAATGCAATGTTCTGATTATGGGGCATAGAGAAATGTGTTTTATGTATTTTGTTTTGAAGTGAATAAAGTTTGTAACCTACTTTTTCTTGTTTTCATTTTACCCTGCCATCTGATCTGAATAGTGTTATCTTCATGGCATCTGATTTTCTGGAGGTATAATGTTTTATATTTGTGACATGCATACTGGGTATACTGTTCATTTTAAAAAAAAATTAGTTTTTTAAATAAAGAGGACCTTAAAAACGAGTTGAAAAGAATAAACGTTGCGTCATTTATTTTCTTTTTTGCATTGTTTCATGAAGGTAAGAAATGAAAAATTTAACTCTTGTCATCACTAGTTCCAGTTCTTAATATTTTTGGGTTTGTTTCAATAAAGAGAATAGCTGGGCTGCTGATTTAATTTCAAATATCTGTTATCATGTATAGGTTGAAGAATTTTGCTGAGTCTAGGACTTATCTGGTATGTGTCATTTATTGACAATGTAGAAAAAATGATAGAAATATTCTGAAAACTTAGTATAAAATTTTGAATTAAGCAGAAATATTAAATATCCATAAGACTGTCAAACAAAATAGTCTTATTTCAAATTTTGTTATTTATTCATTTTTGTTATTCTCTTATTTATGGAGCCTGTAGCATGAGGTTCCATCTCCTATCTAAGATTTTGTTATACTTGTACGATTATTTAAGGACATCTTCAGGTGCTGCTTCCTCTTTTACATATATCCGAGTATTTGTACTCCGATGTGAAAATTTGGTTGTAAATACCCTTGCCCATATTTTTGTGTCAGTCAACATTTCTGATAAAGTAAAGTCTATATAAATAACCACTTTGGTATAATACAATTTGAATGTGCTTTTGAGCCATTGCCCATCACTTATTCAAAGAACATTAAGGAAGATAACATTTTGATCGTAATGGATAAGTTTTTTTTTTATCATAATAACTGGTATGATTATTGCTAATGTGCGCATATGGCAAGCTATCTTTCTGGCTTGTATGAGCTTTTAATTATATTATTTTCTTTGTAGATATTAGGATGGCAGCAGAAGGTGGTAGATATGCTAATTCTTCTTCAAAATAGTAAGTATTTCTTGATAATTGAAAGTTATAATAAATATTGAATGTAACCAAAAATCATATATGTTGGTTACTTTATAAGGATACTGATAGCTCTATCTAAATATTGGATTTATAGTTTTTGATTTATTGTTAATGCTATTTAATTTCCTGAAAGTGTTACTTTTTTGTGGACATTCCACTGTAGACTGGTTTTATTTTAGTCGAGGACGAGAACCAGACAGACATGATGCAAGAGGTACATCAGTTCCTGGTAGAGAGAGATCACCTGCGGCTAGAAGATCACCAGTTCGAGAAAGAGCTGAACCTTTCCCCCCTTATAGAGAACCATTGCCCCCAAGGTTAGAGAAATATTCTTATACACCACATTACAATTTGGTTGTATATTGTCGTCACCCCGTCCACAATTCACTTGTGCTCAGATATGAATGAAATTGTCTGTGATCATACATACTGATGAGATTTCAGACATGTTCGAAATTGGCCATTTTTTTATTTGATTTTTTATACGCCCAAAATGTATTTTGTTCGTATATTGTGATCACCCCTGTCTGTCTGTCTGTGTGTGTGTGTGTGTGTCTGTTCACATTTTTCTTGTACTCACTCTACAGTCTACAATTCTCAATGGATCTTTTTTATTTTTGTTATATGGGTTAATAGCATTACAAAGAGGATCCCTATCGATTTTGGTGCTGATCGGACAATTTTTGGCCGAGATATAGCATAAAATTTCAGGGTAACAGCCTTGTACTTATTTTCCAGCGTACAATATTGACAATTCGACAGACCTCCCCTTTTTCGACGTCACAACCAATCAGAATGCGTGAATTCAATAAACCCGCGAATTGTAGTCTCTGTCACCCAGACTAATTACTATTACATAGATATCAGAAGGACTGGATTGTCGAGTATACCCTTGGTCTGAAATTTAATAAATTATGTTGATCTACAGCTGAAATTTCTTTCTTTTTATATTTCACGAAATGTTTGTGTTATTATATTATCCAAGTATGCAGTGCATTCGTCAAACAATGTTATTATGACATGTAAAATAGTGAGAGTCAATATCTTGACGACAGTCTTCTCGACTGACTTTCCAAAGAAAATCTCCGATTAAGTAGGTCAAATTCTGAAATGGATTTCCTACCCTACATTATGTTGGAAGGCCATATCCCCATATTGACAAAATATTTAAATACCGGTAGGCCTAATAAAGGTTTAATCTTACTAAAATATATTTGATTCGTCCCGATATCAATAGCCTAAATCAGATATCACTTGTAAACGTTGGCTTTTTTAGACCTTAGTTTTATTTAGTTTTAACTTCAGAACACTTGACATCTGTCGACGACCGGCTTGAAATTGTGAATGTATCTTTTATAATAGAAGCAAACCTTTTGTAATCTTTAACATATTATGTATCTGTAGTATGGCTACCATTTGGGCGTATTTCAATGCATCGCATTGCTATCTTTTTAAACTTTTTTTTGAGTTATTGCTCTTGACTTGTCAAAACGTGTCAAAATTGTTTTTTGAATTTCATCAGATTTGAATGAAACTTGCTGTGATAATTCATATTGATGAGATCTTGGATAAGTTCAAAATTGACTATTGTTTGATGAACAGTTGTTGAGTTATTGCACATGAAAATTAGCTAGTAAATACAAAAGAGACTAGGTTTCATCTGATGTGATTGAAATTTTGGTGTGAACATTTATATAAACAAGAACTTGGATTAGACCTAAATAATGTTAGAGTTTTGGCCTTTGTTAAAACAGAAAAAATACTTTAAAGTGGGTGTATCTTGCTAGATAACCGCCTGTACAAGGACATTACCAGATGTATTAAAAGTAAGAAAGTATTGGCATAAAACATTCTGTATTGTCTATATTCAAACTTAATGAGATTATCTTATCTTTATATTTTAGAGATGATCCATATTATGCTGATCCATATAGACGGCCTCCCGTACCATTAGATGACCGATATGACCGGTTTGATGATCCTTACAGGTACTGTCCATATGATAGTTAAGATAAAAAGTTTATTGATCAGCAATACACCATTGTCACCCCAGTTTTACTGTCCTTTTAATCCCATTAGCTTTTTGGCTTGGTTATATTGATGAGACCATGCATGGATTCTCAACATTTTTCTATGAACGACTTGGAATTATTGTACTAGAATTTGCCAAAGTGATCTTCATTGTCTATTGAAAGCATTGTAGAGGTATGGATTGGATTTTGATAAACCTTGCATGCTTATATATACTGTTGAGAACTTAGATAAGTTTGATTTCCTTGATTTTTTTGGTGAATTGTTTTTGCCTTCTCCCATCTCTCTTTGTGGATGTCTATTATACCTCTTATATAGTCTACTTTACTACCATTGAATTAATATGTTTATATCAGAGTTTAATGAAATTTTTGATATGCTTCTAAAAATGTATAATGATGATGAGATTGTCAAGGGACGGTATAATGGTAAAGATGTGAAAAGGCTGGAGGTGAAAGTTACTGCTGTGTGGGTAACTGGGTGTATTTCCATATTGGCCACCTCAGGTTGATTATTGGGTTAGGTTTTATTTGGTGTTTATGAATATGAAAACTGGATATTTACATAATTTGAACTGGACAATTAATTATGGTTGGTATATTACAGAAGACGTGACCCATATGATGATCCTTATGCTCGTGATCCCTATTATCCTCCACCCCCTAGACGGGCCCCACTACCTGGTCCACCTGTTCCTGCTTCTACTATAGAATGTGAAATAATTATGTTACATCCACAATTACGGTAATTACCTTTAAATCTATTAAAATTTGTAATTTGTAATTTCATCATCATGATCTTTTTCAAATATGCTTTTAGATTTATATATTCCAAGGCTATTTAAGATAATTGGATGGATCAATGTTACAGTTTATTGTGAATGTCTTATTATTACTTTAAGATTTGTTTTCACACTTGTAGGAACTCTTAGTCAAAATTTTGGACATTTACGAATGGAACTTCTTGAATTTCAATTGTTTTATTAACTGACAAAAAAAAGGAGGACAATAAGGCAAATAAAAATAGTGAAGAATTATGTGATATTTCAGAGCATATGCTGACAAGATTCATGATAAACTAAAAGCTATCAAGTTAGTTTGTGGTATTTTATCTGTACCAGCTGATCAGCCCTTACAGAAGCAAATAGAGGATATGGCTAGACATGGTGTATTATATGCTATTGTTATTAATTCTCAAAATGAAGTACATTCTTCTGTTATATTGAACATATTACATGGTACTCCACAAGGTAGGTTTAGATTGTACACTTTTAATCACAAATGAGATTACCATTATTGTTATCATAAAAACACCCATTAGAAAAGGATTCAAGTTGTGCAGATATGATGAAATCCCTTATTAAAGTATTTGTTCAGAATGTGATATGATCTTTTTAATATTCAATTGAATGAAGAAAGAATGAATTAATCAATGAACATTATATGAATAAAGCATTCCATTGTCAATCTGAAATTTGATTATAAAATGAAAATATTACTGGGGCACACACATATTTAATAAATAATATTCGCATGAAAGAATTTACATGCTACTGTCAAATTCGCAATGTAGACAAATATAATCAGATAACAAAGAGGTATCAATTAACTAATAAATAACCTGTACAAGCAAGACAATTCCAAAATACCTTCAGGTGTTATGAAAGAGTAAGTGTGTTCTACTTCTCTGTCGACACCTGCCACTACTATATAGGTCATAAGATACAATCAGATCAATTTATGCTTGACCAAACAATTCAGCCAAGACGCAGGAAACTGATTTGTACTATATTTCAAAAGTTTGCTATAACAATCTAAAAATTTTCTAAATGAAGTCTATGTGTCAAGCTCTTGACTAAATAAATCTTCGAAATAGAACAAGGCTTGGCATAGTTGATGAGTGAAAGGTGAAATGCCATAAGCTGGTGATTGGGGTATATGACTTAACATTAAAAAAAAATTAACAATAGAAAAATCTAAGTTGTCATGTTTTTCACAATTGGGGGAAGCAAGTCCAAGTAGGAAGTTTTAGTCATCAAGTCAGTAGTGTTGTAATTCACATTTCTTATAATTTCGTTCTCAACTCTTATGTTGGTTTCATATCACGTGAACTTAATTAATACTTTCATATTGAAAGTTCATAAGAATAAAAATGTTCATAATTATAACATACTATTAGAGAGATTGGGAGTCTCATATCACGTGAATTTAATTATTTTAATATTGAGAGTTCAAAAAGATAAAAATAACCTTCATAATTATAACATACTATTAGAGAGATTGGGAGTCTCATATCACGTGAATTTAATTATTTTAATATTGAGAGTTCAAAAAGATAAAAATAACCTTCATAATTATAACATACTATTAGAGAGATTGGGAGTCTCATATCACGTGAATTTAATACTTTTAATATTGAGAGTTCATAAAGATAAAAATAACCTTCATAAATATAACATACAATTAAAGAGATTTGGAGTCTCATATCACGTGAATTTAATACTTTTAATATTGAGAGTTCATAAAGATAAAAATAACCTTCATAATTATAACATACTAATTAAAGAGATTTGGAGTCTCATATCACGTGAATTTAATACTTTAATATTGAGAGTTCAAAAAGATAAAAATAACCTTCATAAATATAACATACAATTAAAGAGATTTGGAGTCTCATATCACGTGAATTTATTACTTTAATATTGAGAGTTCATAAAGATAAAAATAACCTTCATAATTATAACATACTATTAGAGAGATTGGGTGTCTTATATCACGTGAATTTAATTATTTTAATATTGAGAGTTCATGAAGATAAAAATAAAGTTCATAATTATAACATACTATTAAAGAGATTCGGAGTCTTATATCACGTGAATCAAATACTTTGATATTGAGAGACTCATAAAAATAGAAATGAGTTTTTTTGACCTGTTTATCTATTGGAGTTCCAGTGTTTTATATTATTATTACATCTTGTCACGTGAAAATCTATTTTTACGCAAATAATGAACCTTGATCAAACTGTTTTTCATTTAGTTCAATAAATAGATGTTACAGTGTAATTATATTATTTAAATACCTGCGAAAATTTATCAAACTCAATCCTTAAACGCTGATCAATTAATATTTTGACACTTTTGAAATCAAGTTCATAAATGAAAGTTTAACAACATTAAAGGTTATTTTTAATGCAATATTAATAAATCTGATATTTAATAACTTAATATTTATAATAATGGTATATAATCTTGCGTAAATAATTTTGGCATGTTATTATTTTTATACTATCTGGTAAGTTATTTGTTCTTGATGAAGATTCTTTGTGAGATAATGGTAAATGTCAGTACTTCTAGTGAATCTGTTCAGATATTTTGTCATGATTGGTCAAGATAAAATTGTCAATTTTATTCAATTTGGTAAAACTTTGTATAAAATGATATGATGATTTTTGTGTGCTTCTGTGTATCAATACTTTTTAGATGGCATACAATTAAACTACCATTCTAAAATGATTTTAGACAAGATTTTCAATAATTTTATATTTATCTACAGAACACCGAAATATGCCATTAGATGATGCCATTGCTCTTATCAGCAAGACTTTTGAAGCATATTTGAAGGAAAGAAGTGAGAAATTGAGAGCTGCAGCTCTTCCTCCTGTTGCTGTAGCAGCACCTTTTATACCACCACCTTCTGATGTCTCCTACTTATTAAACCTCCTTGCTGATAATAGACAATTAACTGTCATAGAATTAGAGAGAGTTATTGTTTATCTAAAAAGTAGACGAGATAAAATGCTAGATGCTGAAGTTCGTCCACCACCTAATGAGAATGGTAAGTATTAATAGTTATTTTCATTATAGTGCCGAATACCACATGACTATATTTAATTTCATTCTGTTGTTGTTTGATTGTAAGTTAACTTTATTTCTAATGTTGAAATTACTTTTCAAATAATTTTCATATTCATGAGTTCAATTTTCAGTGTAAAAAATTTACAATTATTTAAAATTATTTTCAGCCTTGATTACACCAAAGCCATCACCAGCAGAACAAGAGCAAGAAGAATTAAAATCTAAAATACTAAGTATATTAAATAGAGGTGGTACAGCACCAGCCAATGTTCCTGCAAGTTATGGTGATCGTGCAGTGAAATTAGACCAGCCATCACCTGTTATCCATCAGCGAGCCAATCCCTCTATGATAAACTTTGATAGTCCTAGTGTTCAACAAGCTTTAGATAATCTTATTCAATCTGGACCAAATCTATTAAAGAATATTTCCCCTGGTGTTGCACAGTCTTCTCAAGCGAATAATAATGGTCGGCTAGCTACAGCCAACCCATCTTCACCAGGATATGGTGGTCGACTTGCTACACAGCCTACTGGGTATGGGGCAGCACCTGGTGGCTATGCTGCCAGACCAGAGAGTGAAGCAGGCTATGGAAGTCATCATACAGGTTCTGCACAGATGTATGGAGCAACTGGGCATGGAGCAGCCCAACCTCCAGGCATGAGGCGCTATTAGACAGTAGTTTTTATTGCCGTTTTTTATACATGGCTCTTAATTTGTGCTATCTTTGTATCACATATAAATCGTCGTTTCATTTTGATCCTATCTTAGTGTTCATCATATTGATGTCGATAATAAAACACCATGTGTAATGGTTTTATTTTGTTATCAATAAAAATAAATGAGTAAATTTCGTTCTGATTAAAGATAATTCAAATTCAACTACAGCAAATATGATATGAAAATAAAGAATGTCCTTTAGTCAAGATTGAGCAGGTAAACTTTTGATCTTTGTATATTTGTTTTCAGATCCATTTATTTTCAAAGTGTGGTTCCAGATTTGTTATTTTTATTATTAATAACTATTAAAACTGATGAAAAAAGAGGAGATGACATCCAATAAATAAACAATAATAAATAAAACCTCTTATGAAAAATAAAATAAACAATTTTAATTTCAATTGATAAATGTTTTATTTGTATAGAATAAACATACTAAAACAGTAATTAACTATTTGTTGTTGGATATCAACAGGTACCTAAAATTATATATTATTTCCTTTTTAAAGAAACCTCCCTTTATTTTCTTTTATGAGATCTGCAGAATTTAATTAATAATAGGAAGAAAACTAGATGTCATCCAAAAATAAGTTTCTAATTTTAAAACTCCAAGATGCAAAATGTAGATGAAGTTTCTTGCCCATAATTCTTGTTGAAATAACACATTGGTTCCTTTTATTTTATCAGTACCAACAGAATTTCTTTTTTATACGCCCACATGAAAGTTGCAGGGTATATATTGCTGCCACCCATGTCAGCCCTTCTGTTGGTCCATATGTCCGTCCACAATTGATCGTTAACTATAATTCTTGACAGGTTTTGATCTAACTTTGTGTGAGTGTTCGTAATCACCCAATTATGAACCCTATTGAAAATAAGCTAAATCAAGAAATATTTTGTATAGGTTATTGGCCTTGTCCTTGAAATTCTTGCAAACACTCTGCAATGTACACTTCTTGACAGATTATGAGGAAACTTGTTGTGAGAGTGCGTTATAACTCAAGGCTGAACCCTATTAAAATAAATAAAAAATATTTAGTATGAGTAATTTCCCTTGTTCTTCAATTTTTGGCTTGTGAAAACTCAAAAAAGGCACAGTTCTTGTCCAATTTGGAAAAACTTGCTGAAATGGTTTGTTATCACCCAGGGCTCTATTGAAAATTAAGAATATCGAAATATATTAAATATGAATTCTATCCCTTGTTCTTTAAATTCTGTTCGTAAACATAGCACTATTCTTGGCAAAACTGGTTGAAATATTGAAATAATTGATTATTACCCAGAAATAAACCGCATTGAAAATTAAAAATATCGAAAAAAATATTTAACATGAATCATTGACCGTGTTCATAAAAATGTGTTTGACTTTTGGCTCGTGAACACAATACCAGGCACAATTCTTTACTGATTTTGATGAACTTGCTGGAATTATTCATTATCTTCCAAGGATGTACCCTACTGAAAATCAAAAATACCGAAAAATATTTAATGAGTAAATGCCATGTTAGAAGGTACAATTTTTGACAGATTTTATTGAAACTTTGTAATATTGTACATTTATCACCCCAGAAAAGAAGCGTATGACTGACGGTTGAATATTTCATTCCTGTGATTGTTACTGTACTGTCAAGAATTTGCTCAAATTCAGTGCTACCAGTCATATATTACCTTGCCTGGCAAGCTATCTTAATGAGTATAAGTAACAAAAAGTTGCAGATGAAGACTTTTGATGAAACCACTAAAATCAAGACATTTTAAGTTTCACTGGTGACTAACTGGTCAAGACTTTTTTATGACTCACTTACTTTAATTGGAGAAAAATACAATCTTTGGATTGGAAAATGAACAATTTAAGACTTATATTGAAATAAATATGTTCTGTTTGAATTAATGGAGAAATGTTGATGTTTGAGATCAACCAAGATTATCTGTTTTTATACGCCCACATTATAATGTGGTAGTAAATCCAAAAGTGAGATTAAGAATCCAAACCATAAAAGAAGTATGAATACTGTGATTAAATAAACTTGATGCTGTGACACTGTATAATAGATGAGTAAAATAATAAAGCTGTATGTCACTAAACCATCTTTATATAATAAACTCAACTTTTCATGGACTAAATGTCCATTTCATCAGGAGTACATAAACACTAAATGAATTTAAAAAAAAATTGAATTGTTTAATAAAAAACACAACTCATTTTCTGCAAAAATTTTAATCAATTACATAAATTCATCTGAGGAAAGTTATCTCTTGTCTCTTGATGTTATAAGTAATATTTTGATATAAGAAGGTTTAGAAGCTCTAAAACATGCTTGTCAAGAAACTGGAATAATTCCTCTCATGAAGAAAATGCAATCATTCAGTTAGCAGCATTTGTATTAAATAACAATGAATTTCATTTCAGTAATAAATTCTATCACCAAATTAGTGGAACTGCAATGGGAACACCTTTTGGTGTCACATACGCAAATATCTATATGTCCTACAGGATGCAGAAATATTGGAACCCTTTACTTAACAAACCTAACATAAATTTTAGATTCATCAATGATATCTGGAACTATTCTAAATCAACACTTTCAGAATGTCAAGAATTCTTTAAAACCCTCTATGAGCAACACCCGAAAATTAAATTTAGCATGGACAAAAGTTCTCCTTCAGTAAACTTTCTTGATGTGAAAATTATCAAACAACTTAAATAAGAGACTAATTTATTCATTAAGAGCACATCAAGCCATCAATATCTTCTACCAACGAGCTCTCATCCACAACACATTTTTAAATCTATTCCCAACAGTGGTGCACTAAGAATTAAAAGAATTTGTAGTAAGCCGGAATGGACAAATTTTCATCTAAATAGATTTGCTTTATATCTAAGAGACTTTGGCTACAAATCAAAAATAATTAAAGAAGCTTTCGAAAGAGATCATCAAAAAGATAGACAAGAATCATTAGTTTACAACCAGAAAGATTTCAGTGATAAGAAAATCATACTATGGATATCAACATTTGACCCTAGACAACCTAATCTGCACACCAGCTCTCAAATGTCTTAAGTACAAGAAAATTCCAAAATCATCAAATTGGCTTGTGAATGTAATAGAGACTACAGTATTCATCAGATTTGAATGAAACTTGCTGTGATCATTTATATTGATGAGTTCTCAAACAAGTTCAACATTGGCGATTTTTAGATGAACGTTTTTTGAGTTACTGTACTTGACCTAGTCAAAACGCGCTAAAATTGGCTTGTGAACGCTATGGAGTAATTGAAATTTGGTGTGGTCATTTATATTGATGAGATCTTGGACCAGTTTGATAGTGAACATTTTTCACTGAAAGTTGTTTGAATTATTGCCTTTGACTTAGTCAAAATGCGTCCTAATAGACGTGATAGAGACAACAGTTTTCATTTGATTTGAAGAATATTTAGTGTGAACATTTATAGTGATGAGATGTTGGATAAGTTTAACAGTGACGTTGTTGAGTTATTGCCCTTGACTTAGTCAAAACACGTTAAAATAGGCTTGTGAATGTGATAGACAATATAGTTTCATCTGATTTGAATGAAATTTTCTAGGCAACCGCTTGTTAACTATTAAAGGAATACAGTATATTTTCTCAATTATATTGTTTTAATTGAAAAAACTTGTTAATAAATAAAACTATTTCAGATAAACAATTGATATTTGTAATTATAATGGATTTTCAATAATAATATAGGCTAATGTTATAAGATAAAGTAATCTGCCTGCCATACTATAATCAGAATTAATATATTATATTTCTGACTAGCATTAATGCAACCGGATAAGATAAATAATAATTATGACTAGAGCTGAGTACAGCACTTTGCTTAGCATTCAACATTTAGACCCATAGGCTAAAGGCCCTTTCGTACTTTAATATCTATTGCCCGATGATCTCTCAGCCGCTTTTAATTAAAGATAAACCGTGAAATCTTTTGATTTTTGCTTGATGTTTGAAGTATTATATCACATACAGCATGTAGTTAGATTCCATAGTAATGTGTTTGAAATCAAATTTCTAACTATGCCTTTATATAAGTTGTCCACATTTTACATCCGAAATATGCATTATTGAAAATAAGTGATTTTAGATATTGATGTGGACTATTGTGCAACTTTTAATTAACTGAGAGGAAACAATTCAAACAGGATTAAAATATGTACATTCATATCTATACATCAATATATAAATTAATATGCGTAAAAGAGATTTGTGAAAGAAAAATGCTATTAATTAGACCAGATAAAAGGTGTATTGTAACTAATTTGTACCCTTTGCTAAAATTTGTACAGAGTTAGTCCTTTAAAAACACTAGCATAGTTCTAATTAAGATAAGAAAAAAGTTTAAACAGTTTTTAGATAAAGTAACAAGGTTTTAATAGACACCAAAATCACACAAATCGGATAATATTTTAATCTTATGTAACAGCGCATGCATGACTTTAAATTTATTTTTTTTCTTCTTAGGTGATTCAAATTATTTATTTAAGATTATCTGTACTGTTTTTGTCTTCATTTATGAAATACACCGGAAGCAGAGTCACCCACTCATAAAACGTAAGCAGAGTCACCCACTCATAAAACGGAAGTGATTCAACCCACCCTAATAATTCCTAGAATCACCACTGCTTAGCCCTCCTGCATCCTATAAAATTAATTGAAAAGTGGCTCATCTTGCTCACTATTTTGGTGCCTAAGGAAATTGAGAAGGCCTGATCTAGGACAATTAATGACAGTGATTTACCCCTTAATCAATGGAAATGGTCTTAAAAATTTTTGCACAGATTTTACCCAAATAAAATTTATAATTTGTGAATTTCTCTTGTGCATTTTATTGAGCAGAACACATAGCATATTTTTATGTTTAAAACTTAACATGCGACGTATTGAATATTGAAATATTTTGAAGGTTCTCCTGTGATTTCCAGGTTAAATATGAAGAGATATTTTGAAATAGATGTTTTCTTATGGAAGTAATAATAACATGAAATGGAAATGGTACAATAGATAAAATATATATATATCATATTGACTTTCTGTTAAAAGGTTTGTTTTTTTTTAAATTATTTGTTGCCATTCTATGTAGATCCTATGTCTTAAAATACAAATTTCAGGTATAGAAAGGTGAAAAATTTGAAATAACCTTTTTGACTGGTTTTATTATTTTTTTTTAATTTGAAAAACAGGGAGGAGTAAATTAGAGGATCTGTCCATTATAAAGACTGAGTTATAAATAAAGTTCAATGTGGAGTCATCAACCGTGTACATAATTCTCAATTGTCATACATAAACCATACAAGTGATGGAGTTTGCAAAAATACTTATGCCTGAAATACTCATAAACTGGTAAAATTTCCCCAAAATGATGTATACTGCCATTGATGTCAGTTTTGCATATCATCATTGTGGGTTATGACTATGTAATATAGACATATGTTCTATGAATCAAAAATGTAAATATCATTCACATGTAAATCTGTTATTTTATTGTTTTGCAGAATATTTCTTGACATTTTTTAATAATATCAAGTTTTTATTATAGCATCTCCAATGATATATGTCACATTTTGTAACAATTACATGTAATAATAAGATATAATGATGAATCTTTTTTTAGGCCCACATGAAACGGGGAGCATATATTGTTGTCACCCATGTCAGTCCGTCGATCCGTCTGTCCGTCCGTCCATCAGTCTTTCTGTCCACAATTGCTCGTAAGAACTCTAGGATGCGCAATTTTTGACGGATTTTGATGAAAATATGAGTATTAGTAATCATCCAAGGATGAACCCTATTGAAAATCAGCTAAATTGAAAAATATTTTTTATGAGTTATTGCTCTTGTTCTTCAATTTTTGGCTTGTAAACTCTCTACAATTTGCAATTCTTGACAGATTATGAGGAAACTTGTTGTGAGAGTGCGTTATAACTCAAGGATGAACCCTATTAAAAATCAGCTAAATTAAAAAAGTTATTGCCCTTGTTCTTAAATTTTTGGCTTGTAAACACTCTGGAAGACACAGCTCTTGTCAAATTTTGATGAAACTCCCTTTATTATCCCCCAGGGATGAACCATATTGAAAATCAGAAACATCGGAAGATATTTATCATGAAACATTGCCCAAGTTCTTAAATACACATTCGATGTATGGTTCATAAACTCTCTGCTGAAATTGTGTATTATCACACAAGGATGAGTAAATGCCATGTTAGAAGGTACAATTCTTGACAGACTTTAATGAAACTAAGAAATATTTTACATTTATCACCCCAGAAAAGAATTGTATGATTGAAGGTTGAATATTCATTCCTGTGTTTGTTACTGTACTGTCAAGTTTTCTTCAGTTTCCATGCTGCCAGTGGACATATATTACTTGCTTGGCAAGCTATCTTTCAATCTTCTTTCAGACCAACCCTAATGTGAGGTGAATCTGAGAAGGAATATCATTTGAAAGCTACAGGAGTTGCCAGACCCGAAAAAAATTCTTACAGCTGACCGAATTCATAACTTCAACCAAAACCATACCCCATGCCCTTCCAGTATACTTGCCCCTCCAAACAATGAAGTCTGACAAAGGGCCAACGAGATAGGTACTGAGCTAGTGTTTGATACATAGTATGATGATAGATGGCAGATAATGCATGGTCTCAATATCAAAATAAATGTAACATGTCTTTAATTCATATGTGTTGTCATATTCAGCTTACCTTTGATAAGGTTATGATATTTCCTTCATATACCATGGTTAAATTTCACAGTAAATCTGGGCTTCAAATACTTTGTTAAAGTACAAAAAAACTATTATGGGCTGAAGTTTTCAAATAAAATAATTTTTGAGCGTATGGCATTACAAGACCTTGGTTTTACTGTTTTAGTAAGGAATAGAAAAGTATGATAAAGCAGATGAAGTACCATAGTTTTAAAGCAAAAGGCAACGAATCTGCAAATTATGTAAAGAGTTGATTGTTGTCTGTAGGATCTATAAATGTGACTGGCTTGCTTCCCTTCAACTATAATATGCGACTTCCTGCTAAGGATGGGTATTTTTAACTCGAAACTAAAAGTAAACTTGGAAGAAATTCCAAAATGATATAACTAATACTACATCCTTTACTACATCCTTCCACCGTATGTGGTTATAAAATATAAGATGACCAGCCCAATACATAAAACTTTTATTTTGTTGATGAAGAAGTATGGTAAAAAGAAAGAAAAGTCATCAACTTATTCATTGACATTGGGAATAGGAAAATCCAGCAAGAAAATCGAAGTTTTACCTGGTAGTTTAATGCGATGTGTAGATCACAAAACAAAAGGAAATACGTTCTATATTGTGCTAGTAACCTTAGATAGTGAACCTGTTGAAATTGAAATAATACCTGGTGAAGCAGAGGAAATACCCACAGAAACAGTGGAGTTACTTTTTCCCATTCCCAACTGTGGGGATAGACTGAGAGTTTACAGTGATAGCAGTTGGTTGCAGGAGGGAAAGAATTTAAAAGTTGGTGATTCAGTGTATGTTAAAATGAAGATTGATGGTTCTGAATTACCTGGTATTGTCAGATACAAAGGGAATATCGGACTGGAAAGGGGAACCTACTTTGGTGTTGAATTAATTGTAATTATTATGTTTTTAGATAACTCTGAATGCAATTGGGGTCTAATAGGCCTACTAATAGTAATGAACTATGTAATGTAATTGGGGTCTAATACTAATAGTAATGAACTACCATGACAGTGGTAACATTTTTTTATAGGATTCTTGACTTCAATTAAATGAGTGCAATTTACCTGTCATACAGTGCCATGATGAATCTATTATCTGTCTGTATTATCACAGACTAATATGCTAGCAAGATACCTTCCCTTCAAAGTATGTGTTGTGTTGTCAGTGTAAGGTCTCAATGGTTTTCAAGGACAACGGTACAGGAATTTTGTCAAATGCAGTTATGTATAAGACAAAAAAAAGTTCAATCGATATTAAAAAAGCCTTGATATTATCTGAGACTTATGCCAGTCCACTGATAATTGAATATTTATGTACCGTATCTTTATTGTGAACAACTGATTTGATAAGGATTCTTTAATATTTTGAAAAAAAGAGAACAGAACAATGTGTTGATTGAATAAACACTATTCGTTGAAATTTTCTTTTGCAGAATGATCATGGAAGAGGAACCTCAAATGGATACTTACAGGGTCACCAGTACTTCAAATGTGCACAAAATTCAGGAGTTTTCTGCACTGTGAATAAACTTCGTAAAAGAAGAGAAAGTTTTGGACGAAGTGAATTATCTAAAGCTGAAGGCTTTCAATTTAATAACAGACCATCAGTTCCCAATGAAAATAAAACATTAGGTTGTAATTTAGTAATAGGTGATAGAATAGTTTGGTTGAAGGATTCAGATGACCCAAAAGATGGTACTGTAAAATGGATCGGAGTATTACCTGATAATAAGTTAAAGGGTGTCACTGTTGGAGTTGAATTTGTAAGTTATTTACTTGAAACAAAGATATAAGGGGTCTGGGATATGTTTATTTCTCATGTTTCATATTCATTTTTATTAAGTCCATTTCTGGAGATGTCGATTCCCTGTCCCTTTTCATCATTTAATACATCATATTTAGACCATGACCTTTTCTTTTCAGTATATTGTCAATAGTTCACATTTCAGCCTAATCTTCATTACAGGACCTTCCAGTTGGATCAGGTACAGGAAAATACCTTGAACATCGACTGTTTTATGCTAAACAGAATCATGCATCATTGATACCTGTGATGGGTCTGATAAAAGCTGATGAATATTATCAAGGTAATGATGTTATAATATCATTTCAAATCCTGATAGTAATAAATAACCTTTATATGGATATATGTAAAAAGATCTAAAGATTAGGGTTTTGTGGTAAAGAATCTGGAATTTTACATACATGTTATTAGATTACTGTATGTCAACTATAGTACAGATGACATTATTAATTAAATTGTAGAGAATAGTTTTTATTTTTTCATTTTAGTTATGTTCCTATTTTTTTTTTTATTAGAAAAAGTCCCTAATAACAATCACGACAGAGATAGTGGTCTTTATACTGAATTTACACCAAGATTTGATTCTACAATTGATAATAGACATTATACAGGTGAAAATACTGGTAATTATTCTAAAACTACAGATAGACCAGTTAGAATATCATCAAAAGATGATTCTGTTATAAGAAGAGACAAATTTGATAGCCTTGACAATTCTCTGGGACATCTGTCAAGTTTACCCTTACATCAATTTGATAATGGAAAAGATTTTCGCGGAAGAGGGAGTAAAGAAAATGGTTTATACGAGTATAAACAACCTGATAGACACAATGGAAGCAAATCTACAAATACAGCTTCCAAAGGTTATTATAGTGAAGGAATGAATCCCATGTATGAATATTCAAAACATGAAAGTAAGTAACAAAATATTGGTCCTAGATCTTAACTGTGTAATACAGTGCTATATTTGTCCCTTAATTCCACCTAGTTCTAGTTCAGGGCCCTGTTTCACAAAATTTTAACTAAGATACAATCAAGATTTTAAGAAATACAGTGACCTGATTGGTTAATAAATACTCAATTTTAGTGATTGACCAATCTGACCATTGGAACACAAATTCATCTTAAGTTAAGTTTTTGTGAAACAGGCTCCAGATATTAAATATATGACATAGTTTAGTTATAAACTAAAGGTTTAGCATTTATTTAAAAATTGCTACATTTATATAATCATAAAAAATTTTCCTTTATTTATTTGGTATGAAGAAATCAAGGTATTTTATTAGGTATATTTAGTAGTGAGGTCTTTTATTGTTATTTAAAGTCCTAGACTCAAGTGGTATGATTAATATGTAAATGCAATGGGCATTATTTCCTTTCCTTATTTAACTATGAATAAATTTGAGAAATGTGTATCTCTTTTTATTTCTAATTTTACGAATAATGAATATTGCATTTATTTTCTTACAAAACCCAATGGACAAGTTTGTCACAATGTTTATATTTGAGGATGTGTATTTATAAATCTTAACATTTACTTTCAGGGTATTTCCAGTTTCTGTAATTGATTCATATTTTGACAATTTGCCAATATATCTTGAAATGTTTACATATGAGTCTAAGATAAAACTGTAAATAACAACTCTTGATATGGCTTTTGCATAGAGTATATATGTAGTTCTTACATGCAATTATACTATTATTATTAATATTATCATTGAACACAACTTGACTGTGCACAAAATTAGAAAAATTAAGTAAAAGTGAAAAATAATAAGTACTTCTGGATTTAAACACTCACATTGAATTTTGTGAACTTTTTTTAGAATAAAATATGATCAGCTATAAAGAGTACTATAGATATAGAGACATACTTCCCTCTCAGATATTTTACCAACAACCGGTTTTTATTATTTGTTACAGCAAAGTTTTTTTTAAGATTTACATATTTGATTCAAATGAGACATTCAGATTCCTTACCCCCAAAAATGGATTTATTAACAAGGTTTTGAATTTTCAAATAATAAACAAAATTCTTTGTAGTCATTTATTTTCCAAATTTGCTTTTGAATATGAGGGAGGCTGTAATCTGATGTTGTTTAAGCCTTGTGAAGTATTGTCATATTTAAGATGTTCAAATATTAAAGCTGGTCAATCAGTCCACGGAAATTTTTTTTACTTATGTTCAAGCAAAATTACTATTTCAGTTTTTTCAGAAGTATTCTAGGAATGAAATATGTCTGTTAAACATCTCAACAAAGGTTGGAATGGGGAATGGTGTCAGAAATTATTAAAGATATTTGATTTGTGTTTTAGATGAAGAGAATGAAATTCTGTCCTCCCAAAATAAAGGTACATCAGCAAATGATTTATCAGTTGGCTGGAGAGTTGCTGTTCCAATCAAACAAAACATGATATATGGTGTAATAAGGTGGATGGGAAAATATGAAGGAAAGGACACAGCAGGCATTGAAACGGTAAATATAACTATTAATTATACTGCCTGTTCCTTTTTTATGAACTGTTTTATGAACATAGGCTCTTTGAAAAGGGTATAGACTGCTTCTATTGATATTTGATATCCTAACAATGGACAATCTATCCAAATCAGGAGCTCTGGTTTAGGTATGGTGGTTTTAAATGTGATCCTGTATTGTAATTTGTGTTACAGGATGAAGAAATAGCTGCAGGAACAGATGGGACTTTTATGGGAGAAAAACTCTTTGACTGTGCTCCAAAACATGCTTTATTTGTACCCTTAGACAAGTGTAAAAAAGATAAAAGATTTTGTACCGCCAATAATAAGCCAAGTCAAAATCAAAATGGATTCGGATCTTTAGAGACACCTGATATCAACGGTGATGTTTCCCCTCCAACCTCTTTAAGTGATCAACAAGTTTCGGAGAAAGTTTGTGGTAAAAATAAAGGAATTCAAGGACACCATAATTCATGTTATTTGGATTCAATGTTATTTGGAATGTTTTATTTTACAACTGTATTTGACTCTATATTATATCGTCCTAAAGGACAGAGTGATATTGAACCTTATGAAACTGTACAGAAAGTTTTAAAAGAAGGAATTGTAAATCCACTCAGAAGGTAATCTTCAAATGCTTTTTGAATCTTTCATTTTGAATCAATTAAAAATACAGACTAGAACCTTGGATTGGAAGGTATTGATGCAGTGCGTGTCCCTTTTTAACCTTTGCTAGCATTCAATAGTCGATAAATGATTAAATCTTCAGTAGTGGAAAGACGCACTATAACATCAGGTAGCAAAAAGTTGTTTTTGAAAATGGCTGTAATTGCATAGTACAAATGAAGATATCACCCAATAGGTCTGTTGGTCTGTTGGTCTGTCAATATTTGATGAAGAAACTATAGAAGCTACAATTTTCTATTGGAATTGATAAGACGGCAGTCAAGTTCTAATTTGACAATTTTTCGATAAAAGATTTTTGAGTCATATGTCCCTGCCTCTATATTTGTTGTAGACACAATAGAAGCTACAGTTTTCGAAGGATTTTGATGAAACTTGGTGTAAGTATTAGAATGATAAAACAGTAGTCAAGTTCAAATACCACAATTCGATGAATGGTTTTTGAGTTATTGGCCTTGACTTAGTAAAATTGTGTCAAAATTTTATTGTTGGTGCAATAAAAGTTAATTTAAGATAGATTTTGATGAAACTTGTTATGAGTATTGGAATAGACAAGACAGCGGTCAAGCATTCAATTAATGTTTTTTGAGTTATTGTCCAATTTATTACTCAAATTCAATGCTGCCAGTGGGCGTGTGCTACCTTGCTTGGCAAGCTAAAAACAAAAAGACTCTAATGTTTCCTTATGACGATTTGGTCAATATAATGACCTATATCCAAGCAAAATAAAAATAAGAAATACATTGTGAGTTATAACTATTGCGAATATTTCTGGAAAATGTGAATCTAAACCCCATGTGCCAAGCTCACCATATTAATTTTGTTTTGTTATTACATGTCCAATGTTAAATAATGTTTAAAATTTCAATTTTTTACAATTGGTGATTGTCTGTGGATTATAGACACCATGAAATTACAGTTACTAAAGAAGTCAGTAGAAAATTTTCAAATTTAAAAAAATGCAATTTTAATCAAAATTGTGATAAAAAAAAGAAGAGATGCTGCACTTGAATGCTGCTTTTCAAATTTAAAAATTGCTATTTTCAAATGGCTCTAGAACCAGAAGTTAACTTTACTTGGTAAAAGTAAATATATTTTTGGATAGATCGGTCAGGAGCAATAACTTTTGTTCAGACAAGGTCACCAAAACCAAGGTCATGAGATATGAGCCTTCAAATTTAGGAACTTACTGAAAACATAGAACCAAAAATAAAAAAAAAAAGCTAAATTGAAATTCAAAATCAGAGATTTGTTAGCAATTGATTGAAGTGCACGTGGACTTCAAAATTACAGTTGTCCCATTATTCGATTTACAAACTTAGTTGTTTCAAGATTGCGACTGACCCGTTACTTTTGGGTATTTCTTGGTGTAAAATTTTAATGGGGACGACTTAAACATAGATTCTAGTATAATATCCAATTATTTTTTTTAGACATCATTATGTGCGTGCTGATAAAGTGATGAAATTACGTGAGTTATTAGACAAACATAGTAACATACCTGGTATGATGAATGAAGAGAAAGGTAAGAGAAATAATTTTATGTCATTTTGACCTGTTTAGTAGTTAATTGCTGAAATTTATCGACAGTGAATATGAACATGAAATAACCTTAAGCTTTTGTTCAAATTAGATGAAACTTGATGTGATCTATAAGAAATTAATAAGAGTGCAGGTAAGTTTGGATAAGATCTGTTATGCTGCTTTTACCCTTGATACATTTTATCAGTACCATGATGGCTAAACACTCTGTATTTGATATACAAACATTTCCAGTTCCAGTGAAAAAAAACATAAATATTTTTTTTTATTGTCAAAAAAAAACAGCAATATAAATATTGTTTAAACCTTGCATTAAAATTTGTTATTTAGATCCAGAAGAATTTTTAGTTGCATTGTTATGTCATGTTATGAAAGCTGATCCTTTCTTACACCTGAGGTATGTATTTTCCATTCATGTGTGTTGAACTTAGATAACAATAATAATGTTAATGATTTGATTTTCTCCAAAATCTCAGTTGATTATTGTGTATTATTTCTATTGAAACTATAGCTCTGGAGAACATACATATTTCTATCAGTTATTTATGGAGAAAGATGATTGTTTATTATTACCAACTACACAACGTTTAGTTGAAATATCTTGTTTACAAGGTGGTGTTAAACTGAAGGAGGTGGGTTTTACACTTTTTATTCCCTATATATTATACTCATTGCATATATATAAATTACAAAAAAAGTGTTTTATATAATCAGGTTACAGTGCTCAATGAATATTTAGTTTTGAAAGCAAAAAAGGAAGTGAAATATAAAGCTGAGGTGTTCAATTTATGGGAGTGAACAACTGATAATAGCGATGTAAATTCTGTTTTCAGGTTCCATCATGTTTAATAATACAGATGCCAAGATTTGGTAAAGATTATAAAATGTATGGAAGAATTATACCAAGTTTAGAGTTAGATATAACTGATATTCTGGAATTTAGTAAGTTATTTGACTAATGAAATTAAAAAACAAAAATTATTTTTAAAAAAAAGGATTGTATAAGCTTCCATATTTAGAGACAATCCAATATACTTATACCTATATATTGATCATGATGGTTTTGTAAAGATATTGAGAGCCATTTTTATACGCCCACATGAATATGTTTTTTGATTTGTGTTGGTTTTGGACTCCCTGAGGAAGTTTGTTTTTAGACACACGAAACGTTGGAGGAATAAATGGTTTAATTTGACAGAAGTTTTATTATTTAAAGCCTCATATCTTCATCCTGTCAAAGCATCTTAGTTTTTTACAACTGAGATCACCATTAATCATCTTCATGATTGGTTTTGTTCAACTCTCATTTTATTTTGAATTTACACATGAATATGTGAACATATATTGTTGTCGCCCCTGTCCGTCGGTCTGTCGGTCCGTCAACATTTGTTGTAGACACTATAAAAGCTAAAAATTTCTATGGATTTTAATAAATTTTGGTATGACACAATAGATGCTACAATTTTCAATGGATTTAATTTTTTGAGTGTTTGCCCTTGACTTCAATATTCATTCAGTGAATGTTTTTTGAGTTATTGCTCAATTTATTATTCAAATTCAATGCTGCCAATGGGCGTATGTTACCTTGTCAGGCAAGCTATCTTCTTATTTTCCATGATATACCAAAATTATAGTCTGATTGATTGAATTTGATTTGTTGAGAATGTCAAATTTTATCGCATATACTGTATTATTGTAAAAGAAGAGCTAGTCCCCTCACTCTTAAAGCAAAAAGAGCTCAATATCTATTTTCTGTGTTAGATTTATCATTTATTTAATTTTATACACTTTTCTTGGTCATCAAAGTGGAGAAAGCTTATCTAGCAATTGAAATCATTGAAACAAACATCATGAGTGATGAAAATATTGGCCTGCTGTATGTTGTCATTCACTCTTGGTATTTTTTAGAGATCTTTAGTCAGCGTGTATATAAATTTTGTATAAATTATGTATACGATCACATACTATATAGTTATGATAATATTTAAGGTCCAAGGGAATGTGTTATTTGTGGACATGTAGCTGAATTTGAATGTAAAGAATGTTATCAAGTAATGGGTTCTCCAGGTTTAAATAGTACAGCTTTTTGTCAACAGTGTAGTGCGATGGTAAGTTATTACATTATTCCAAAAAATGTAAAAGGCACTGGAACAGGGACAGGGACAGATAGAATAAGTTGAAGGATTGATTGAACATACCTATAGTATTCTCAGAAGCAAAGAACTCTTACAACTAGCTAAAGAAAGTATAAGTTAAGAGAATTTGCAGTCTGATTTACATCTTTAATTTTTAGAATCACAAACATCCATCCAGAAAAAATCATAAGGTGGATACAATAGAAGTGCCATTGGAGTACTTAGAGTATATAACACAACAATCTGAAGGAAAAGAACTCGACTATACTGTTCCAAGAGAAAAGATGGAATTATTTGCTGTTGTTTGTATACAGACTAGTCATTATGTTTCCTTTGTTAAATGTGGTAGTGGTAAAAATGCACAGTGGGTTTTCTTTGATTCTATGGCAGATAGAATGGGTATGTGTTTATAGTTAAGTTTTAGAGTTGTTACAGAGCCAGGATCAAAGTAATTTTGGAAGTATCAGACTTTATTTCAGAAAATAATGGATCAAGAATTAATATATGAGTTGTTTCTATCAGTTTGCACCATTAATCAGTAACCTAAAGTTAATTTTACTTAAAGTTATTTTTTGATAAATGAAGTTGAAAAATAAAAAAAATAATTGTTTTACAGGTGAACAAACTGGTTATAATATACCTCAAGTAACCCCTGTACCAGATCTAGTTAACTGGTTATCAGAAAATAAATTTGAAGAATTAGCAACAGTGAGTGACGACAAGATATTCCCAGAACACATGAGAAGATTATTAAGTGATGCCTATATGTGCATGTATCAAAGTCCAGATGTCATGAAATTTAGATAACTACAGTTATAATCATTATTGTATTTAATTTGCCAGTCTGTATGATTATAGCTTGTTTCATGGTATGCATTTGCTTTTAGCAAATGAATACTATAGTTCTTATCTGAAATATGTCGCCATTGATGAGACCTGACTATTACTTTGTTTAGTTAATGAAACTGCAAATTAACGCATTAGTTGATGATCGCAATGTCATTTATTTTTCACGAATTTGATTCAATTTTGTGCAGATTTATTAGTCTTTCAAGTAATTTTAGGTTCACAATATTTTGATAAACTTAGAGGTAAAATGTTGCAGGACAATAGGTGTTATCTATTTCGATTTTCGATTGGCATTTTACACATAAACAAGTTTCACAGGCACTATTTTATAAATTGTCTTCACACTGTCTGTAGGTCATTCTACAGGTTCCAACAGCTTCATTCAAAATAAAGGAATATGTATATTGATTTTTGTCTGACAATTTTCCACCTCCACAAATGTTTGTACTTCGATATCTGTAAACTTGCATATTAATATTTGATGCGGAACAGAACAAGTGAAACCCTAATGACTTTATTAAAATAAATAAACAGATCATTTATTGAACTAATTTAATTAAAATACCACATATTTGGACTGCCATATATACTAATCAAGCCTTCAATTACTCTTGGTATGAATCATAGAGTAATATTTTGTGAAATTATTTATTGTGTTATATGTATATGTATATATATTTATATGAAAATTATAAGTACATGTAGTAGAAATGATTTAAATGTACATAGCTTGAATCATTTATTTAACATTAATGCAATATAGACATGTATTACCTGTACACTGATTTTGTCAAACTTTGCACCAGTAATTTAATAACACAAGTGAGTGTCAACAAACTTGTTAGGTTCCTAGCAGAATACTTCTCTCAGTTGAATTAGTTATTTAAATTAGTAATTTGTGTGAATTTTGTCTACAACAAATATAGAGGCAGGGGCAATAATTCCAAAACTGTTTATCGCAAAATTGTCCAAATCAAACTTGACTGCCGTCTTATCAATTCCAATGCTCATACCAAGTTTCATTAAAATCCATAGATAATTGTAGCTTCTAAAGTGTCTACAGAAAATGAATTTTTACGCAATTTTACTTAGTCAAGGGCAATAACTCATAACTATTAATCAAAAAATCATCAAATTTGAACCTGACCACCACCTTATCAATTCCACTCCTCATACCAAGTTTCATTCAAATGCATTGAAAATTGAAGCTTCTATTGCATCAAAAATAAATTTTGACGTGATGTAAATGAGTCAAGGGCAATAACTCAAAAACAGTTCATCGAAAAATCTTCAAATTTGAAATTGACCTCCGTCTTATCAATTCCAATGCTTACACCAAGTTTCATTAAAATCCATTGAAAATTATAGCTTCTTTTGTGTCTACAACAAATATAGAGGAAGGGGCAATAACTCAAAAACCCTTTATAGAAAAATCGTCCAAATTGAACTTGACTGCCGTCTTATCAATACCAATGCTCATACCAAGTTTCATTAAAATCCATAGACAATTGTAGCTTCTATACAACAAATGTTGAAGGACCAACAAACCTACGGAGAAGGGCAACGACAATTTACGTCCAGGTTGGCGTATAAAAATCTGTTCATTCGATAATATCCATACATGCATACCAAGTTTCATTAAAATTGGGTAAAAACTGGATACAGCCCAAATTTAACGCGTTTTACTAAGTCAAGGGCAATAACTCAAAATCTGTTCATTTGATATTTCCATTTTCAAACTTGACTGAGAACTGATCAATATATACATGTATACCAAGTTTCATTAAGATCGGATGAAAGCTGTAGCCTCCCATCGTGGATACAACAAATGTGGACGGACCGACGGACAGGGGCGACGGCAATATACGTCCACATTTCCATGTGGGCGTTTAAAAATAATGTAAACCAAGCTATTTTTTCAAAGGAAATGCTTTGCATTAAGCTTGCATTTGAGGGGTGAATAAATTATTAATATCTATTGCATTATCAACTAAGTGTTTAGATGGCAAGCACACATCTTACACAGGATTGTCTATAATAGATGCATATGAGTTCCCTGAATGATCCCGCATTAAACATCAGTAATCCGGCAAAAAACTCAATGTTTTCCTGTAAATTAGAAATTTTGTCCAAGTGAAAACAATTTAAATAAATGTTTATCAAGGAAATAAACAAAATTTATATTTTCCATCTGTGAAAATGAACTAAGATAGCTTGCCAGGCAAGATAATATACGCCCACTGGCAGCATTTATTTAAAATAAAAACTTTTCAGTAAGGTTACAATAAGTGGAATGAAATATTCAACCTTCCAACCTATTTTTTTCTAGGGTCTCTAGTTTCATTAAAAACTGTCAAGAATTGTACCTAATAACAACTCATTAAATATTTTTGGGTATTTTTATGATTTGCAATAGGGTTCACCCTTAATAATATTTTGATATTTTTAATTCTTAATAAGGCTCATCCTTGGTTGATATTAAACAATTTCAGCGAGTTTTGTCAAAAAGGAATGTTTAGAGTGTTCACAAGCCAAAAGTTGAAAGTGTTTTTGAAAACAGGCGCAATAACTGACACTAAATATTTTTCGATTTATCTGATTTTCAATAGGGTTTATCCTTGTGAGAAAACAAATACTAAAGCCAAGTTTCATCAAAATCCATTCAAAATTGTTCTTTCTAGATTGTTTACGAGTTAAATTGAACGCGTTTTCAAAAACAAGGTCAATAACTTGTACTAAATATTTTTCGATTTTCAATAGGGTTCATCCTTGGGAGACAACAAATACTCCAGCCAAGTTACATCAAAATCCATTAAAAATTGTTCTTTCTAGAGTGTTTACAAGCTAAAATTGAACGCGTTTTCAAGAACAAGGGCTATAACTGACACTAAATATATTTCTATTTATTTGATTTATAATAGGGTTCATCCTTGGGTAAAAACAAATACTCAAGCCAAAGTTAATCAAAATCCATTCAGAATAGTTCTTTCTAGAGTGTTTACAAGCTAAAATTGAATGCGTTTTCAAAAACAAGGGCAGTAACTCATACTAAAAATTTTTTCGATTTCGCTGATTTTCAATAGGGTTCATCCTTGAGTTATAACACACTCTCACACCAAGTTTCATAGAAATCCATCAAGAATTGTGCCATGTAGAGTGTTTACGAGACAAAAATTGAACGCGTTTAAAAGAACAAGGGCAATAATTCATATTAGATATATTTTGATATTTTTAATTTTCAATTAGGCTCATCCCTTGCGATATCCAACAATTTCAGTGAGTTTTGTCAACATTGGTCATGAATTGTACCTTCTAGAGTGTTTATTAGCCAAAAAGTTAAACCCGTTTTCAAACACAAGGGCAATAACTGACACTAAATATATTTCGATTTATTTGATTTTCAATAAGGTTCATCGTTGGGTAAAAACAAATACTCAAGCCAAGTTTTATCAAAATCCATTAAGAATTATTCTTTCTAGAGTGCTTACAAACTAAAATTGAACGCGTTTTCAAACACAAGGGCAATAACTGATACTAAATATTTTTCGATTTAACTGAATTTCAATAGGGTTCATCCTTAGGTGATTACAAATACTCATGCCAAATTATGTCAAAATCGCTCAAGAATTGTGACTTGTAGAGTGTTTACAAGGCAAAAATCCAACACATTTTATAGAACAAGGGCAATAATTCCTATTAAATATAGTTCGATATGTGCTATTTTCAAAAGGGTTCATTCTTGGGTGATATTAAACAATTTCAGCAAGTTTCGTCAAAATCGGTCAATAACTGTGCTTTGTAGAGTATTTACAAGCTAAAAATTGAACACGTTTTCAAAAACAAGGGCAATAACTGATATTAAATTTTTTTCGATTTTACTGGTTTTCAATAGGTTTCATCCTTGGGTGATAACAAATACTCAAGCCAAGTTTCATCAAAATCCATTAAGAATTGTTCTCTCAAGAGTGTTTACAAGCTAAAATTGAACGCGTTTTCAAGAACAAGGGCAATAACTCATACTAAATGTTTTTCGATTTCGCTGATTTTCGATAGGGTTTATCCTTGAGTTATAAAATACTCTCACACCAAGTTTCATCAAAATCGGTCAAGAATTGCACGTTGTAGAGTGTTTACGAGCCATTCAAGAACAAGGGCACAAACTCATACTAATTTTTTTCCGATTTCGCTGATTTTCAATAGGGTTCATCCTTGCGTGATCATAAACACTCATATTAAGTTTCATCTAAATCCGTCAAGAATTACACCGTGTAGAGTGTTTACGAGCAATTGTGGACGGACGGACGGACGGATGTGGGTGACGACAATATACGCCCCCCATTTCATGTGGGCGTATAAAAATGGTTTTTATGTCCTACTCTTCTGCACTAATAGGATAATGAAGACAGGCAACGCCATGCAGGGTGCAATGAGGGAAATTTTGCCAAAACCGCAGGATTAGCCTACTCTTTTTGCGATTTCCAACTGTCGAGGGATCTTTAACGTGCACAGCCTGTAGCATACAGGGCCTCAGTTTACTGTTCCATCCGAACAACTAGATACTTTTTCCATGTTAGCCCCTCCGACCTACAGGGGGAAACGAAAATTCGAAAGTTGATCTCGACCTTCAGCGGGATCAAACTCTGGACCTTCAGGTTACCAAGCATCTAACTCATTGAGCCACCGCAGATGATAATTCGGGGAACTATCCTGTCCACACGTACCTCTAACTGGACAGTCTGGTCCGAAATGAGCTTGACTGGATATTCAGATTCTCAGATTATGGACCACCATCTTAATTGGTTTTCTCAAGGAAAGACAAGAGAGGACAGAATATTATAAATTGATTATTTGCATTTCAAGGTGCTAGAAAAATTCTGTCTGCAAGAATCAAAGTTTTGTCCATATTTTGTCATATCGCAGTACTCAATAGGGAAACTGGAAAACATAAAAAAATCACCACTGCTTCAATAATTGATACTCTAGTAGTAGGCTACCGGTACATTGAAATTAAGAAGACTGAATATATATATTTTATTCTTTTGGTTTGAATTAAATTTTAACAATGTAATATGACAATAAGTTTAGAAGTTTGTATAAAACTTAGAATTTACTTACTATAGTATTACAAATACAAAGCATAAAAGCTAATTATTGATTGTTGCACAAATAAAATAAATAAAATGAAAATGAAAAAAAAAAATGCCATACATCAAAATATAACCTCTGGAATGTAGTTGAAAAATTTAAAATAATAATAGTAGTAAAAGGCTATATATATTTACAAGGAATTGAATTACAAATGAAATCAAAGTAATGATACAAAATTGAAAAGTTAGGTATATGTATTGTAAGAATAAAATATAAAGGAAAATATAGTTTGTTCAGAATAGATATTTGTTTAACATTAAATATATACAACAGTATTAGAGATTGTTCTAAATGAAATTCAAGCACTATGAAGGAATGTTTTTATGTATATCATATTTAGTAACATATAACCATTGTAGACATTTATACAAAGGCACAAGCATTAATAAATTCTATAAAATATAACATTCAACTCTATCTACAGGTAATTAAGGCACATGTGAATGACAGAGTAGAGAAAATAGCTTCTGCTACAGAAAAAAATATAAAATTGCATTACACAGACAAACCAAGAACAAGACAAGTCTTTATATTCCTTCTAGACTTTTGAATACAACTCGATTCACAATTTGTCAACAGTACAAAAAATATTTGAATTTGGTTATAATTATAATTTGTTTACAGTAACAAGTAATGTTTGCCAACTAAACTAAAATGTTCTAATTTCATTTTTACTGTTACTATAACCACGAATTCAAAATATATTCTTGTATCTACCACCAAACTAACTATTATATACAAACAAAACAGTAATTTAAACCCCTTTTCCTTTAAACTGATAGAGGGTTTTAGGCACTGGGTTCAATATTTTGGAAGCATCAACATTTGTGTTTAAGAATTTTGTACAATCTGTACAATGGCTGTCAATTCAACAATTCACTTTAAAGATAAAATATCAAAGGTTTCATTAAGGCACAAACCCTAATATTGAATGAAACAAAATAATTAGTATCATTGGAATGGTTACACTAAAACAACTGTAAAAGTTTCTTTAAAAAATGGAAGCATACTGGAATGGTTTTTATGAAAATAGACATAAAACACACATCTAATCTTTACATAACTATAAGGTATAAAAATGAGTTATGAACTTTTCAATTTGAGGCACTTCTAAACTTCCTTTAAATATTTGGAATGGTTTTAACATAATTGTATCATAATCAAAATTGCATAACATTTTCAAAATATTGGAAGACAATTCTTAAAATCTTTCATAGAAAAAATAACTCAAAAATTTGTTCAACAATTTGAATAAGGCTTTGTGAACATATATGCATAGTTTATATGGAAGATTTGAGCTTTTGCAAGACAATTTTAACAACATTAACTATCAATTTAACTGAGCAGCTTTAAATAATAACTTTCTTTTCACAACCTTAAGGTATTGGAATGGATCTTATAAATTGATCGGTATGATATTCAATTAAACTTATTTACATACTATCTAGCTTCAAACTTACATCATTGCACAGTATATATGGCAGTTCATGTAACATTAAGGTTATATGTTCATATTGTAATAAATGATTTAAGCAGCACTCGATATATACTTATAATTAAATAATACCTTACAAATCTCAATGTGAATTTTGTATCTCATTTGCAGGTTTGAAGTTCAATTGTTTCACAATTCTGCCTTAAGACTCTCATTTCAAAATAAGCTTTAAAATAATTTTTCCTTCTATCAATGTGAAGGAATGATATAAACAAATCAAAATACAAGACACTTAAAACAATTAAATTTAACATTTAAACATATATACATCAGATTGTTCATAATCAATCTATATAATTAATTATTAAATAATATATTAATTAATGAAAAATATGTTCTGTTTACTGATTAAGTAAATTAAGTAAATTCTAATAAAGTACATTCAATCTATATTGTATAGATATTTATTGTCAATATTAATTGCACTTTTTAACTTTGACCAATTGTATGTTGACGTTCGTGTGTTATCATATCACTCTTCATATCAAATTCTCTCTCACAATATTGGCATACATAGACTTTAGTTGATGGATTCTCAACATTATCCTTTTCTATCTGATCATTGATTTTCCCTTCTGATTTATCCTCTGATTTTTCTGATTTTTGGCTCTCTGAAACAGTTGAGTCTGGTTCATTTTCAGATTTCACTGTTCTTAATGTGACCTTCAAAGAAGCCTTTTTATCATTTTCAGAATAATTATTAGGTTCCTTCTTTTGTCTTTCAAGCATCAGCTTCAAAGCATCCATTGGTGTTCCTGGGAAGTGAACTTGAATGTGCTCTAGTATATCTGGCTCTGTTGTACAACTGAAATCACAGTATGGACATGCAACACTACTTTTAAAGTTATGTCTATGTTCGTGTTCATCTAAAAGTGTCTTTGAAGTTGTACTGAAAGGACATCTATTACATTTAAACTCTTCTTCACTCTGGTCACTTAGCTCTTCATCATTGGTGGAACTAAAATAAAGTTGTGGACATGTAATTTTAGAGCTACCTGGTTCAATCACTTGAATGCTAGAAGAATGAGGAGATTTTGCTGAAGAATTGATATTGGTGCTCTCATTGTGACCTCGTTCTTGATCATGTGCTTTCATATGGTTTTCAAGTAGTTGAGAATTGTGGGTATGATAGGGACAACGAGCACATTTAAGTCTCTTTTTACTAGGAGAAGAAGAAGAATCAGATACTTCATGCAATTTCTGATGTTGACACATTAGAGTCCATTTATCAACACTGTAAGAACAGTCAGTACATTGGTGACGGGCTGAGTTCTTGTGTAATGCTTTATGGTTTATAAAACTGTTGTTGTTAGCTGTTTTAAAAGGACAATCAGTACATGAATAAGAAGTTTCTTTACCATAAAGTTTCTCTAGCTCAAATTCATCTTCCTCATCTTCATTGGTAGTGGAGGTTGATCCCAAAGCGTATTCTCGGTTCATAAAAACTAACTCTTCTGGGCTGCTATCATACCCATTTTCATTACTGTGAACTCTTCGATGTTGGTAAAGTAAATTAAGTCGATCAACACTCCAGTTGCAGCAGTCACAGATAAACTTCTTGTTACTTCCATGCATTGATATGTGGACATTAAAGCTCTTCAATGAATTACATTTGTATGGGCAAATACTGCAGATATGTCTCATCTCTTCTTTAGATCCTTGGGGAATTTCCTGGTTAGTGGAAGAAACTGCCTCAGAAGCAGACGTGTTCATCAAATTAGCTACTGGTGGATTATCATTGAAGTCTTCTTCTTTTGAATGGAGCAGCCTATGTTCTAGTAATGGTGATAAACTTTCTTCAGTTAAAGAACAGTAGTCACATTTATACTGATTCTCTGTAAAGTGAAGATTGATATGTTTCTCTAAGTCCTCATTTGTTTCACATGTGAAAGGACAACCCTTACATGACTTCAATTCATCACCAATATCCATATCGTTTTCAGTTCTTGTGTTGGATTCTGGACTTTTACTTTCATCTTCAAAGGGATTTACAAGGCTATCAGTCTTCGAATTCTTGTCCTTAAACTGCTGGATTAATTTGTCAGTATCTCCACCATGAAACTTCATATGTTGGAAGAGCAGATAGTCTCTTGTTGCACTATAGTTACAAAGAGGACATCGGAATCTGCTCTTGGCAACATGTTGCTTACGATGTTTGACCATGTTGTCTTTACAGAAAGAATTGTAGGGGCATCTTGAACATCTGTACCTTATTCTTCTAGATTTGTTCAGACTAGTCCTAGCTTGAATAGTCAATAATTTATCTTTAACAGGAGGCTTTCTGTTCAGGACCAGTTTGTTGAATGTACTTTTAGAGGGACTCTTTGATTCCAACGGCTGATTGTTCTCATGCAGTTGCATGTGTTGAGTCAACATCATAACAACATCAGTACTAAAGTCACATTGCTTACATCTATACATACCATTAAAACCATGACATGAAAGATGCTTATCAAGGTCTTCTTGCATTACAGCTTTAAATGGACATTTACCACAATGAATTGGCCCAGCTTTCTTCTTTTCTTTTTGTGCCCTCAGAGCCTTAACTAGATTATTCATGGCCTGGACAGTCTCTGGTTTGTCTTCATTGCAGCTGGTTGGGTTGTGTTGTCGTGCATGATTGGTAGTATTAACTGCATTGGTACTGATATATGTGCATTTTTTACACTTAAATACTCTTCTACCATTATAAGTACAAATTTGGACAGGAACTCCTTTCAACATCAATTCTTCTTTAATCTGTAAACCAGCAGTGGCATTAGAATCATTGTCATCTGAACCATAAGATGAAGAATAGTCTCTACTATCTGGTTTCGGTGAAACATCTCCAGTAGTGGCAGTCTTTCTCCATTGGTCAGTATGTGTACCTTTCATGTGCTGATATAATAAATTTAATCTATCAATACTGTAATCACAGAACCAACATGTGTGTTTACAGTTACTGCCATGTCTTTCAATATGACGTAAATATGTTACAGCATTGGGAGCAGTAAATGGGCATTTGGTGCATTGGAAGGACTTGGCTTTCTTCTGAGGACTGATATTTTTCCTGAATTTCATTGGATCCATATTATTAGGCAAGATTGGCCTCTCTTTGTTGACAGATGCCACATGGGACAAAACCTGCGAGGTCATCAAAGCTGGATTAAGTAGATATGGGTTTCCACCAGTGTACTGATTTAGTTGTTTCATATCAACTCCCATATTCTTCATCTGGTTACTTGTTGAAATATAATCGCGTGCCGTTTCTGCCATTTCTTGACTATTGAGTTCAATAGGATGTACATTTTTGCCATGATGATACAAAGTGGTTACATGAGCAAATGTGGCATCACACCATTCACAAGTAAATTTTCGCGAAGCTGGTACTATAATTCCACCTGATGATTTTTGGGGCTGATTGTTAGACTCTGATTGCTTGTTGAGATATTGAGGTCCTGCTGCTAAAGCTGAAGCAAGCCTTGGTGTATCAGATGAAATGTTCTCAGACTTCTTAAACTGTTCTAAGGAATCCAGGGGTTCATTATTGTTTTCTTCTATTTCCTCATCCATAAAAAATACTTCCCATTCATCTGGGTTGAAGTCAGAATGTGTACTGATATGGTCAAGAAGAGAGTCTTTTTCTTTAAAACTTTCCTCACAATAAACACATTTAAATTGTTGATCATCATCTTCATGATCAAGTTCATGAGTTTCTAGGAGATCTTTACTCTTGCAGACAAAGTCACATCTAGAGCATTGGAATGTTTTGACTGGTTTTCTTGGATGTTTCAGTCTTGCCTCATCCATGTCAGTTTTGGGTGATTCTGAAGTTTGAGAAGCAGCTGGAGAGTTTTGTGATGGAGCTGGTGATGAATTTCCAGAGTTGTTGGTATGTGTAACACGGTGTTGAAGGAATGATGCCAAATCATTGACTTGAAATGAACACTGTTTACACTTGAAACGTCCTGTATTTCCAGACTTTGATTCATGGACTTGAAGATGAGCTTTGAAAAGATGCTGTTGATCAGTCGAGAAGTAGCATTTGTTGCATTGGTAGTTGTTCTCTGAATCTTCAGCATCACTGTTTCCAGTATCATTCTGTGATTCCATCATCTGAGCAGCACTTGTATAATGGTTATAGGTTCTCATATGTTTTTTCAAATCACATTTCCATCTGGAACCATAGCCACAGACCTCACAAGTAAACGGCTTGTTTTCAGAATGCAGAACAGCATGTCGCTTCAATTCAGCTGGACTAGTTCCCACAAACTGACATTCTAAGCAATGGTAAAGACCTTCATTGATTAGACTACGGAAGACAGTTTTTCTTGAATTGATTCCATCTTTCATAGCCTTCTCTATGTCACGTTTATCCATCGTCATCTTCGCCATAGATGCCAAAGCAGATTCATTAAAATTGTTTGCCTCTGCCATTTGTTGGTATCTAAAGCTTTGTTGTGGAGTCTGTTGTTGTAGACGACCCTCTGGCATCACCATCACATTAGGGGGTGCAGTTTTTCTAATTTTCGTAGTATCTATTACATCTCGAATAGTTCCACCTCCACCACATCTCTTCAAATGCTTCACAACATCCCACTTCCATTTACTTTTATAACTGCATCGTGGACAGTGATATGGTTTGTCTTCAGAATGGTTTTTCATATGTTGAGTTATTTCAGATGGCCATCGGGCTCTGTATTCACATCGTTGACATTTATATGGTAGAAGAATAGAAGAATCATCTGAGATCATATCATTTATTTGCTGCTCTTTGCTTCCATGTGGATTATTCAACCTATTCAGAACAGCAGCCGCTATAGCTTTCTGAGTTGTCTCATTAATTGGTCGACTTGCTAAAATATTTTCCCTCTCTTGAATCAAATTAGCCATTTCTTCATCATCAAGATCTGAGAATCGAGGCAAAGATGTAGGTCTTTCACCAGCCATACCCATACTTCTACCAATATTAGCCAAACCATTGACATCAATATTGAGATTACTAAGATGTGATAGACTGTTTTTACTATCTTCATCATCCATTCCTTCACATCCATCAGCTACTCCTGAGTCAGACAATCTGCGTCTTTTACTTGGAGGATCTTCACTTCCGTGTCTGAGCATCAAGGATTCTTCATCTAATGACATATTTCCCTTTGCATTTATCATTGAGGGAGAGGAGCCATTTTTGCCCATATTCAAATCTCTTCTTTTGTAAGGGTTTGGTAGGGTATGGTGACTTTTCTCAAAATGTTTAACCAAGTCCCACTTCCATTTATAGGTTGAACCACATACCATACAGCTGAAAGGTCTTTCTTCTGAATGAGATACAGCATGTTTCTGGAGCTCAGCTGGCCATTTTGCCACAAAACTACACATATTACATTTCAGTTTTTTATTACCATTAGTACCCTCTGCAGGAGCTGTACTGGTAAGTTCTTGTGAATTCAATGTTGTAATAGCATTAAGAGGCATTTTAAGTAAATGATATGTTTGTTGTAAACCATGAGGAATTCTCTGAATAGCCTCCTTATGTTCTTGAATTCTATTGGCATGAAGTTCAGCAAAATGAGAGTTAAGTTCATCAACACCATTAAAATTCTCTTGGCATTCATTACATTTATAGGCTCTTCGACTGAGGTGAAGAGACATATGAGCACTGTAGTCGGCTACAGTTTTACCAACAAAAGAACATTTATTACATTGTAATGATTTGTATTTATCATCCTTTGTACCATCACCATCCTTCTGTTCCCAATCTGGTTCTGATTTGATATGCATGTAAGATGACTGCATTAAGGCTTCATCATCTTTCTTTACTGAAAAATCAAGTGGTTCATTTTGACCTTGAATTCTTATCTTGTGGCTGAGTTGACCTTCTTTGCCTTTTAACAATTGTTTGGTTCTTTGCATATTTGGTGTACTGGTTTCTGGGAAGACTGGTTGAAGACTATTAGTAACAAAGGGACCAATAAAACTTGGTATTGCTGTTGTAATTGGGGAAGCAACAGCTCTCGTGTATTCAGGCATTGACATCATCAGCTCAACAGCAGCAGCCATTGAAGAAGACATGGGTGTACCAGGAGCAGATGAACCACCAGATGTATCAAGAAGACTACCATTCTGACTTTTATTAAGGACAGAGTTAGCCAAAATTTTTCTTCGACCACATATTGTGTGACCACCAGAGTTTACTAAGTACATAAGTCCAGGGGGCTTTTTACTGTTATCAGGCAATTCTCCACCATGTTTCTCTTTCCAATGTTTGTTGAGGGACTTTCTCCACTTATAGACATTACCACAGCTTGAGCAGGCATATTTACAACCTGTATCATCAACCACTTCAAAATATTTAGCTGGATCAACCTCTTGTCTTTTCTTGGTTTTCTTTTCACTACCAGGAGTAATACCTGCATTGGAAAGATTTAAACTATCTTCAGGGTTAGTAGGGTGGACAATAACAGTATTGCTGTCTATCAGGGGAGGTAAATCCTTGTATGTCTCTTGTGGCATATCATCATCCTCTTGTAGATTATCGATTGCATCATTGTAACCATTACTAGAAAACTCATCCATTTCACCAGGCATGCCAAGAAAATCTGGTCCCGAAAAATGTAGTTTGCGATGTCTAGGAAGTTTCTGTTTATATTTTGTGGCGTACTCGCAGATATCACACTCATAAATTGTTATGTCAAAGTTATGTTCGTCTTTCTGATGAGTAAGATAAATTTTAGCACTGTTAGAAGAATAGTCACAGACACCACAAACGTATGTTCTATTTTGAATGTTGCCAGAACGAGTTGGAGTAACTGTTGTTTCAGAATTGCTACCGTCTTCAGTTTCATCAGCAATAATCAATCTACCATCATCATCAGCTTCATCATCATCATCTGGAATGTTATTAATAATTATTGTATCACCATTAGCTTTATCATTTGTATCAACAGTAGCGTTGTCTTCTTGACTGCTGACAGAAGTTTGTTTACGAATCAATTTTGGAAGACCTTTTACAGGTGTAGCATAAACTTGATCATTTACTTCGTCATGTTCCATCATCTGATGGTGGAAAAATTCTTTGGCATCAGTACACGAAAATTTGCAGTGTTTACATCTACGTACTCTGCCACGACCTTCTAGTTGAACATCACTGCTCCCCCTGGACAAGTCACCAGACATATCAGGCCCTCAGTTTTTGAAACCTGAAATATATAATCAGAAAAACTCTTAAGTTCATTTGCAAACAGGCATAATCAAAAATCAAATGCAAAAATGTTACAATTGGTATTATATATACATAGCATTACATAATTAGTATTTTTGTAGAAGTCAAAGCTGAAAACCAAAAATATTTCTTAAATGGAAACAAAGTTCAGACAACTGTTATCAACACAGAATAGCCTACTAAAGCATATATTTGATAACTAACAAATATCAAAAAGTTTAGAACTGATATGCATCAATTACCATCATGATATCATTCTTCTACCCTCTATTACAACATATATAGACAAATATTGTCAACTGACTGTAAGAATTTATCACAATTATAGATTGTATCAATAGATAGCCTCCAGCTGAAATACCTCAAAGAAATGCCTAAATGAAACAAGACACAGAAGTTTCTATAATAAAAGAGTGAGAAAATGAGACAAAAGAATGATTGTGTTTAAACTATCACATTTATATATCAACTGGTATTGTCTACAGGTAAAGAGCCCAGGGCCATCCTAGTTAAGAACACACAGGTATCATCCTGTGCCATGGGTGTTAAAAACTATTTAGTAACATAGCAACTAAGCAGTAGATTAAATACTTCAAAAACCTGCCAAACAATAACCTAAAAGAGTTTATTTAAAGTATTTCCTAATCTGTTGTAAAGTAGAACTATATAGTAATAAAGGTGAAAAGGAATAATACCATATAAAGTAGTCTAGTCATACAATATCTGCACCATGTCTCTCACTTCTAGTAACCTTTCAACTTTAACCTATTGATGTCAAATACTACTTATCTATCAAATTTGACATCAATCTATCATTTTGGCATCCTAAATTAGGTGACATTCAAAACTTTTTAACACATTCCAAACAGGAACTTAACAGGAATTTTTTTTCTCAAAAATAGATTATTACTAGAGCAAAAATCTCAAGAAGGATGTATGATATGGTTTATGATTTTCTTAGAAATTTAAATCCATTATGAAATACTTCACCATGGAAGAATTTGATGTCATCCTGAATTGATGAACTGTAGCAGATAGAATAACAATTTGAATTGAAGTGATAATAATATCCAGGAGTGAAACTCTGAATTGTACATAACAATAGATATTCTAAAGCTAGACAACTTTAGACAAGGTGTGATAGAACAGAGAATAAAACTATTATATAACACTATTCAGAAGGTCATTATCACTCTACCTGCCATAAAATTACTCAATATACCCAAGGACAAATATACCAACATTATTCTTTTGAAGTTTTTCAAATGAATATTAAGAAACAATTATGAAAACAGAACTAAAAAATATTTCCTTCAAATTGAATAAAGATTAGATGTATGGATATCCTGTATTTACGATAATTCACTGCATGACCTCTGTAGGATGATGAATTTAAATACGCCAAACTTTCTATAGGGAAGTAGGACAGACAATAACATTTTACTAGTATTCTTATAAATCTTACTTTTAAACCAACAAAAACTTCGGGTAACATGACTCAATCCTATATTCTTATTTCACGTTTCCTTTAACAAGCCTATAAAAATGCCCATTCAATACAGCTAGAGATAACAATCCAGCACAAGTCAAATGGAATTGAAAATTCCCCAAAATATTGAATTTACAAACACTAATGTTTGAAATTAGACTTGAAATTCAACTTTGTTTGAACAAAGAAATAGAGATTTGTATAAAGAGGTACAAGGTACCAGTGTATATAATTACACATACCATATAGTCAGTCATATGGAACATGATTCCTTGAAATTATTTACATATAACTGACGTCAACAGGTAGATGATGACAAGGATGGGGCATATGACTAATTACTACTGCACAAAGAACAAGTTCAAAGCACGGTTAATTTCCATGTCTTATAATATGTCAAGAAAGAGGGTATATATGATAGATGAAATCAATCACTTTATTAAATAATCATTTAATTCTCAATCTTTGATCAATCATTTATCATTCCAAATTCCATACTTCAATTTATTTATGTCTGACCATTAAATTTCGAATGTCATTATAAAACCTCACTAAGGTTCAGGACATGTACATATCTATGAAAACATTCAAACTTAGTGAATCATATTTTCTAATTCATATATTTACGTATTTCGACTTTGTCGAAAACGTATTGTAATCGTTCGGATTATTTTATTTTTTTTTTTTTTTTTTTTTTTTTGTAATTCTTGGATGAGTTTGCAGACAAACTGGTAAAAGGTGCAGAAATTCTAAATCTACAGTTGATCTTAGAATGATTTCTATTATCAAATAAAACAAAACCGGAAGTTCTATCTCTGACAGGAAGTGAGAACCGGAAGTTCAGGTTTTTTTGCTTTAGCAAGTTTATTTTCAGTTCGATTTTGACCGGATTTTCAGATTTGAAAACTTCAATGTATTTGTCAACTAACAATTATAGGTTTTATGCAATTAGGTTAAATATTTTACCCACGATTTGCAATTCAATATTCAAGGGTCATCGGCAAAAATTTCAGACCGTGATTTCTCCTTTAATATAAATGGTAAAATTTTGAAACTTGACCAGTTGATAGGCGATATGTTTATAATTTTTTAAAAAATGTGAAAAAAAAAATTCCACTTCCGGTTTAGCCTCAAATGACGTAATTACGTAACTTCCGGTCTATAACTGCTAGGTGAAAAGTGAAAACTGTTTTATAAATAACTTGTCAATAGTAATTGATTTGACCTAAATAATTAGGTCAAGCTGCCATATCGGCCGCCATTTTGAATTTTCGTTACAATTCTTAAATCCGAAATTCAGACACTACTGATAGACCGATTTTGATGAAATTTAGCACATAGATACAATGGATCATTATCTACCTTTTCTTGGAGACCGATTTTCAAATTTCGTATTTTCTTTCGAATTATTTAAATTTCGATTTTTTCAAAATTAGGTCACTTTAACGGCTACGGAAGGTGTGACCCACTTAATCTATGACCTTGAAAATTAAGTCAAATAATATTCAATATATTGTCTACGAGTAGATATTTTTTAATTTGGCTTACTTAAAAAATTCATAGAGATAAGTGTACTTAAAGACAGCAAAAATTGATAATTTTCATATTTTCGCCATCATTAACCGTTACGGAAGGTGTGACCTAATTATTTTATGACTTTGAAAACTAGGTCAAATGATATTCAATATATTGTCTAGATGTAGGTAATTGCAAATTTAGCCTACATAATATTTTAAGGCTCTCGAAATACGTTCATAATTGTAAGCAATTCTATTCTATTCTTCAATTCAATTCAAACCTGCTATCTATTTCATATATTCATATTTGTATGCTTTATTCTTTACATAACATCATTTAGAAATCAGGCTCATACATTCAATACTCTAAGTAAAGACTACAAGTATGCAATTCGTTCTTTCCTTTGTGAAATTTACTTGAAATTGAACCCTTAATATTAGAATGGTAATAAAAAATTAAAACCTTGCATGCTTACAATTCATAAACAAACTTCCCTGACAGGAATTCCGATAGAAAATAAAAATTTTTGCTTGAAATTTAGAAACTAACATTTAAACATCAGTAAAATTTGAAAGCAGTAGTTTCAAAACTCAATAATTCTTTCTGAAGTTATTTCTTTAATCAAACATCAATTCTTATGAAAGGTATCTCTTTCAATTACACTTTCAAATTATGTGAAGGAATGAAATTAATATCTTGTGACAAGATAAAGATAAGAGAAACATTTATTATCTTTTATTGTGCCTTAGCATCAAACCTTTGTATTCCACTTGTCATATCAGTAGCCAAATAATCAGCCATTCTTCTGACCTCTAAAACATGAAGGTCAAAGTTAAAAGTATTTGTTGAAAGAATGTTTTAACAATAGGTGAGATAAGTTGTTTTAATGCCTGATAACTTGAAGGTAGATTTAGTCAGGTTTCAACACATCAAATTCTCTCTAACTAGCATCTTACAACAAATACAATAAATGTACCTAAAACTCACTCAAAACAACAACTACCTACTTAGTCAACGATAAAATAAGAACTTTTCATTTATCTTTATCAAAACAAAGGTTATGAACTCGAAAACCTGAGGACATCCTTTATAAGCAGGTTTTTTTCAACTCCATATAAATGACAATCAGAATGAACATTTAACAAATACCTTATTGTTGTCATTTTAAGAAAGTTTTTAGAAGTTCTATTCTGATCAAATTATTCATTATTCTCTACCAAATTACATTTAATATCTTATTCTATACATGATAACCAAGCAGTTTCCTGATAAAAAATTTGAGTCTGTGTCAAAAATGACTGATAAAATATAACACAGGAAAGCCATATCACCTTTACAGGTATCTTGGCAGTCCTTTCCTTTAATCACTCATGTTATCAGGTAGGATCTAGGTTAACACTGAAATTCAAACCATACACAGACTGGACTTTGATATATGAAGGTATAAGAGTTAAAGCTGGTTTACAGACATGCCTGAGGCTAAAACCCTGTCTCCAATTGGTTCACCTGGAATCTCACAAGGCAAACCATTTACAACCAAGTAAACATTCCATTAGTGATGGGCCATTTTAGCAACTTCAAACATGTACATATATAAGAGTTTAGGAGATTAAAAAGATATTTCTGTCACTGTTTGTGGCACATATATTTTACTAATACTACTTAGAGGAGTTGAAATTTTCTGTAAAAGGTTATATTTTATCAGCAGCTTTATAATTTAACAGTGACATTCCTTAACAGTACTGCTAACTCATAAACAATATAGTGCTTTGGTAAAATAATAAAAAAAATTTCTCTTCACAATCAACTTTATAAACATCTATGTAAAAACTTATCATTTAATATTGTTCGAACAGATTGGATTATATTACCCTTCTATATAACTTACCCACATACACCATTTCTAAATTGGAGGAACATAGAACTTTAAATAACATTTTACTAACCAATATTCAAATTAAATAGTCACAGACACAGATTTGGTTCCATGGTAATTACCCATAATTGACAGTCTAGTAAGAGAAATAATATTCATAAAATGTCACAGAATGCCAATATGCCAGTGAATTGGATGCAGCTGTTACCAGAAAACCATGGAGACCAAATTCCAAAAGCAGGATACTTGCTTATTTATAAAAGTATAGATATTGGTTTTATTTCTGCTGCTGTCAGATAAATTGGTTTATATTGATCTCTTAAATAGTCAAGAGCTGTTCCATAATATCTCTCAAGTAACAGCTTGGTAGTTTTTATTCTAGTGAGAACTATTCTCAAAGATTATAAATTATTCTATTTTTCTATCAGATGCCACTTCTTCATGATTTATAGAAACTATTTTTTATTTTAAAATTACACAGATATCAGAATAATTGAAATCCTATATATAATAATAATGTTTAAAATAATATTGATTTTATAGAAGTATTTAAAGAAAAGTGCTAACACAATTTACAGAAATAATCATTATTATCCTACATTCTGTCTTATAAACAGAACAAAGATCTGTAAATAAGTTGGTCCTCATAGAGGTGTACGTCAACTATAGTCCAATTTCATATAAATTGTGAAGCATCACATTGACTTCAAATGCCTGTCAACTATATGGATGTTATAAAAGGTAGAATAGCTCAAGCTTAGTTAGTAATGTGAGAATAATATGGATGTCTGAAACATCATTCACACGCTAGTGTGTTCATATAAACTTCATACAGAAAAATAAAATATCCTATTAATTCAGGCAATAAATTTATCATCAATTTGACTATTTTGATTCAATACAAGTCATTGAAGTAGAACATACATCTAAGAGAAGATGTAGTCTAAGACATTTCTATAATTGAATTTGGTGAGCATGAAGTTGTTATAAGCGAAATCGTATCACAAAGACTTAGAGTATACGGTTTCACGTGACTTATTAGTTGCCTGTGGGAAGAGAGGACACAGCACCTGTGCTATGTGACAAGAAATGACTTTGATATAAAAGATAAAGATTTGAACCAATATCAAAGATAAACAGACATTCCTAAGTCCTTACTCAATGTTTAAATCATTCCAGTTTTATGAGTGAGGTAATGATATATAGTGTACCTTTAGATCTTCTCAACCATTAGAAAACCTTTATATCAAACCTCTAGCTCACCTTACTCAAATTGCCAGATTTTAATTTCATGTAAATTGTAAGAAATGTAAATTATATATTGAGTGTGTGCAGTGCAATAAAAGGTATTTTCAATGAATAGTTTGGTTTATAGTCAAACCTGTGATCTGATTACCTCTCTCCGCTCCACAGAGCACAAGTCTTAATGTCTCGTCATGCACAGCTAGTCAGGTGCCTGTGGGAACAAACTTTGAATGGCCCATGAATAATATGTTCCTATTTGACACCAGAATCAAATAAATACCTTACTCACTGTTTCATTTTCTGCTTAATTTCTACCTGTTTAATGACATTAGTAAGGGCAAAAATACCAACAACTTTCCATCTTAAATATATAATGTGACAATGGTTCATATTTATAAACATGAAAAAGTACATATTTTTTCTACTGCTATTGAAGACATTGTTTAGCACATAAAGCTTGTATCAAGTATCTTGTAATCTTATGCAAGATAAAATATGTTGAATTATAAACCCAAGGTTTTATGATTGTACACACAGGAATTTAATTCTATATATATATAGGACAATATTCATTTGGCAATAACCAATCATGATAACCTTATAGAGAGTGTATTACAAAGTCAACATTCTATCTGCCAGGATGTCTATTCACCAAATTTCGAGGGACCGTTTTCCTGCTCAACGACCGGTCTTAAGTAGAGAGCAAACAAAACAGGTACTACACAGAACAAGTGGGCGGGTCTATGTGGAAATTTATCACTAGAGAAATAGTCCCCCAAATTCAATAGTTTCAGGTGACATAAAATAAGGGCTTTACCTGTGCTAATGTACAGGTGGAATATTCCATTTGATATAAAAGGGTTGCTAGACTGTTGATAATTACTGTGAAGGAATGTATCATGGCAACCCTCTGTTTAAATAAGTTTTAACTTGACAAATTAGGAAATAAAATGTTAGAATATCTGATGTGCTTCACTCAATAAAAGTTTGGGAAACAAGTTTTAGAGAAAAGTTTTTGTCTGTGAGAGTTTGACTAGTTGTGTCCTCTAAAGGCTATAAATCTAATGTATATATACGAAATGTAGACAGGTATCTCAGCTATAAAGTACCTTGAGATATCACAGGTGAAGTTCAAAGCAAACAAAGCTTTATGCCAAACAGGTACAGACATGGCCTGGTTCTCACCGAATAGTCTTTTGTCTGCCTCATGTTTAGTTGTCTTCGTGTACATTATAAATACTGCCACTAACAATCATCCCTGACTAGCTGGCTTAACAAAAATTCTATTATGACTTATACAGACTCTCCTTTATATCTTACATTTAATAACAACTAGCACGTAGAATTCAATTCCTTCTACACCAGGGAAATATTTTATTCTTAACAACAAGCAGGTCATCAACAAAAAAACATGAATAATAATCAGTTGTAAATTATGTATGCTTTGTGAAGAAATGTAATACAGATCCATGTCACCTATTTGAAGCAATCATAAAAGCCTCAAGGAGTGTCATAAAATTTATCATCCTGAATTTTCAATAAGATCAGATATAAATCATAAGTATCTTTAATTATCAAGTTATAATTCAGCCTTCATCACTCTCCAACTGTCTGAAATTACTGGCCCCCAGCTAAAACACTCTTATATAAGATTGATAATTAATCTGTGGTAAACTGGTCCCAACATTTTCACATCTTTACACCTTTAAAGGGTGAGCTATGGGCTAATAACAGCCTGGTATATTTTATGACCTGCTGGCTATTAAACTCTTGTGTTCCTTGTCCTATTAGTCTGATGTGTCATGTGAAATAGAAGTCAGACAGACTTGACTGATTCTTTACCTGTATTATAATATATTAAAAACTAGAATAAAAGGTAGAAGGTCTATGTGATAATCAATGTAAATCAGAGCCAATTTCTTATCTAATCACAATACTTATTTTTAACAACTCAATAACATATAACACACTTATAGTCACTATGTGAAAAAGACACAGAAAATAAAGGAAATGTCATCAACCAGGTTCCTTGGCAAATCCCAACATCCCCTATTTCAATAACATACCATGCTACTTTAAATAATTATCAGAATCATTCAGTATTAAACTAATGTGGATGATGTCAACAATTTCATCTTTTTGTAATGGCTGATGTGATTTTTGGCATACACTTACATTGAGGTTTATAAACAGATTAAACTAGGCTAAATAAAACACAAAATAGGAAATAGCATGATGTTTTGAATGGTAAATAAAGACCAGTACCATAATCAATTAAACTAAAAGTTAACAAATTAATTATAATAAACAAACATTTTCGTAATCAAATGCAACAACACAACATGAGCTAGCTCTTCCAAACAGGTTCATTCATTTTAACAAAAAGTTAATAAAAAGTAACATTTTTTTCTAGTAATATGATTAAAATATAATACAACAGTTGGCAGATTCTGAAGTACTGTTCAAAGTTTATGACACTATATTTCCATTTCATAAATCAAGTTCACATAGAAATCATGATTTCTATTTCTAAATTTAGATGAAGGCATTCAATAATGTTCAGTAGATAAATATAGGAGAGTAAAATTGAACTAGACACCAATTCTCTAGCAGACGACAAGACTTTCAAACTTCTAGGATACACAATACATAACAGTAGAATAAAGACATTATGTCAAGTTTATCAATAACAGATATAACTTACCATTTTAGTTAATAAACTTCATAGAAACTTGGCCGAAATCAATGATGAAGTACTGTGAAGCCACTAGAAGATTATACTGTAACTAACTATAGAGAGACAAGTGTCACCTTTGCTATCTACTCAACTAATGATACCTTAACACATACAGGTAATATCACCACAGTAGAACTCTTCTTATCCTGGTACCTAACTATCAACCAATCACAACACTCCATTTAACTATGTTGGGGGTCACAAGAAGCAATAACTGTTTAAGGTGTACCATCATGTGACAAGAATTCCTACTCAGTCAATACCTGGTGAATACAGCTATTAATAGAATTCGGGCAGCCAGTCAATACCAAGTCAAACTGTCTAAAGAACATTAAAAGGAGGGGAACAAAAGAAATGTCTTGGCTTCCCACAGTCTTCAAACTTGGTATTATTGGCAGTGGCAAGCATTTCACTCGGTCAGTCATGCTTGTAGTTTGATCACAAATAATAGAAAGTATTTGAACTTGGAGTGGACAAAATTTACAATGAAACTTAAAATAAAGCACTGTGGTTTATCTCTGTAGCATTGCTCTTCCTTCGATATTTTTAACTATTCAATCACAAATACTTTTATTCAAACTACACTTAAAATAGACTAAAAAAAAAAAAAATTTTAATCGCATTACATGCTTATTTTTCCAATGATTTACATTTTCATGGTAAAGGTTATTCCTATCACTTGTGTCCATGGATGAAATTTTTGGGAAAAACTGCAACTGTCATAATATTTGAAACTTTGAAGCTGAAAATTTTCTCATTGTTTAAATGTTCTAATTCCATAATACAAGCTTTTCACAGTAGGTTACAAAAATATTTTAACTAGATGGCCTAAATATTATAAGCTGATGTAAAATTTGACATATACAGGTACCATGTTAAAATTCTGACATCACTAGATAGCCAGTTACTAAATATTCTTATTGTACTTTGAACAAATACCACCACTGACATCTATATATCAACTCGAAAGGAAACAACAACCAACCTACACAGCATGTAGACTACTAACTCAGGATTAGGCACATTCAATATATATTTAATGCTTTTCTAGGTACAATAAAACATAATCTGTATTCAGACTGGGTTTTCTTTTCAGTTAGTATTGAATATCCTGGTCTGATTTGCAGTTTGGAAGATTGTTTTTAATCCCATATATGTACCGGGTTTCCACTCTGTATGGTTTGAGGCACCAAAATGTTAAACCATGTGATAATTCCAATGAGACAAAAGCTATGAACACGCTTCATACATTGGAATCTGGGGCAATATAGACAATACCATGCATGATACTACCAAAAGATCTATAATTATAGTGAATCAAGCTATTTAGTGATATCATCATGGAAGATTTCGGGTATGTTCCTGTTGCTCACATGGTCTACAAACAATATCGGAAATGTGATCAACATTGTCAACATGTGCTGCGGGATGATAATATTGATCCCTAAATTAAATAATATCAAACAGTTGATTCTACTGGGGTCTCATTATAGAAGGAAATATGACAAGCTCACAGCATGCTGAAGACAACAGGTGGTTCCATACACAAATAACATTATTTTATCAAACTGAACATAAAACTAACATTATTCTCTGACTAATACTTAATATAAGCCTACAGATTTCAAACTAATCACATCTCTTTACCAATTTAAAACAAGAGATTATAAAACAGCAAACAGTTGGTATTATTTCATAACCAATTAAATTACTTCTTTTATTTCACAAAAAATATTCTAATCTGTCCAGAGTGTTAAAAGACCATTTTCAAAAAGGATATCCTGCTGATATTTTCATAAAATATACCATTTTATTTAACAATGAACTTCTAAAAAAATATTATCATAGTGCAATGTGATTTCAGATTTTGAAATAAACAATGAGAACACTTGGAATGATGTCAGTAAAATTGGGTGCAGCTTTATGAATTAACAAATAATATTTATATTTACTAGCTTAATAAACCTTAGATTAAGCATATATAATATAAATCCGGTCTCATTTATTAAATTCTAGAGACAGGTTCACTGCCTTTTCACCTGTTACACTCCACTGAATATCATTAGCTTTAGTTTGAAATCTTCTGATGCATTTTGCCTGAAGGTTCAGTGAGTTCATGTATTCCATAAATATCTATCTATCAGTAATTGAGTGATATGGTCGTCTATATGTTAAAATCTATTTTATTGGAAGACTGATTAAATATGATAACAAGTCAGTTTTAAAATAAGCTTTTACAGCCAGAAAATAATGTCATTTTAAATAACCACTATTGTTTTTTGTCTCCAAAGAAATTTGTCTAAGGTTAACTTATTCATTAAGGTAGTCTTGTCATGTTGTCCCATACACAGAAAAATATGGACAAGTCGGGTGAAAGAATTTTGACCTGAATTCCTTGGGAAGAAATCTGACATTCGAAGGGACAAGCAGGAAAAGGTCAACATTGCAAAAAGCTTTTCACAGCATCACATTTCCTTGACATTTGAAAGGATTTTACCTGTAAAGACTGTCTCTTAAATTCCTTTCATATCTCTCTTTCCTCCTTACATAATATTACTACTTTTAACAGAAATATATCAACATCTTTTTTTTTGATAGAATAACAGATGACAATAATCTTGAATTTATTAGATTATCAAATCTACTAATGTTATAATATTTTTACACCTTTTTGTATGCAAAAGTATTGCATTTATTATATTATTAAAGATAAAAAAGTAAATATTGGCATCACCATCTAGATCAAAACCTACATACCTCTAATTTTTTTTTATAATTAAGCATAAACCCAAATTTGTACACTCACTAAAAAATAAATATTTACCAAACATCTAAATAAATGAGGAATGTAACAATTTATAGTTTAATAACTATTGATTACCTTATTAGCAACATTCATTACAAAAGCATCTCAAATCTTTGTTAATATAAAATTATAACATAACTAAATTGTATAGAATAAAATACATACCAAACTCATTGTTATTAGAAACCAATTTTGTGCTAAAGACTCACAGGAAATTTAGATGTGGTATCATTAAAGATTCCTTTGACAATGATACAGTTGTACAATTATACATGATTGTATAGAAATGGTTCATTTCCTAAGTATCAAAGACAACAACATTTCTTATCTCTTATCAACAGAACAATAATACTTCCTCTTATAATACGGCATTGTAAACTTTGAAACTTTGTATCCTATTAATGATAAGACTAATAGACAATAATAGAAGTGAAACTTGATTCTAATCCTTTTTCTCACTCAAGTATTTCCACTATCTAAATCTGTACAAGATCTTCCCTGAAAATAATTTAATATAGTGCAACTTCCTCATGCACATCACTTAAGTATCAAAATAAATTTTCAAAAAAAAGGGTGACAAAGTTATACTACAATATGCTTTACTAGTCATTTGATTTATTTCAACATCCTTAATCCTTTTCAAAATTAAAACGAAGCTGAAAGAATAAGTACTACGGAAACGGAGCTTTCCAAAGCACAATATACCAACAGCTAGTTCAGCTAGTTCAACAATTTCATTGAAATTTCTGATGCTAATAACATACTAAAAGTAATCACAATATGCTCATCCATTGTGGGTTGTGTAGAATTACTGGAAAACTAAGCATTATGATCTGAATTTAGCCTGGTTATACAGATAGCTTAAGTCACACCAGGAGAGAAAATATCCGAATCTCTCATATATCTTATATAAAGATTCTTCCAATTACATTTATACCAAACAGACTTTCAAACACAAAATACTATTCATCCCATATAGATTCTTAGAATCAAAATATCGGAAATATTGTTATTTTGTTTTAATGATATATTCCATATTGATCAAGTTTATTTACTGATGTATTATTCTACCATTGATTCCACTGCCAGCTGTTTTAATAATAAATGTGTTTATAGTTCTACTTACCATGGCACCAAATCACCTGCATCAAATAAATTAATATGAAACTGAGTATGTTTTATGTCAATAACAGTTATAAACCATTCTAAGAAACCTGTTGCAAACAAACTCATCATGCCCAGTTATCAGAATCAAATGCAAAAATCCTACCAGTAAAAAGTTAGAGTCAGGCTGTCAACTAGTACCAAATAATGTTAACCCATATTGAAGTACACTAACGAGAAATTTCCTGCTGAAGAGTTGGGTTATTTAAGGCAGGAAAGAGTGTTTGGTCTGACAATGTAATGGGATAATGTCATTAAATTTCCTGTAGTTAACTATAATCAACAGACTTTCAGGCACTTCCTGATACTAATTTACCACTTATAACACTTATATTATTTCACAAAGTATTCACATTCAGTCCAGGTTATATCACTTTCAAAAATCCTACTTAGTGCCAAATACTCTCACATAACATACATAACTAAACAGGACAGACTGAAAATAATTAGTTTCAATAATAAGATTCTCAACTAATTGAATTTGAACTTTTGTATAAATTTTGTTAAACAATTTCAAAACATTCCATCAAGTGCCAATATCATTTAAAACTCTCAATAAAACAATGGAACGAATACTATAATAAACTTTGATCTTTGTGAGCAACACAAGCTTTGCATTGTCCCGAGAGCATTTAAATCAAATTTTTTTGTCTGTTGTTTTATCATTTAATTTCGAAATAATTGCTAATGAAGTCTGAAGACAATACTTAGAACAAAAATGTGTCAAACCTTTCAAGAAGGTTCATTTTGATATAAGTAGTTTATCATTCTTTCAAAACAAATAGCATTGAAAATGATTTTCTCACAGAAAACAGGGGTTAATTGACTGTAAAAGAACAAAAGTTATTTTCATACAAATTCAAGCTTACAAAATAAATTGTAGGCCTACCAATAAAGGTTTTGATTTTGTAGAGGAATTGGGCAGTCACAAAATCCTACTAATATTCGATTAGCTGCTATTTTGGTTTATATGTTTGAGAATTAAATTGGGGTCTCTTTATTTCAAAGGAAAGGTTTTTATATGGTACACTTTAATAGCTATAAGGTAACTAGTGATATAATTATCAATATTTACCAATGCACTTAGAAATAAGATACAACAACTAATAATATGATTGTTTATTTAATTCAAAATGCCACTTATAAATCTGGAACTTGCTGAAATAAAATAACAAACATTACATGCTCCCCAAAATCAAAATTATAATTTACTTCCTATTTTTAATTTATTTCCTAGTTTTATTTGCATGTTATTTGTAATTCTATGAAGTGAAAGTAAATTTATAATGTGCCAACAAAATATAAACTGATTTAGTTCACCAATTCCCATTTACCTGACCAAATAGCTCTATTTTAGTAAAGGTAATAAGTGTCCCAGTCAGGGCTTGTTTACTCAGTACCTAATCTACCTGAGTCTCTCTTATCAAACTGACGCTACACCCTATACCTAATGCTATAATGATGCCGTGCTCACTATGAAAACTTTAAACAAACTTTTATCGTCTGCTAAACTAGCACAGGTAAAAGAAATCAATACACTGTTAAATTCTGGCAGAGGTTCTACTGAAATTTTATTGATTCCTACTGGGAAAGTATGGCTTCAATATACAGCTGTCACAGAGATCATTCCTTCTGTTTAAATAAAACATCTCCTAATCGAGAGAGACGAAAATTGGGACACACGAAAATACCCGTCATCACACTCAACAATAACATGTCAATGCAATCAGTCAAGCGTTTCTCTTCTTATTCCCAAAACTACCACAAATATACCTCTTTGGCGTATATATAAAAGTTGGATGATTGTATTGTTCTAAATTCTACCTCGAATGAACAACTTACATTCAGTTAACTTTCATTCTAAATTTGGTAAAGGTATTCAAGCGAGCTAAGAGGTATATTTAACCGCGGCCATTTTTCGTCACCATGCCAGTATACGACATTGGCGACAGTGGAATTTGTCTGGTATCTTCAACTTACTCTAAGAGTTATAAAAAGTTTTTAAACATTGTAACAAAATATGTAATAACATGTTCACCAACCTTAAATTCTTTAAAAGTTCTGTCCTCTACTTTTCTTACTCTATCGAAACTTTGGCTCCATTCTGCGGCGACGACCCGATACACATGATGTCTGCAAATGACAAGGTCTCTTCTACCGTCTCATTATAAAGTTGACTGGTCGATAGAGGGCGCTCAAAAGTTCTGCTTGATGGAATTTGGTACCTGTCCCGCCAGGAAACCCAATTAATTCCCACCTGTGGAATGTGAACTTATAACACGTGATAATTTTCTGTGTTTAGATAGGCTCCAATGAGGTTATCTTTGTACAGTATAATTGTTTTGATATATATTTAAAGCACTTGTATCCTGATGATATATGGCGGGAATTTCTTAATAAGCTTTTCGTATGACATGAATAAAATGACATCCTTGAGTGAGGTGTATAAAATGTCGATTAGACTATACAATTACTACCGTTTTCTTATTTCCATGATAAACGTTTTGATAATCTGAATGTGCATGAGATTAATGTGTTTTCTTAATGGTTTTTAAAAAGATCGGATTAAGAAATAAAGGTGTCGAAGCTTAGAAGTAGACTACTTAAATTAGGCCCTAACAATAATCATTCCGAGTCCATAATTTCTGTTAAGTTATATAATACTCATGCATGCACCGAAAGAAGGTTAAATTAAGAAGTAATATTCTAATAATGAAATACATAACATTTACTTTAAAAATGTATCACAAATGACTCAATATTATCCAATTTTCAACTCTTTATAACTCATCTAAATTTTTAGTGATATGGAATAGAATGTTTAATTTTATTATCATTTTTGAAAATAATCAAGCACATTCTGAGGAATAATTTGAAGATGGCAATCATTTGGGAGAACGTGATTTTGCAGGGAAGGTTCAACATGCGAAGAAAGATGAAAGAACGTTCATAATTACTTAAAGGTTTTAAATTTCTGATTTGGTGAAATATGGGACAGTCACAGACGCCATTGATAGACTAATGGGAATTTAAATTTATATTGTAGTTCTTAACTTTGATCAAAGTTGGATCTGTAAACTTAACATTTTTCAATGCAACATAACCTTTTGAAAACTTTTAAAAATTATTTAACATATTTAGTTCAAGTAGTTCATAATTTCTACATTGCAAGCTTGCATGTACATTTTTGGGTACCAATTACGTCAAAGATGCAATTAATGATATGAAGTTTGTTTACAGTAAACGGAACGGGCTGTAAAGAATTCATATCCTGATCAGCGTCATTAATTTACCTCGGGGACTGAACAATTCACGGAACAATACGCATAAATTTGGTATTGCTTTGTTCTGAATGGCACTAATGGAGCAATAAACATGCGTGTGAGGTACAGTTTCAATAGGTGATTGATGACGCAACTAATATTAACGCCTTATAATAGGGGGTTAATAAACCAATTAATAAAATTCTATACTTGTGAAATTACCACTTCTATTCTATAATCCATGGCACTGCAAATGAAAGGATATCATTTAATGTCATAACAAAATTTAGAGAAATAATGTTGTATAAGAAGAAGAACAAAAGTTGAAAGCAAATATTTTGCAATACTTCATTGTGTAAAATGAAATGCAAATGGTAACACAATAAATGCTGTATAAAATATTCTGAATTTAATAATACAGTTCTACGATACAGGTAACTGAATATGGGGTTCTTTTGAACTTCTCATGAATAATAAATAATCAAGTCTCGTGATATTGAAAGGAACAGCTCAAATTTATGTCTGCCAAGTTTTATAGAATACGTGACCCGTTTTTCGGGGCGACAGCCATATCATAGTACTAAAAGCGCACCTTGACACGAATTCCACCTTCAAACCCGGGAAAATTTACTTAGCCATGGCAACAGTTCACCCTGTGGACAATTAAAGCTCTCCTATTATTATCGGATTGCCGAAGGGCTTAGGGTCACGAAAGTTTATTCCGCCAATCAAAAAGGTCGAGGTCCCACGGAATGTCTTGAGGAATAAATACTATCTTGTGCATCAAAGCAAAGCGAGTTTCTAATGTCAATGTTTGGCGACACGATGTTCAACGATGCAGAACAAAAAGTTATTTGATAGGTGTGCCAGGATTCTTTTTACTGTAACATATTGATGGGAACTTTATATCCTGCGGTTAAGAATATGACTCAAAAGAGCATTTGAAATATATGAAAATAAAAATTAAGGCCAATCATCATAGTAAAAGAAAATTCAAGTTTTCTTGAAAGAAGGTAACTTATTATTGAATAACACGAAGGTTTATAAATCTAAAATATAAATTACAGTAAATGACAGTCGAAGTGAATCTTTTCTAAATCAAAAGGGAACCTAAGGTAATATAATCAACTGAACATTATCAGGTAACTGGTTTTACATGAGTGGAAGGTAATAAACATTGCTGGTACACTTGGTTGCCCCTGGCTACCCTATGACCTGTTCGGATGATTAAACAGGGTAACTTGTGCATCTTCAAATGGAATACAGGTTATAACAAAATAGGCCCCGTTTGATTATAATGAATAGACATTAATTCCCTATGAAGGATAATTATATTATTGAATAAAAATTATATACATTGATATTACATTATTTTATTGACAAATATGTTGTATTTGTAGAGTATCGTTTAAAATTAATAGCGAAATGCGATTTTTGATTGAAGTTTTCAATCATTTATCATTTAAATCAGCTAAAAGGTAGTATATATAAGAGATCTATGATGACTGACTTTCTTTGTCTCCCTAGACATTTCTGGAAGGCAGGAAAGCTACGATTTGCTTACATTTGGAAATCTTGTATATCCAGTCCCTCGTAAGAAATGTGTTAAAGTTACCCCCTTGAAACATAATTTCTCAAACTAAAGAAAAAATATAACATATTCTGTCAGTACTGTCACTGCACTTTCAAGTGAAAAAAACAGTGGAATTCAACAAAACAAATGGCACTGTCTGGCTAAATTGAACACAGTACAGTTACGTATGAACGACAAAAAATATAAAAAGATATTAAGATGTATATTTGTCTGAGAAAAAAACATGCACTTCAACTCCTGAAATTTTAGGTAAAATATTCATACTGATCTGCTGCACTTATCTGAAGTCTAAAGTTGTACAGTGTAAGAGCAAGGGGAAGCAACTCCAAAGAGTAAATTCAATATTCATGTCCATGAAAATCTTGAGCTAGTCAATGGCAAGTATTCTTCCACATGTACATATATTAATACCTCACAAAAACTGAAAGAAAGTGCAAACATCAACAGACATCAAATTCCAAATCTTGACCAGATTAGTCAAAAAATGAAAAAACCCATAAAGGGAGGGCTTTTCAAAAATAACATGGGCCATATATTATTACTCTATGATACCAATATATGAATAGTCTTTGAAGGTTTTAAAAAACAGTTATTAGAGGATGATAAAGGGAATTCTTTTTTATTGAGATATATTCTTATTTTACTATTACACTTCTGTGTTTTGAAGGATAAAACAGGATGCAATATAAATTACATTTATTTTTTTTTGTCTTGATTTACCAGTCGGAGCAATTTGAATGAAAATTGAAAAAACAAAGAGCAAAATAATTGTTATAATACAAACCTATAATTAAGTACAGTGTTAACATTATTGTATTTTTACTCTTTCAGTTTAATTAAAATAATGTCAACAACATTACCTTAACATGTTTTAAAATTTCTTCAAAATTTTAGTTCATCAAGTCTTATAATAAATGTTCAACAATAAATTTGATTCTACATTCCCCCTCCCATCAAAGTAAAACAACTGCATATACATGTACATATTCAGATAACACAGAATTCTAAGAAAATAAAATCAGAAACTTGAAAATATAATATTTTAAGATGGATGCCTTGATAAAATGATGAAATTGAGCCAATCATGTGTAAAAAGGGAATGTTTGAATTCATACATGTTGATAATCTAATATAATAATAATGGAACTTGTTTAATGATTACAATAAAAAAAATCATAGCTTGCCAGGCAAGGTAACATATGCTCACACACCAGCAGTGTTAAATCATTGACATCACTACTGTATTATCAATTCCAATGCTAACACCAAGTTTCAGACGAATTGTATATTGAGACATTAGGCCGTGCAAAGTAAATTGTCTGTTTTACAGGCCTTTTTTTTTAAAAAATGGGGCGAGAGGGCGAATTTATTATTTATTATTTATAAGCGCTTTTTTAAATTTGGCACCAGAAGAAATCGGAGCGAGCGAAGCTATTTATTATTTATTTCCACAAATTTAAAAAATAGATTTAAATCACCATTCAGATGCAACTATCAGATGTTTTGGGGGTTTGAATGATAATAGTTGATAGAAATAACAGAACTTTTTTACCTTTCAACTTCACATAAACGTAATCATTCCAACATATTTACTACCTCTGACAATGATACACTTAGGGTGCATCAGGGCTGATAATATTATGTCAATGTTGACTACAGTAGGATTTCTATCCATCTATAAACTGTATTTTAAAATGCCATTGTATGGTACCGGTAATAATTATTGTTATTGGAAATTTTGGAACAAATTGTCATACATCACATCACATGACAAGAACAAAACAATCTGTTTAGATCGAACTTCTATTTTAAGAATTTTTATCTAGGCCTATGCTACAAATGCCAATTTTCGAGAACTCGTACTAACAGAGTACTTCCGGTTTTAACTTGAGAAAAGCGGAATGTGTTGAGTGATACCAATAATGAGAAAATCGATCGTATTCGAACGTATAAAATTCGTATTTTCTTGTATTCGTTCCTATTTTTCCATAAATATTAACTTTTTCAAATCAATAGCAGAAAAAAACCCGGTGCATTCTTTTACTTGTAATTGTAACGGGTCTCGATTTGTTCCACCATTATAATCCAGAAACGAAATCATCAAGATTAAGATTAATTTAATGTTTGGATTGTCCTCACGAAAGTGTTAATAATTTTCATAATCGTGCTTCCTTCAGCAAATAATTGTGTTTTCGAACGTTAAATTGTATCGGAATCAATTTTCAGTTTTAAGTTGTAGAAGAAAATCTTTTTATCGGTGATGAAAAACGCATTCTAAGCCACTTCCGGTTTTTCGTTAAACGTCAAGGGAGATAATTATGGTAAAAAATATTTTCGGGAACGGGGGAAATAACTCTATTTTAAACACAATTTTGGAGACGCGCGCGCATTATTTATTAATTATTCCAAAATGTCAATAAATAGTTTTGGAGCGCGGGGTATTTTACCGGAGCGCGCGGGGCCTGTAAAACAGACAATTTACTTTGTATGGCCTTATGTATTTTCGATTTTTTTCTTTTTTTCTTTCTTTTTTTTTTTTTTTTTTTTTTTCCAATGTTTTGCCCCATGGGCTGAATGTGAGACAGGACCATGTCCTTGTGTATTGGGCCTAATTCTGACCCATGTAAAATAAAGAGTTTATTATTATTATTATTAAGTTTCATCAAAATCCATTTTTGTGGCTTCTTATGCACCCACAAAATTTTTTTAAAGCAATTTATACTAAGTCAAGGGCCATACCTTGCAAACCGTTCATCAAAATTGAACCTTACCACTGTGTATTCAATTCCAATCCTCACATCAAGTTTCATCAAAATCCATGGAAAAATTGTTACTTCTATTGCATCCACAATAAAATTTTTGACTTGATTACTATGTCAAGTGCAATAACTAAAAAAACTGTACATTGAAAAATCATCAAATTTAAACTTGACCGCCGTCTTTTTAATTCCAATACTCATACTAAGTTTCATCTAAATCCATTAATTATTGTAGATTCTATTGCACCCACAATAAAATTTTGAGGGACCGACGGATGAGGACAATGACAATATATGTCCACATATTGATGTGGGCGTATAAAAATGATGGGTGACTTAGATTGCTGGTAAAAAAAATCAGTGGTATGATGGAAATAAAAATAGGCACTGTTAATAATAAACTGTAAAATACCATGATTATTGTGTAGGTTTAAAAATGGAAGAATGATACGGGTCTCTTATTTCTTAAAATAAGTTGAAAACATACAAGGTTAAAAATTTTTTGCAAAATACCCTTAAAATACATTATTTGTGTTTTTATGATTATTATTTGTAAAAATATGTCCCTCATTCTTTGGCAAACCTTAATAACTAACAAACGAAATCTTAACATAATTAACAAACAAATTCTAGGCATCAAGTATGCTTTTGAACACACCAAATTCTAGTATCAGGTATGTACACTACTAATACAAAATAAAAGAACAAATAGAAATACAAAAATGCATTTTATAATTACTGCAATAGGTCAAATATAGTTTAATAAATATAGAGTAACTATTCTTCAATTTACTATATTTGCAAACAGTGTTTACAATTTCATAATGGTTGGATGAGATTTCAGTCTAATTAAAATATAGACCTAACTTAGTTCATATTTTATATATTCGTTTCGAATGTTTTTATTTGCTAATGGCTTTGTACATAACTTCAGTTACTGTAGTGGTTAAGTACAAAACCAATAGCTAATAAAAACATTCGAAACAAAACTAATAAAATACAAAAAAAAAAAAAACGAAAGTTAGGTCTATATTTTAATTAGACTGGATGAGAGTTGGTCCTTGGAATAACATCATGAAATCAACTATTGATAATTGACATATAGTGTATAATGTTGATTTCAAAATTAAAAATATTCCATTTAGTGAATGTTTTAATAATCATATTTTGCCTTAAAATCAGATTCCAAATTATTCTCCATATCTCAACAGTATTTGTTAACAATCCAGTATGGAGGTATCAAGTATCATATTTGGAATTTTGTCTTAGTAAACAACATACTGAAGAATATGTAACAATTTGTTATAAAAAAGCTTTCTTTAAAAATAATACTAGTGGTGTAGTTGAATACTAATGAAAAAGAGAAAATATGATGTGCTGCCCCTAATTCTAGATTAATGATCAGGCTGCCATAATGTTTATTTTTCAGATACTTTTTTCCCATTAGACTGAACAACCACTACAATAGAATTCCAGCCATTGCACAATGCAGCACACAAGATTTTCCACCAATTCTGGATATTTTTTGAAGATCTCTTGTATATTTTAGCAATACTGGTACTTATATCATCAGAACTGAAAATAAACAGGTGAATTTCAAATCAGAATTGGTAATAACTAGAATAGGATAATAAGATAGCTTGCCAGGCAAGGTGATATACGCCCCTGGCAGCATTGAATTTGAATAATAAATTGGGCAATAACTCAAAAAACAATGCCATTGCTCAAACCAAGTTTCATCTAAATCTATTAAAAATTGTAGCTTGTATTGCATTCAAACTTGACTGCCGCCTTATCAATTCCAATGCTCAAACCAAGTTTCATTAAAATCCATTGAAAATTGTAGCTTCTACTGTGTCTAAAACAGATATAGAGGCAGGGGCAATAACCAAAAAAATCATTCATCGCACTGCCGTCTTATCAATTCCAATGCTCATACAAAGTGGATTAAAATCCATAGAAAATTTTAGCTTCTATAGTGTCTACAACAAATGTTGATAGATCAACAGACAGGGGCAACAAAAATATACATCCACATATTCATGTGGGCGTATAAAAACTATACATATCAGCTGGATAAAACATATGATCCTCAACAACTTGAGTTTTCTTTGTGTCACCTTAGATTCAATTTCAATAGTTGTCGATATGTTATTTTATAAATCTAGATAGATAAAATTTAATCACCCTTGAACAAAAACATAAATTCAACCAACCTGATATACTTTTCCAAGATAAGAGAAAATATTATTACTGTGATACAAACAAAAAGTATTAAAACAGCAGTATCCATGTTATTCCATACATTATCCCAGAAACAAGACATAGAGGTTGATTTTGTTACTTTTGGATCAATATTTCTGTGATTTTCAACTGTTTCTCTTCTTTCTCCTAATAATCTAGTTATTTTAGTCATACTTCCATCAACTATATCAGATCTCACCTACAAACAGAGCACCATTTATTTTTTAAATAAAATGAAGTTGATCCCTCGGATTACAACAAATAAATTTTCTTAGACTGAAAGCTACTAGCTTTTTAAACGCATTAAAGGTGCTATATTTGAACCTAACTCTCAAATGCCAGAGGTTGAAATGTTCGCTAAAAACTATTCTTGAACATTACCCTCAGTTCCAGACCATGACACAAACTATGTTATTGTGTGCGTTCGATCTGATCGAGACACAGTTCTTCAGTCCCCTTTATGTGACTAAGGCGAGACTAGCACTTTTGGCTTATATTTGTAAACCAAGAGTGTATGATAGAAAAAATCAATTCATGCAACATGAAATCTGAATAACGGATCCATAAACTAAATTGTATTCAGATTTAAAGTAACGCACATCTCCTACACTGGAAATGAACTGAAGCTGCTTTTAAAAGGTACATGAAGATTTTACTTGCCGCTTGGTAAATTTACTTCCCGCTTGGTAAATTTACTTGCTGGCGGCAGGCAGCCCTGAATGCAGATAATGTAACGTCATTGAATATAAAATTACCCATTAAAATCACAAAAGATAGTCTCCAAATGCAGAAATTGCAAATACATGTCAAAATCTAATTCTGAAAAGTGCTTTGAATAACAGAATTTGAGTTCAACAAGGTTGTACCTTTAAATCAGTTGTCTGTTGTCTTGTAGTAACAACTTCAGATCTTCTTGATTGTCTGGATCTAGTTGATGGAAGTGGTTCATCATCTTCTTCATCAGATGATAAAACTTTACTATTAGTTTCACTTTTATCTGATCTAGACTTCTCATCTTTTGCAACACTTTTTAAAACAGATTTTTCACCCTTAGGTACATATTTCTTCTTTTCAGATTTTCTACTGGCTGATTTTGACCTTGCTCTAGAGACAGATCGTCCTCTGGACTTAGACCGAGCTCTACTCAATCTCTTTTTTTCTTTCTTTATTAATTCCTATCAAAAATAACAAAAAAGAACAAAGTTACAGTTGTCAAAAAGTTTAGAGATACTTTATTCATTATTTTATGAACTTAAGTGTCCACAATCACACAGCATGCATTGTATGATTCAAGACCCAGATGTATTGAATAGAAAATATAGCAGATGATGAAACAAAGTCTTACAGACAATGGAAAACAGACTTCAAAGATGTCAACAACATAGATTAAAGGGATACTAGGCGTTAGAAGACACTCGTCAAACAGCTTCTATGTGTGTTTAATATTGACTATTAGTTAAATAAGTATGCATCCTGCACTTTACCAAATTTTAAAAAGCCACAATAAAATATATACGGAATTTTAAAAAAAAGTGAGCCAGCGACCATTCCATTCAGTTTTAGAATAAAAGCGTCTGGTAAATCAATGCTAAAACATCATTGTGCAATTGAAAAGTAGGGGTCAAGGACGCGAGAAAACCCATATCTTAGAGTTACTTCCCTTTATATTTACACAATTTGAAAATCGCTGAATGGAAGTATTAAGCGTTTAATAATTAACTACTTGATTTTGTGGATTTATCTGATAATAGAGGGATTTTGATGTATAGTTATGACACCAGGTGGGAACATATTGTTATTGTCCAAGTTTGAGTGAAATTAAATTTTTATGTTCCTTCTAACGGCTATTATCCCTTTAAAGGAAAATTAGAAGTTTGATAGAAATATAAATGGATTATTAAACCTCTTTACCTGAGCCTGAGCAAATTTTTTCAACTGATCAACACAATTTGTAAGGCTTGAAGCAGGTTCCCAACTATCATCATCACTATCATTATATCCATTCCATCTTACTAAATATTCCACCAGTCCTTTTCGCTTTCTTTGTCTCAAAATTTCTTGGACCTGTAAAAACCATTGATTATTTCAAACTGGTACAATTTACCAAAATAGCAAACTTTAATTGTCTAAAAAACAGGTTGGCCTACAGGTCATACTAACAACTTACTGTTACTACAGTCAGTAGGCCTACTGGAATTAAAAAAAATAGGTTTAAAAGACTGGTTAATGTATCAGGAAATAGGTCGTACCTGTAGGCTACTGTAGTCATATATAGTTATATCCCTTCAAAGAAAGCAAAATAGAGACAGGGAGGAATGAGGAAACCAAGAGTCAGTTGTAGAAAATGTCTTAACTTAAATTTAACTTCCTTAGTTTAGATACTGTAGGCCTATAGGCTAAAAAAGGTACCGGTACTATACTTAGGCCAAACAAAATAATATGTGTGGTTCCGGTTACCCGACCGACCCTAATTTTTACCCCCGACCCTAAACTTTTTTCCGATCGATGAGAAAAAAAAACCCACTCCCGTATTGGTCTAAATAAATCACACATAAGTCGCAGTCGCAAATAGAAAACAAAGTTAGGTTCGTGTTAATCAACATACGCGATTACATTATTGTTTACGGTAAGAAACTAGATAGTCTCGATTATTCAGACCTTCAAACGTCTATATTGTTAAAATACTACTGACAGAAATAATCACGCGACAAAAATAATACTCGCAGAATTGCTTAGAACGAACTGCTCCCGATTCCCGACTGGTTATCTCCCTTTTTTCTCTAAAATGGCTGCTTCATGTAGCGTGCTTTGTCTAACTTTTAAGAAATGTGACCACCAAGAAAAGAAAAGTGCCGTAATGCCTGTATTAAATTCCAGAACCTTTCTGGATTTATTTAAAGAGTATCATGAAGTTGGATCTGATATAGGCGTAGATGATAACCCGTTTAATGTGACTAGTCAATCTCATTCTATTGTACCGTCATTGACTGTAGGGGAAGTAGTTTCCTTATTTAACTTTCGACAGTTCGAATTTGAGTGCACATTGTCAATAGCTGTTAACACTGAAGAAGGAGACTCTGTAAAGATGGCAAGGCCAAATGCTTTTGAGTTATTAATGGCTGGTGGTAGAGGCTTTCCTAAAAAGAAAACAGCCAGGTAGGTTGGGCCAACATGGCAACAGTAAAAACAGATCTAGTATTGGCTGTAGGCTATTTTAATATAATGATAAATTTTGTCCTGGAGTTATTCATGATTTACATATGTCTAAGGTTGTAGAAAAGCATGATTAGATATTGCACTGTTGTCTGTTATCTAGGCCTACTACACCAAATATGGCAACTGCTACTTATGGAAGTTCTAGGAAATAGGAACCAGAAAATGTGACAGTCTAATTAAAATATAGACCTAACTTTCATTCCTATTTTATTAGTTTTGTTTTCACTACATTTAGGTAGTGGTTGCATACAAAGGTAGACTGCTGGTATTGTTGAGTGATTTAAGCACTAACAAAGGGAGCTTACTACTTCTTTCTTTGTCTCTTCCACCAGACCAAGTCTTTGATTTAATTAACACTTTTTTAAAATAAATTAAAATTAATTTTTTAGTGCTGGAGTGTCTCAATAAAAGCACTGGCCTAGTTCACAGAGCAATAGATAAAATTATGAATACGTGAATATTAGTAATACATTAGTTTTTGACTAAATTTAAAGAAGCACACACACATACACACACAGTCTCATAATCTCTGAAATTCAATATATTGTGTATAGTTATGGTACCAGTCCTGAAAAAAAGTATTCCTACCTACCTACCCTATTTTTTTTCAAACAGGTTACCGGAACCACACACATTATTTTGTTTGGCCTTAACTGTGTAATCATGAAGTCATTTTCAAATTGAATTAGCTAGGCCAAATCTGTTATTCATTTTTTTTTACTCGAGTAATTAATGACATAAATGATCACAATCAATGATACCATCAAACAGTTTTTGTGATAAATCAGTTTGGTGACACTTTTTTTACTCACTAGCTAGCTAGGATTTGTCTCAATTCACATTATTAGGCCTAATAAATCTTATTTAAGTAAGACTAACAGTTTTAACTACTTACACACCTAATAAAATAATTTTGCAAATAGAATGGTTTGCAAATTTTCATCAGGTAAAGGCAATATGTTGCATTTAATTAAATAAAAATGTTAGGTTTACCTCGAATTCGGGTTCACTTTCGGAACTTGCCATTTTGAAAATCTAACGCTTTCTTCGAAATAATGACCTACTTTCATCTACTCAACTCGTGTCACTCGTGTTGTTCTCAATACGACACTAGCAGGTGCCCAAACTGTTGACAAATAACAATATAAGGAAATGCTTTAAGTTATTAATAGTTCTTTATATAAGATAATTTTTGATTTATGTAAAATTTCATTATACACTTCAAATCCCAGATCTATCAGAATTAGCAAACATCAACATGTTGTTCTTTGATGAGTACCCTTTTCAGGACGAAACTGTCGAAAGCCGTCATGTTTTCAATCTGACCACCTAAAAACATTACTAATCAAAAGTTGAAAAACATAATACACAATCATGTACATTATAATCGAAAAAGCGGGTATTTTTATTTTAAAAATTCAAATCAATGAAATATATTTAAATGAAAATCACGAATCACGAGAAGAATAAAACTATTTTTTTCAATTAAATCTAATCTGAGTTGAGTTTCTTTTAGAAAATAATCAACTACGTGGTTTCGATTGCTTCTACATATCACGACAATCGTTAAATTATATTTTTACCATAGTCTATGATTTTTACATTATAAATTTATCGAAGAAATAATTAAAACTATTAACAAATAGTTAATTTCAATTTAAATGAAGTGAAAGTCTCGAATAAAACAGTTTTATTCATTTGTTGAACTGGCTTGTGATTTTGGGGCGTACGTACCACGTGACTAACAATTTCACATTTTAAAGGGAATGTTTGGTTTGTGTTAGTTTGTGTTATAGTGTTAGAGAGGCACTGGCCTAGGTCACAAGTAGAGACTATACTATAAATTTCAGTATTCATCATTTTGATAACAAATCATCTGCTTCTGGGGAAATTTACAAAATAAATAATGATCAAATATGCGAAGCGATAACTGTTTGGTTTGGTTTGAACGTACATGTAGGCCTATATAAGTTTTATTCAATGTAGTATCTAAGAGATTCTATCCGTCTTCACACTATCAAACAATTACGATCTCAATTTTCACTATTATGGCATTTTTTTTTACCTTTGAAATAAGCACATGTTACTATTTTATTTTGTTTGAACAAACAACCCCAATAAAATGCTACTTTAAGTCAGCCGGTTTTGAGCAAACATCAGGCATACTAACACCGGAAGTCCCTAAAACCACTTAATTACGACAATCGGCCTTTTGTACGACCTGACAGTCGGTCACCTTTCGAGGAAAAACTTCTATATTTTGCTTGAATAAGCCTAATAGAAAGGCAGCTTACATAAGATACAAGATGTTAAAACTTCAACAACAATTCAAGACTGCTACCACAACGTATTTCCCGAATTTTGTTAATAATGTTCCGAAAATCGTTAAAGTTGGGTTAGAAGATGCTGGTTCTAAAGTAATTCCAATCTCCTTGTCAATGAGGAATCCAACTCCAATGGTCAGACAAGGACAGGCATTGAAAATGAGAGTATGCTCTAGTATTGCTGGTAAGTAAAACAGAAGATTGCATTATACCTGTTATACCTGTTCTTCGGTTTGTTAGTTAGCCTTCAGGCTTTTTAACCACCTTATAAAATCATTGAAAAGACTTGCAGATTGAAGTAATGTAATAAAATTATCAAAAATTATTTTTCTTTTTCTTTTTGCGCATCTAAATCAGGTTATTAATGATAATCTTAAAATTTGTAGATAGATTGGTCTGATAAAGTTTTGAAAAGATGTCTGTCAGATTTCCATAAAACTAGGTTTGAATTTGGAGTCAATGTTTTTCCAAGCTGTATTAAGATTAGTCTTGAAGGTATCCAGTTAAAACGGTAACATGTCAAAACGGTAACAAATTTTATTAGTTAAAACGGTAACAGATATTTTGGTGAATAAAAATAATTTATTTTGTACATTTCTTTAATATAAACATTTCGTCATAGTAAAAATAACAATGGATTGTGAAAATGTATGCACAGGTCTACTATGTACGCACCTCGTCCGACGAAGAATAAGTTGACAAAACAGACACACCTTAATTTTTAGTGCTAAAACCGTTTGTTCAAAGATATTGTCTCTATCGTACTGATGCCTACATGTAAACTATTTATGTATTTCTTTAATGTATGGGCTCTTTGTAATCTGTACAAAAAAAGAAGGTTGGGTAAATAATCTCTGAACTGTCAGAAGTGTTCAAAGACATCATGTGAGCAGTGCGTTACGAGTATCTGTGAGGTGGTTGCGTTCGATTTTTGCTCCTGGGCGACACCTCCACTATTTATTTTTTACAACTAAAAGAGGGCATCGAACGCGCCTCCAATTCCAAACAGACAGTCAAACAAGTGCAACATTATTCATAAAATGTGCTGACGAACAAAATTTTTTATAAGTCGGGCATCGGACAAGTACTTTATTTCTGTTTATGTCATTAATTAGAAAATATTATGTATCGCGTTTTAATTATGATCGTGATTACTAATAATGATAGTTGTCAGGAAATCTGTTAGCTTATTAGGCCTATGTCGGTATACTGGTACCGTATATTACTTTGATCAATTGGCAAAGATTGTTTGAGTTCTTTTCAATCACTGATTTTAAGTTAATACTATCTTGATTAATAAAGATCACATTAATTATAGGATTTATTTCGTTACCGTTTTAACCAAAAATATCTGTTACCGTTTGAGCGGAGATGTTACCGTTTTAACCTAATTTCCGTTACCGTTTTGGTGGAGTTGTTACCGTTTTGACTAATAAAATTTGTTACCGTTTTGACATGTTACCGTTTTAACTGGTATTCGTCTTGAATTGGTTAAGTGAAGTTGAGTTTATGACGTAGTTAGGGAGGGAGTTCCAGTCGTTGATGACTCGAACAGAAAAATAGTTTTTTTCTCAAATCTAGTCTGCACTGTGGTTTAGATATTTTTAAATGATGTCCTCTGGTTCTAATTTCTTGTGATGGTTGGAAGATCGTTTCAGCTGTTTTGTCTATTCCGTGGATAATTCTGCAAACTTGGATAATATTGTTTCTTTTTCTTCGGTACTTTAATGTTGGTAGGCCTAGGTGTTTCAGTCATTCAGGGTATGGTAGTTGTTTATTGATGGGGTGATCTTTGTTGCTCTTCTTTGAACGTGTTGCTCTTCTTTGAACGTTTTCTATAAGTTGGATATCTTTCTTTAGATGTGGATGCCAAACTACCACTGCATATTCTAAGATTGGTCTTATAAGTGTCTGTGTCTGAAGGAAGGAATCCTATCATTTCGTTTGAGTTTTTACATTTCTCTGCTGGTCAAATTTGAGGTTGTTCTGGAATATAACTCCAAGGTCTTTCTCTGCAAAAGTATTGTTGGTGTTGGTTGTTGTGACCAAAGTGAATTAACACGAAATATTTTAGTTTTGATAAAAGAAAATAATAATCATTGGATGTGGTGCATATAGAAAATTACAAAATTCAGTCATAAATATTCTTATGACATGCTCACATTCTATGCAGGACTACAAATCTTTTGACTTTTGTTTAATATGTCAAATACTGTTCCAAATTCTGAAACTAACCCTTATGAAGACCTTAGACTTCCTTTGGATGTGTAGTATCGTAATTGTATATATATAACTCACTTGTGCACTATGCTTTTTTCAGCCACAACACAAGTCAGATATGTTCATACAGATGTTAAAGTACCAAATTTTGATCCATACCGAAGAAAGACCCTGTTTGATCCTGAAACCGAGACTTCTGCTTCGGATAATGAAAGAAGAGCATTTTCTTATTTAACTGTAGGAAGTAAGTGTCTGTTTATCTTCTTTTAATATGAGAATAGGTTTGTAATAAATCTTATATAGATCTATGACAGATTTTCACTTACTATTTAATAGATCAGACTAATTGTTTTTGGTTACCACCAATATCCTATAATAAATGGATAGGTTCACTATCGATGACCTCTGAAAACTAATCAGATTCAATCAAGATTTGTAATTATACGGTCACTTAGGATGAGGATCTTGCTGTAAGTTATGGAAACTACTTATTCATGCAAATTATTATAATTTGACAGCATAAGAAATGTGGTGCTCTATGAAACTACTGTCTATTTAATTGTTATGTTTTTTTTTTGTTTATAGGTGCAGGCGTAGCTACAGTTTTTTGTTCAAAATACCTGGTTACGACATTTATTTCAAGTATGAGTGCCTCAGCTGATGTATTGGCTTTATCTAAAATTGAAATAAAGTTAAGTTCTATACCAGAAGGAACCGGTGCTACATTTAAATGGCGTGGAAAACCCCTATTTGTTAGACATCGTACACCTGAAGAAATAGAAACTGAGAGAGCAATAGATTTAAAGACTTTGAGAGATCCACAACATGATGATGACCGGGCACAGAAACCTGAGTGGTTAATTGTTATTGGAGTCTGTACACATTTAGGTATATATCAGTGTAGCTTTACTTCGTGTTAATATTATATCATCAGTTCAATAGAAAATAAAATCTGATTCTAAATCTTTTAAATCTGATATGATTGACATTTGAATCATTCACCAAATATAAACCAAGTTCATTGTTTTTCAGGTTGTGTACCAATAGCTGATGCTGGAGATTTTGGTGGTTATTTCTGCCCATGTCATGGTTCACATTATGATACATCAGGTAGAATTAGAAAAGGTCCTGCACCATTAAATCTTGAAATACCAGAATATAGTTTTCCGAGTGAGGATTTAGTTGTTGTTGGTTAATATAATATTGGATAACAAAGAAGTGAATGTGATAACTCAATGTTAACTAAATTAACTTGGAAACAATTTTTGTTTTCCTTTGTACACAAAATTGATGCAAACTACAAAAATAAAGTACCAGATTCACAATTTACATCTTGATTTATTTCAGAAAAATATAAGATCCTTATCAAACTGAAAGTATGAAAAAATCTCATATTTGGCAAAGTATGAAAAATCCGTTTTGACTAATTTATTTGTTTTGTATTACTACAATTTATTTAGTGTTGATGAGTATAAACAAAACAGTGTATGATGTAAATAAAAGTTTTAGCAAAGTTCCCTTGTTTGTCTATTCAAATATTTCTTGTTTTTTTTTTGCTATAATAATAACAACCCCATTTATACAGTCAACATTTCTTGTGAGCACAATAGAAACTAAAGATTTTACCTGATTTAGACTGGACTTGGTGGGATGATTAATGTTAATATCTTTGTATAGTTTGACTTGATAATTTTTGGATGAATCTTATTTTTAGAGTTTTGATCATATATACTGAATTCTTGGACAAGTTTGAATTTGAGGCAACACATTTTACCCAAATTTAAATGAAATTTGATGTGATCATATATTTATGAATTTGACAAGTTATTGCCTTTAACTTAAAATGCGTCCAATTTTGTTCAGCACAGTAGAAGCTATTTTCCACCTATTTCTAACTTGATGTAATCCATGAAATTGATTATGTCATTTGAACATTTTAATAGAAACTTGACAGATTAAGCATTATGATTCATGTTCCTTATTAATAAAACAATCTTTTTTTAAAACAAAACAATTATGTTGACCTTGACCAGCAAACTATACTTTCTTCCCTAAAGGAATATTGTCACAAAATATACCATAAGAAGATTGTCTCTCTATAAATGAAAGCGGGACTATCGAGCACATTTCATTTGAAATATACTATCAATAGTGATGAAATAACAGAACTCAAAACTTTCAAGTATATATTTTATGGTGTAGTTACACATTACTCTATACACAATATCAATCCAATTAGATTACATTTTTAGTCCACATTGTTCTAAAGATTTTATTTCTAACTAATAAGTGTGTATAATAAGACCTGTTTTTTGACAAGAATATGGGATATTGGCTTTAAAGACACAGACACATTGGCTTTTGCTAAAACCAAATTTATACTAAGTGTCAAGAAACAAGTTCAATATGACATTGAATTTATTGGTTAAAAATACCATCATTTAAATAAGATTCTGTTTTAAAAAATTGTTATGTGCACTGGAGGCAAAAAAAAGAGAACAAAAAAAGGAAAGAAATCGAAAGCTAGTCTAAATTAGATTGACAGTGAACAAATTGACATGCTCTTACTTATACAAATATTTGAAAATCATATCTGATTCATGACTCTTACAATGAACTAGGAATTGCTTTCTGTCCAGTTCCTCTGAAGAAAATTACTTTGTCTAGTTGTCAATTAGAAAAACCACATCAAATTAGGACAATTTTGCCAGGCACTAGCTCGGAGAAGATATTAGCCCACATAGTCCACAATGTCAATTTAAAATTGATCTACCAGTTTTAATATTCTGTCTTGTTCAGCTTCTTGCGTGCTGTCATCTTTAGCATCACCAATATTTCCAGCATATTCTGTAAAGACAAACCACAGTCATAAGATATCAATAAAATAAAATGCCTCTAAACCCCAGGTTTTTGTTAAAGGGATTGCGAGAGCCTTGTTATGTGTATCAGGAACCTGATAGATGGAAATGACGCAGCTGGAGTTACTGTCTGAAAAGGACTAACATAATTTACAAAATCTTCACCCCTTGTATTCAAAAGGAGCCATTTTATCATAACTTAGGATATTTAACACTCTGATATACCGGTACATGAAATCATACAACTCTTCCATACCATTGAAACTTAACAATGTAAGACGTGGTAAATAGTAATATCAGATAAAGATTAAGAAGATTAACTCTTCGAACGCCGGATTGTTTATATTGTACTATTTGTAAAGGCCAGATAGTTTTTCAACATTGCAACAAAAAATATGTGTTGTCTTTAACTTTAAAGCTTTTCAAGATAGAATAAATTACCTGATATGAAAATTGTCACAAAATGGATGAAATTTATGCAATATTTGTTTCAGATTTAGGCTTTAACTTTCCTTATATTTATTGTAAATGTTGTTTTTATTAAAAACCTGACTAATATCATTTTCTTAGAAGTTTTAATATCACCGAAAACCCTACCTTGATCAGAAGTTTGAAATGTGGCCAGGTGTGAAACCCGAGGGACGATTCTCGTCAACGGTGGTCTCGACCAGGGCTATATGTTATTTGCTGTGTTTAATTAATCCATATAGCATCCTCCAAAAAATCAATTTCTAAATCGCAATCTTCATCCAAAACACTATATGCCATTATGCTATTACTATATGGAACAATATACACAATGTCAACTGCAGAATAGGCCTGATTTTCAAACTAAAATTTCCACAGAACAACCACCTGACTTTTGTTTACATCTAGAGATAGTCTTGACCTTCAGCTCTCAAGCGGTGAGGTAGTTTGTTAGGGTGTTCGATGGTTTGTTTTTGAATGGGATTTTAGTAAGAACTCTTTTGGCATAACTGTGTCATGGTGTTTGAGCAAGCAGGCACATATATGCACCCCTGGCGTTTGAAGAGTAAGCAGTCAGTCTTACCTCTCATTATATATCTAATAGCTTTCACTGAACCACCTCTCATATTTAATATCTGCATAACTCTTTGTTTTACCTACACAATATATAATATAGCTTATAAAGAACTGGTAAAGTATTCATAAATCAAACCTAGGATTTAATATATTGGTGTTTACTTGCTCTAGGAACAAATCTAACATTTATATTAGTTTACTTTGTCCAAATTTGTAAAGATAGATAAAGGGGAATTTTCCACACAGTAACATAAATATAATGACAATCAACTGTGCATAATAAAGATTCTAAAACAGGTCAGATTACCCAATTATCTAAAAAATATAATGCATTTGCAAAACATGGCATTTAATCCAAATATTTAGTTTCATATAACTTCAAAAGTTGTACCATAAAGATATATGCAATATTTGAAATATTGATGATGGAAAAACTTACTGATGGTTCCCCTGATGAACAAACTTCTAACATAATATAGTCTACTAATTGTAATGTAAATAGACCAGAATCTAATCTTTTTAAATAGAATTCATCATCTAAATCAGAATCAATAGATTTGCCTTGTTTTTTATATCTCTACAATAGAAATATTAAACATTTAACAACAAAAGTTTATCAGCTATGTCTATCAAAAGCAGTTTTAAACGCAGTTTAAAAAAAGAAAGAACTAGAAGCACAGTGTTCCTTGTGTAATCGGATGGATTATATTCAGACGTCAGAATTCTCAGTGTATACTGTAGCATTTAACCTGCTGACCACAAAGTCCCTTGTAGTACTGTTTTATAGAATTCTCAATATTCAATAATCTATTGTATAAATAGTGAAAGCATAAAGAATTTCTAATGGAATGAAACTTACAACTTTTTCTTGTTCTATTTCATTATCGCAAGTCCGAACTCTATCTAGATATTTTAAATGTAATTCTACTAATCGTTCAACCTGTAACAATAACTTAAGATGGAAAACTACAGGGACGAGACATAATGTTAAATTTAAAATAATCCTGTTGAGCAGTTATTGTATAAATTGTGAGATAAGATAATCTAATCTCATATATATGGCCAATCCAACCAGTATTGTGATAACATGCTTATACTGTCAAATTAAAGGTTTACTGCGATACAGGTTTGAAAATAAACATACAAACATATGATTACATTCAGATGAAACTCAAGCCTGAATTCAAAGAAACCTGCATCTTAAATTGTAGATATTTTGAAATAATTAGCGAATAGGTAAAGCTGAAGCATAACCCCTAACTTACCTTTTCGTGATCATTTTCAGTAAATTTATTTAAAAGTCTTTGTCTTTGAGTTCCTTGACAATTTTTCAATAATGAACCAACTATAGAGGTAACATGTTCTGAAATCATTAAAAGAGGGTTTATTTTTTTTTAGCAATAAATCTCTGTGATAATATATAACATAACTCATCCTAAATACTAGCTTACCTTTGTGAATACTTTGCAACATAAAAAGGAATTTACTGAAACATTTTTAACTGCATTTTCATAAATGTAAAGTATGTTAAATAACAGCTATGACGTCATCCTTTGTTGTATTTATCCATTCTCTAGTATTATGAGTGTTGTTTGAACTACTCACTTACTGTCAACTATTTCATGAAAATTGTTCACTAATATTTTGAAAAAAGTGTCCATTATTTTGAAAAAAGTGTCCATTATTTTTTAGTTGTTTTGACCTTCTATGTTTTCACTGACAATGGAATTCAATTATATATTCAGTTTTATTTTACAACGTTCCCATTTGATAAAGTGAAATACAACATGTTTTTGATTCTGTTTTTTCTGATAGGTCTTTGTTTACAATCGCATCTACGTCAGTTTTTTTCCAAATGTTTGTTAAACCTAATTGTTGTGGCATTAGAGTTCGATATATATCCTTATTTTCATTTTCTTTTTGCTCTTACTTTGTTATAATCAGATGAAATATCAGAAAAAAAGGTCTCTCCGTATTTGAAAATTGGATTGTCCATACTAAATATTATCCATTGGCTCGACTTGGGATGTATTTCTAAAGGCGGATTGAATTATAAATATATCGTTTTCACTTGATAAATACATTGTGTAGAAGACACCTGCAGAGTATGTTTGCCACAGTCTAATTCACAATCTGAACCCACATAACTATTAATCAATCAATGAGTTGTGTTGATTACAATTAGTTTAACTTTGTAGGGCTATTATTTAAGTAAGATAGAGTCCTCAAACTGTCTATTATGTTAGAGAGAGAACAGTGTTCTGGACTAATGCCCCTCACAAACTGTCCTCTCTCTAACATAATAGACAGTTTTCGGCCTCTATCCCTTACTTAAAGCATAACAATTCAAGATAGCTAACAACCTACCTTCTATTTCATCTTTGCTTTGACCTTCTTTAACGGGTTTGGGAGATTTCATAAATAATGGGAATATAGTTCGTAATCCTAATATATCAATAAATTTCTGACAATTATCACTGCCTTCACTTCCTGTCATGGAATGATTTAAAACTTTTAGGGCACTGTTCCTAGACATTCTCTTTTCTCTAAATAAAGCAGAATTATTATTATGATTATCATTACTATCACTGTAGGCCTATTGAATTATTCATTAAGACTAACATGAATAAGCAAACTATACCAACACAGTTCTCAATGCATTGTACAGAAATATTACACTAGAAACAGAATTAAGTTCACCTGAAGTTCTTGGTTTACTGATATTCCTTAAAGAACTTATAAATTTAAATAGAAAAATATCAATATAATAAATAAAACATCTATCAACTTTCATTAAATAAAGCACTTCATACAGTTTACAATAATTGAAAACTGTTATCAAGACAGCATAATTCTACCTCTTTTTGTAATTTGTAAGAGATCACTGTTTCTTTCAACTTGTATACCTGAATTCTAAGGTCCATCTTAATGTTAAGGGTGCCAATTAAAGGGTGAATAATTTATATGTCAACTGTCATCATTGTATTGTGATCACTTCATCAAAGTGGTATATTCCTTACCTCAACATTAAATTCATCAACTGTAAACCTTCCCCTTTTAGAAATTTATTTCTATTTTGTGGAACCATTAAACAAGAACACATTGAATCAAATAAATTCTCCATGTATTCTATTTCTTCTTTAGAACTTGGGTCATGGCGCTTATATGCCTAAAATTTTTAAATTCAGAATTTAGAAATGGGAAAGAACAAAAGCATGTTTTGATTTGCTGAAGATAATCTTCTCATTATTTATTATACAAAACATAATACAAATCCTGTTTCCAAATTAAAAGAGTGAAAAGAGCTCAATATGTCAAAATATGGTGGACCAAAAGATACAAAAGCTAGTCTTTTATTATTTGTACCTTCATTTTTTATATTATGTAAAATTACCAACATTTTTATTAAATTTTCATTTTAATAATGTCACTTTACCTTTTCGTATATATATTTTTATCATACGCTTGTTGTTTTTTTTTTTTCATTTTTCATCATTATCTGAATATGTTATTGTAGTTTTATGTAGAAAGATGCCAGGGAAGATTGCCTCGTGCAATAAAGTTATTATTACTAGAATTGCTTACAATTATGAAGTATTTCAACAGCCTTAAAATAAAAATGAGGCTAAATTTGCAATAACCTACATCTAGACAATATATTGAATATCATTTGACCTAGTTTTCAAAGTCATAAAATAAAAAAACACCTTCCGTAACGGTTAAAGATGGCGAAATATGAAAATTATCAATTTTTGCTGTATTTAAGTACACTTATCTCTATTAATTTTTTAAGTAAGCCAAATTAAAAAAATACCTTCTCGTAGACAATACATTGAATATTATTTGACCTAATTTTCAAGTCTAAGTGGGTCACACTTCCGTAGCCGTTAAAATGACCTAATTTTGAAAAAATCTAAATTTGAACAATGCTAAAAAAAATACGAAATTTAGAAATCGGTCTCCAAGAAAAGGTAGATAATGATCCAATGTATCTATGTGCTAAATTTCATCGAAATCGGTTTATCAATAGGGTCTGAATTTCGGCTTTAACAATTGTAACGAAAATTCAAAATGTCGGCCGATATGGCAGCTTGACCTAATTATTTAGGTCAAATCAATTACTATTGACAAGTTATTTATAAAACAGTTTTCACTTTTCACCTAGCTGTTATAGACCGGAAGTTAGGTAATTACGTCATTTGAGGCAAAACCACAACTCCAATTTTTTTTTCTCAAAATTTTTCAAAAATTATAATCATATCGCCTATCAACTGGTAAAGTTTCAAAATTTTACCATTTATATTAAACGAGAAATCACGGTCTGAAATTTTTGACGATGACCCTTCAATATTGAATTGCAAATCGTGGGTAAAAGATTTAACCGAATTGCATAAAACCTATAATTGTTAGTTGACAAATACATTGAAGTTTTCAAATCTGAAAATCCGGTCGAAATCGAACTGTAAATAAACTTGCTAAAGCAAAAAAAGAGAGATAGAACTTCCGGGTTTGTTTTATTTGATAATAGAAATCATTCTAAAATCAACTGTAGATTTAGAATTTCTGTACCTTTTACCAGTTTGTCTGCAAACTCATCCGAGAATCGCAAAAAGAAAACAACAAAAAAAACAACAACATAAAACGGACAATTACAATACGTAATACGTAATTATGTCACATTAGGGATATTGAGTATATAAAACCTCAGCTTTATTATTTCAGCAGGAGTATAAGTAAAGATTTTAGCAGGCTTGTATATATAACAATCATTCATATAAAAAAAAAAATAACTTACAGCTAATTGTGACAATAATACATCTATGCCATCAACTTCACCCAACAATATTCGATTTTCTACAAAAAATAATATGATCACACATTACAATATCAGCTTACTTTAAGCAGGCTAGACTAGAGTCAACCTTTTATCCCATGTTCAAAATTTACTTGAGATATGTTTTGAAAGACATTAGCAAATACTAGTTGGAATAGTTTCATAATACACGTTTCTTGATAATTTTCAAACAATTTGATAAATAACCTTACCATCAGTATTCTGCAACAAAATAGCTAATATTTCACTAGCATATACTTTATTATCATCAAATGGTATCTTAGACTGAAAAATATCAATTTTTTATCAGATAAATCATGATTCTTGATGCCTTTTACTTCCAATGGCAAATGGATCTTGATTAGTGCAGTACTAGACAATCAGAATTAAAAAATTACACAATATACAGAAGTGTCATAGAAAGGTTTGATGCCATTCTTCACCTACCCAACCCAGAAGAATTTAACAAATAATATAATTATTTTGGTGCATTCTAAAGTATATATGTTGGCAATGTTAGAAAATTCCCTTCAATAATAAGTTTTATTTTATAATTATAAGCACTGACCTTTATTCTTTTCAATAAAAATGCTAATAAACCTTGCTGTGCTGCTTCTGAACATATATCAGGTCGAAATTCTGTTATATTCTCTATTATTGCTACATTAGTAAAAAAAAGTCTTTAGTAGAATGATTATACAAGTCATCAAACTAACCAATCTGTCTCAATAAATTTTGAAAATGTTCTACTTGCATTTCCATTGTTAGAGGCAATTTATACAATGCACACTCTGTCAACAATTTAGTATGAATTTAAAAACACAATTACCAAGAGAATTGTGGACACCTTCAGCTTCTTCCTTTACTGTTTCATCTAATCTTTCTAAATTCTGTACCAAAACAGCTACAATTTGACCTTCAAGCTAAATAAAGTTATACGAATCATGTAAATGGCATATTTCACATTGATCAACTCAAATTTCTTATTATGAATTAATCATATCTGTCATAAAATATGTATTTGTGTTTTGGATTCACTAGGAATTAAATCTTTCTCCTTTAAAGCAGTAGATCATATAAATCATCTTTTGAAGTAGCCTTGTTCAACTTTTATTTTCATATCATAATATAGGCATATAATAAATAGCATATATACCAGAGCGTCTATTAAAGCTGTACCACCATCATCATTTTCATTTAAAGTATCAACATCTGTTAATTCTTGTAATAAATCTACTACAGCTATAGATATATCTGAAAAGAAAACAACACAATGATGAGATAGGATAAATGCCAATTCCGACTTTCAGCTTTCCTCATTCATCAAGGGCCCAGTATCAACATTTTAAAATTTTCAATAAAAAAGAGGTAAAGGCAAAATCTAAGGAGCCAAAAAATAAATTACTTTCAATTAAGAATAAAATAAAAGTTGTACAGTTATAGCCATGAACATAAGTGACATACAAACAAGGAAAATAAAGCACCTGTATTATCATGAGATAACAACTGTAATAATGATTGGACTGTATTTAAATCTACTAAAACTTGATAATATTCTGGTACAGTTCCAATAACATGCATTTCTTGTATAACATCATTTAATTCTACTTCAGATTCTAAAAATCTGAAACAAAAAATGTAGGATCAAACCAAATGATAGTTACTAAGTAACACCATTTACAATGAGTAATAACTGACTACTGTGTGTTTTATATCCCCCAAATAATATTGACTCTATTGCACATAGCACAAAATGATGTGCTATAAATATTTGTTATTATTGGTACCGGGGTACTTGTCAACCTGATATCACATATAATGAGAGTACACTTGTTACATACTTTTCGGGGAGGTCAGGAAACTTGATTCTCATCTCTTGATTTTTATAACATTTCTTCTCAAATGATAATAATAGTTTTTTAAGATTTGTTTCATCCATAACCTCTGCCTATAAACAAATCAAGAATTAAGAAAAAGTCTTTTTTTTTTTAATCAAAATAGAGATTAATGGCATATAAAGAGTGTCTGTTTGGTATTTGCGGCTTGTTCGATGCTTTCTTCGCGTCGCTTTTTGCCAACTTGTTGTTATTCTTTGTCCAAACGAGGTGTGTACTTAAGTCTATAAATGCAGGATTTAACAAAAACTGCTAAACATCAGAGACAAACTGCTTCACAAAGTTCTAAATTGCTATCCGCTTTCATCCCATCCATAGAGCAAAAAATTGCTATGCAAATAATACATTAATTCGGACCCAGTAATTTATCATTCTTCTTCATGCAAATAATACAAAAAGGCTACACATGTGAACTAGTTCTAAAATAAATTCAGTATAAACCTTACATCTCCCTGTTCAACCACCATTTTAACAATTTTAGCTCTATCATCTTCAGTCACAACAGCTCCAACTCCTCTTATCTGATTAATCAATGCACCTTTCCTTTTGATTTTTGGTGCTGAATTTTCATCATTGTCATCTACTTTCTTGCGTTTGGATGGTGCAGTGCCAGGTTTATCAAACTGAAAAGAACATATATAAAGAAATAATATTTTACACTTTTTGGACTATTTGTTAGGCTATGCAATCAAGGGGACATAACTCTCTTTAGGAACAAAATAAATAATGTTTTGAATTATTTCGCTGCTTTGCAAATAACCTAAAACTGTCATAAAATCGAAAATAGATCCTTAGTTAACAGAAATTTAAACTGATCAGAATTTGATTAAGTCGAGTTGTATTGTCTTTGAAGACATTCATCAAAAGTATTTACCTTGAAGGAGAGTAGTTCTTCAACTTCCATTTTTCTTTATCACATTGTACTTCCGGTTCTGGTCACATGGCTTGAATTGACCAATCTTTTAATTGTAATGGCAGCCTCCGGTCGAGGTCTTGCATTATTATATTTTATTTAATTTCTGTGTTTTTAGGCCCATTTCTATATGTTTATGTACACCGGAATACACTTGTTTATTCAATATACGATTTATTCTGAGGCATTCAATATAAACAGACTTTGGTATTATTGATTTGTTTGTTTCAGGTTTGAATTAATCTTGCTTCTTTTCTTGTATGTATGAAAGTACGTTGTCGGTGATTATAATGTTATGCCCCATGGAATTGTTTTACTACCCCAAGATATTTTTGATGACTGTGTTGTCATAAAGTACGAGTATAAGACAAAACTGCTAGTTTCATCATTTTATCCAGGGAACTTCAAAGCATAAAAATGGTTTAGTCTGATTAACTTATTTGTTCATACGGACAGGCTCATCTGTGGCAGTTATTATGAACTTTCTCTCATACCTTGACTGTAACAGCTACCTTTCTTTTGTAACAGTAGTTTGAATATGCAGGGATTGGAATGTATGCTCATGAATTCAGTCAATCAGAGGCTTTTACAAAAAAAAAAAAACTAAATGATAAGCCATAGTGTTTACAGTCTGTCTGCCAGTGTCAAGCTCTTTGATTACTCACTAGCTAGTATCAATCATATCTTTCCATTCTGTGATATAAGTAAGATAGCCTATTCAGTCAAGGCAAAAGAAATTTTTATTTAGCTTTGACATTGTGCACTATAGTGAACCTGAAATTGAATTAATTTTTTTAGGCACCCATGGACGATATTGATAGTCCAGATAATGAGTGTTCTAATTTGAACAATGAAGAAGATGGTGAAATGGAAGCTGTGAATTCCCCAATGGTTGAAGATGGGGAGGAGGAAGATGGTATTCAATCTCCTGATGAAGGGAGTAATAATATGGAGGACGGCAGTGCCTCTTATACTGTACCAGTATATCATGATAATTCTGAGAATGAAGCTATGATGGTTGATAACAACAGTGTTCAGTCTCCTATGCAATCAGATGGATCTGAAATGTTACAAGACAACCCAGCTTCTCCTAAAAGTCCTGGAACACCTTTAGGACCTCAGTCTCCAGGATATGACATGTTACCACATTCTCCAAAAGACTCTGACATGCCTGTTCAATCTCAATTAGTGACAAACCTCAGGTCCTCATTGTCTCCACAGAATAGCTGTGACCCTCCAAGTGCCCAGGAACCAGACAGTGCTGATATAGGATCAGTGCAGTTTGGGTTTGGTGTAAATACAACACAATCTGAATCTGCAAATGACAAGAACCTTGATACTCAGGAATCTGAAAAAGAAAATTCAGATCATTATATTCCATCTGAAAAGTTAAATGAAAATTCTGAAGCTGCATGTGTTTTTCAAGGTGTTGGAGTTCAGCAAAAAACTGACAATAATGAAGAATTTAGTAAGGTGGAGACCAGTTGTCTAGATGAAGACAACCAAAATATTGACTCTGCAGGTGTAGATAGGGAAGTGAGTCAGTCAAGTGAAGCCTTGCCATCATTGTCTGAAAAATTAGATACAGTTAGTTCTGATGAAGATTCTTTTTCTTATATGAAATTGGCTGATTCTACTCAGATTGGATCTGAAGAGAATAAGACAAAGATTATCCAAAGTAATATAACATCAAGCTCTAAAGTTTCTTATGCTGAAGAGATTGAATCTCCTGATGATTCAATAGACAATACTTCATCTTATAGAAAACTAGAGTCTGGTGCAGAGCCAATCGAATCTGATGAATCAGATAATGAATTATTGAATATGCCGGATCAATCAGATAAATCTAAACATGATTCCAATATTACAAAAAGTGCTTTAAATGAAAACCTGAGCCAAGCCCCTGATGCTTCAGGGTATATTTCTGATGACGATCCTTTAGATCTTGAAGAACCTAGTGTATCTAGTGGTGTAACAGTGAAACATGACTCAAATCACAAGACAGGTAGTGTGAAAGTGGACTCTAGTGTAAGTAATGCAACTATTAATGGTGATTATAAACATGACTCTATAAAAATAAATAAATCAACTGCTAACACAAGTTTTAATGAAGAACATTTAGAATTAGATTATGACGAGGAAGTGGAAGATGGACAAAGAAGTGAGCAAGAAGAAGGTGAAATGAGAAGTGATGATGAAGAGGTACTATTTATAAAAGAAAAATTATACATTTTAACAAAGAAATCCTAATCATGGAATATTTAAGTAGTTTCATATATGACAATGACCCTTTTGGAATTCTGGACATTAAGACACTATCCAGCTTTATATAATTGTGTTTGATTTCCCTTTCAGGTCAATGATAAATCAGAAGATGGGGAAATCAGTGATGTAAGTATCTCCATATATATTTAATTGCAAACAAAAACAAACTAATTTATGTAGCTGTAATTAGCTATTCATCTTTCACATCTTTCAACTAGTGACTGTGTCATAAATGTTCTATTATTCTAATGTTATATCTTGTCTTCTAGGATGATGAATGTGAAGAGGGTGAAATTAAAGAACCAGGAATGAAGAAACCCTTTGTTAAACCTCTCTGTAGATTTTTTGTTAAAGGAAATTGTACATGGGGTGAAAATTGTAGATTTTTACATCCTGGAGTCAATGACAAAGGTTTGTTAATCTAATATGAGATAGTATCAGGGGTGGCAATGATATCACATAGTAACAGGGGGGGGGGGGCAATAATATCAGATAGTATCAGGGGTGGCAATAATATGTGAGTAGGAGGGGAAAGGAAAAAGGTAAGTGGCTGTGTGATAGAGTAGCATTGCGTAGGCCGTGGAAAAGTTTTATTTTAAAATTGAGCAATTTGAAGCTTTCTGGTGCATTTGAATGAAATATTAGGCTGCTAATTGATTCTGAATTTCACAACCATATAAAGCATTGTGTTAAAATTGTTAATTTTATTCAAATACCAGGTGAATTACCTCACCCTTAAATGAAATTCAAATAATGAGATAGTGTACTTTGAGTAATCCAACATACATTGGGGCTGCAAAATAAGTTTGGATTAGTGAAAGTGTTGGATTTCTCAGATTTTCGAGTAAACAGAGGTCTGATACTGATTTTGTCGAGTATTGGGACATTGGATAAGTATCAGACTTTGAAATAGATAGAATGTCTTAATACTCATGGAATTGACCATTTACTTCAAGAAATTTTCCTCGTGAGAATCGCCGAATTGCTGGAGCCATTTTAATGCTGGGTTGATATATCAGTTATTTTGTGGACCATATCATTGATATTAACTAGTCTATATCATTGATATTAACTAGTCTATATCATCGATATTAACTAGTCTATGTCATCCATATTAACTAGTCTATATCATCAATATTAACTAATCTATATCATCCATATTAACTAGTCTATATCATCCATATTAACTAGTCTATACCATCCATATTAACTAGTCTATACAATCCATATTAACTAGTCTATACAATCCATATTAACTAGTCTATATAATCCATATTAACTAGTCTATAACATCCATATTAATTAGTCTATATAATCCATATTAACTAGTCTATATCATCCATATTAACTAGTCTATATAATCCATATTAACTAGTCTATATTATCTATATTAAAGGGATAATAGGCGTTAGAATATACTCGTTCAGTTTGAGAATAAAAGCGTCTGGTAAATCAAAGCTAAAACATCATTGTGCAATTCAACAGTAGGGGTCAAGGACCCGTGAAAACCCACATGTTAGAGTTACTTCCCTTTATATTTTACAATTTGAAAATCGCTTAATGGATGGCTTAAGCGCTTTATAATTAACTACTTTATTTTGGGGATTTATCGGATTTTAGAGGGATTTTGATGTATAGGTATGACACCAGGTAAGTCCACTGATGGATATATACTGTTATTGTCCAAATTTGAGTGAACTTAAATTTTTATGTTTGTTCTAACGCTTATTATCCCTTGAACTATTCTTTATCATCCATATTAACTTGTCTATATCATCCATATTAACTAGTCTATATAATCCATATTAACTAGTCTAGGCTTATATCATCCATATTAACTAGTCTATATAATCCATATTAACTAGTCTATATCATCCATATTAAGTAGTGAATATAAAAGAAACAGCTACAGTTTATTGTTCATTATAATTTTAATAGTTGTAAAACTTTTTTGCTGAAAATTTTTGACACCGGATAAAAGTAGGTAGCGTTATTGACTACAATACTCGTCGTTTTTTGGCAGGCTGCAGATTACTAATGCCACCTCTGTAGTATATGTCTGGAAGCACTAATATTTATAAATTTGAATAAATATTAGTACTGGAGATTTAAGATACTAATTAAACTCATCCTTTTATTTTTTATAGGTAATTATAGTTTAATTGAACGACCTGGTTTTAATGTTATTATGGGACCTAGAGGCTTTAATGGTGGACCATGGCAGCCAAATGATGTAAGTAATCATAAGAAAATTGATTAATATCATAGTTGTATCTTTAAGTTGATGCAGTTCTTCAATCAAATGGATTATAATAAACTAGTAATAGTTTTTCTTGCTTCTTTATTTTTTAGTCTTATTTCTATTGATATTAGAGAAATGAAGTGCTTGTTATTATTTTAGATACCACCAGAGCCTGAAATCTTGCCTCCACCACCACCTCCTGTAGTACCTGTTGTGGAAACAGCCTGGGAGAGAGGATTGCGTCAAGCTAAAGAGGTATGACAATAATATATTGAAAAACTGTTTTTTTAGGGTCATTGATATTGTTTGATTTAATTCAAATAAATCACAAACAATTGAAAGTAAACGCAGCTTGATTGTTTGTATATTCATGAAATAATTTTGCAGATGAAGAAAAAAGCTTCAGAAAGAAAAGAGACAGATCAAGACTTTGAAGAAAAGAGACTGAACTTGAAAATGGATGATGTACCAGATAGAGAGTTTAATAAAGAAAATGAAAGATATCGCTATAAAGATCCATATTATGATGCTGGGTAGGCTTTATTTCAATTTTTACACAAATGCATCAGGTCATATTGTACAATAATTAAGAGTACATAGATATGATTCTAAAGAGGATTTGTTATCCTTATATACATAGCTAGAATTCCTCTCACAGCATGTTGATGGCTCAAAAATTGTTAATTTTTTTCAGTCATGATGATGTAATGTGCAGTCTAGGCTGCTCAGACATATTGATTTTAAAGTATTTTTTATTGAATACCCGGTACTATGTTTTCTATTACAGGAGTGAACCTGATGAGTATTATGATAAACCGCAGGGATTCCAGCCCGGTCAGTTTGAAAATTTTGAAGTTCGGTGGACTCGAGGACCAGAATTATTAGATGTTTACAGGGTTAGTATAAGATCCCTTGACAGTTGGAAATCGCAGAAATGGCACAAAGAGAAGCCTACTGTTGTTGTCTTGGCAATATTTCCCTCACAGCAAGGTGTTGCTGATCCACATTAGCTCATTCGGTGCAGAAAAGAAGGACATAGACTCAGTTCATTTCATTTTTCAATTTTATGACTTTATTTCATGGAAAGGACATATTTGGAAACATGGCAGTTATCATTATAAATATGAACCCGGATTGGTTTATTTTAGGAGAAGAATGAAAGGTTTAAGGAGAAACAGTATATACCATCACATGTTGAAAGGTGAGTTCTTGTCCTGTGACAGTATTAAGATAATGCATCTGTCTGTATTTAATCTGTTTATACAACAGTAAGTGGTTATGTATTTAGCTAATGGCCTTGTTATAATGTGGAGACTAGAAACTGTTATTATGCCAGAAATTTTCTCTGTTGCTTTGAACTTTAGCGGTATATGTTTTGAGATGTGGCTTAAAGCCTTAGAGGAGTACTTTCCTCAAATATTAAATGAAAGTATTTCTTTCGATTCGTTCGTCATACCACAAAACCCAAAATTGATTTCCAGCTAATTTGCATGACCATGGTTATTTTTCCCCCAAAATTAACCAATTTCTATATTTACCACTTTCGGACTTCAATGTATCATTGAAATTATCTTTCCAGAATGAATCATCCTAATATGTCAAAAGTAAGACAAACACCACCAGATCCTCGTGATTCAGTACCTCCTGCTCCAAATCGTGGTAGAGCTGATGAATGGAGAGATCCTTGGCAAAGGTAAGATAAACACTTTCGTAAAACAGGTATTTGTTTACTTGCTACCTTTATGTTATGATGAAAAATGAATAATTGTTACAAAATCAGTTATCAAGTTATAAAATGATGTATTTGTATTATTTTAGGTCCAAGTCTCCAATTAAGAAAATTAAACCAAGAAATTCTCGACCAAGACATAGAAGAAGAAGAACTCACAGTGGTTCTTCATCAAGGTATTATATTTCATTCCCTAATATATTATTGTTGATATATTCATTCATACATAACAGTACATTGAAATGAAGATGTTGAAATCAGAAACAGTGTGAGATTGGTCAACCACTTGATACAAATATAACTAATTTTTTACTTTAAACTGCAACAGTTAGGAAGAAAATAAGAATGTCACTTTTTTCAAAATTGGTGTGCAGTTGTAAAAATGTGATTTATTCGCTATTATATTTGTTTATGGAAATCTGTTTATTTTCAGTTCGTATTCATCATCAGGTTCCAGATCATATTCGTCTAATTCATTCAGTAGTGGTTCATCATATAGTAGATCTTCCTCCTATTCTAGGTAAGAATATCTGGTATATAGGCCAATCCTTGACCATCCTTAAATATGTGAACTGTAAATGATTCCATTGTCACCTCAAATTTTATACTGATATAGACCTAACATTATAATAGTGAAATAAAACATTGTATTGTTCTCTTTAGGTCATCAGGGTCCCGGTCACGATCTCGTAGTCCTGGTATACCTAGGAGACCTGTGAATAATCGTCATATGCCAGGGCGCAATGTACCTCTACGTCCAATAGATAGAAGACCACCACCAGATCCTGTATATCCACAAGACTCTAGACCTCCTGTACCACTACGTAATATGTAAGTTTTAAAGTCATATAAACTCATCATAGATTAAGAACCATAAACAGTATATCCTGTTCACACAACCACGACAACCAGGCAGCCACAATAAAGTCCCCTGTACGAGTTTTCAATGTAATTACTGACTGATTAGCTACCAACTCTTTACCTGACCAGCAACAATGTATTTACACTCCTTTGTGTTATCAAAATGAGTCTAAGTGCATGAGAAAAACGAAGTGTGTTAAATGACTATGGTGATTGAATGTATAAATGTTTACCCACAGTAGTTCCCATTTGTCTATAAATAGTAACCTTTTCAAGACTTAGTAGTAGGCAGAATGAAATAGGTATTAGCAAAACCCAAATTCCATTGAACTAAGCTGAGCTTAGGATCTTTATTGATTCAAAACAAATTGACCCAATCCACTCATAAGAGACCACCCTCATTAAAGGGATAATAGGTCTTAAAATGAACATAAAATCTGAAGATTTTGAACTTGGCTAATAAGAGCTTTATTCATCAGTAAATATACCTGCTGCCATAAAATACATAAAAAATAAATAAATATCCAAAAAACCTCTACGTTCACAAGAGAACTTTTCTTAAATAATATTCCCTGTAGTGGTCTCTTATTACAAGTTCCACTGTATTCATTTCTAGTAATGTGGACAATTAGTTTTGAGAGTTTTGGGATTCCTTCTTATGAATTTTCATCCTTGTCTGCAGTGTTTTTACCTAAAACTTAAGAAACATCTTTCAGAATTGATTTATACATGATACTGTTGGTTACTTTTAGAAGATTATATGATTTTCACCAGGATTTCGTATTTTTTAGGGAACCCAGAAGTTCTATATCTGTTAAACCTTCCAGAAGTCCTGATAGACGTAGGCCTCCTACAGGTGCAACAATACCACTTACTCAGAAAAATCTACAAACGTTTGGTGAAAAAATAGATAAAAGGCTAGTATAAAGTACATGTGTGAAAAAAATTTAGACAAAAATATGCGATTTTATCTTCCTATAAAATCAGTTATTCAATTATTCTTTAGTAAGAAATCCTTGTGCAACACTTTTTATATGCACACATGAAATGGGGGTCGTATAATGTAGTATAATGATGTCCGTCCGTCAGTCCGTCCTACAATTGCGCGTAAAAACTCTAAAAGCCGCAATTTTCCCGTACCCTATTACAAATCAGTTTCCCTTGTCCATGAAAGGTTCGTAAACACTCCTCAATGTGCAATTCTTGACTAATTCCAATGAAACTTTGTTTGAGACTGTGTTATAACTCAAGAAGAACTAGGCCTGGGCCATATACAGGTTTGGGAATTCATACGGTAATATCGCGAGGAAAATAGAATATTGAAATATCGTTTACATCAGGATATACCAGTTTCTTTAAATAATCGTGATATACCGGTAATAGATACATTGTGTATCATAAAAAACATGTCAAATTCAAGATTCAGAGTAACAGAATAGGTTCTGTTACAAAAAATAAAATGATGGTCAACTTAAAAAATTCCTGACTTGTCTGACTTCCGCCATGCGTTCAACATGCTTTTCTGCTACTGTTCAAGCTAGTAGTATTCATCCAAGGATAACCCTATTGAAAATCAAAAATACTGAAAAATATTTAATTCTTGACAGATTTTAATAAATATTGTACATTTATCACCCCAGAATAGAAGTGTATGACTGAACGTTAAGTTGAATATTTCATTTCAGTGATTGTTTCGGTGCTGTCAAATTGTTATTCAAATTCAATTTGAACTATCTTTATAGTTTTATTTTTGAATTTCAGGGGTCGAAGTCGTAGTTCTAGTGGTGGTGGTAGTAGTAGATCATCATCATCCCGTTCTGTCAGTAGTTATACCTCCTCCACATCCTCTCATACTGGTAGTGGTAGTGGCAGTGCTGATTCACAACATTTATATCGAGATATTGACAGTAAAAAACAGGCCAAGGCAGACGACAAGAAAAAGATAGGTCATTATCATTTATTATTAGTTTTCCGGTTTACTGTTTTCTCTATTTCAATATAAAACTATATAGTGGCACTGGGAATGGTTAGGTTAGTATAAAGGAATTAATGTTGTCTCTGAGAATTATATTTCTGTAATTCAATCAATCAATTTGACTCTAAAAGAGAAGATAATTTGTTGACTAAACACATTAGATGCCGCAATGAAATTTGACTCCAGAAGAAATGTTAATATGATTTTATTTCAGCTGGAAGTAGGAAGAGTAAAAAGAAGTTAGGTGACCCTCGGGGTGGAGTTAAGATGCCACAATCAACAACCCGTCCAGATATACAAACTAGACAAGGCCCTGTCACGCCTGTAAAAGCTAAAGATCCCATGAAACTTGTTGGGCAAAAATCAAATATTAAATTAACACTATTAAGTAAGGTAAGTTAAAAATATATTTTTATTCACATTGCCAGTCAAACTGTAAAATTCATCACAATAGTTATCACTGTGAAAGGATGTCAGATTTTTACTGATTATTTAGTTTCCAATACTGTCTACTCATTGGAACATCTCATTTGAAAATGGTTCTTCATGTTAATTATAGGGAGATAAAGGAGGAGATGCTAGTCAGAGTGTTAAAAGAAGAATGCCAGGTGATCTATCTACTGGCGCTCCACCAAGTAAAAAACAAGCTATTACAACAACTAAATCCACTCCTGGTAATTATTACATTATGTGTTATTATTGTATGATCTATACTTGGTAAGATAGATATTTAATTAAGATTGCTATACAATGGGTAGTCATACTTGCTTAGTTATTATCTCTTTCTTTGTTATTTGTGACTAGTAATGTTATATTTAAATTATATTGATCATTGTTTATTGTAGGCGAGAAGGTTCCCAAACCAGGAGCAGTCAAATCTAAATCCCCTGTCAAAGATAAGACAACTCCTGTAGTAGCAACTAAAGGAAGTAAAGCTCCAGCATCTCCTGTCAAAGTACCTGGTAAACCAGCAGTTCCAGCACCAGCCCCAGCACCGCCTGCTCAAGCTAAACAGAAGAAGAGTAACTCATCGCGTCGTGAAGAACTATTAAAACAGTTAAAGGCTGTAGAAGATGCTATAGCTAGAAAGAAATCGAAGATGCAATGATGTATATTGGTATTAGTTTCTAATATATAGTATGTACAGTTTCTCCTACACAGTCAGAATTATGTTGCTATTCTTATTTTTTAGTCTTGGTTGTGCTTGTTTTATTTAGTTCGGTCCTTATTGTAAGATACATTTTAACGGATGCTTGAGTTTACATGTAAATTTTAGGTAACTCAATAGAATAGTTGTCAGAAATATTATTCTTTGATACATTCTCTGAATATAGAAGGTGAAGGACCTGGCTAAACCAGTACTGATATCATATTAATTTTTATGCATAGCATAGATATTTTTGAGACAAATAGAGATTAGATTTTGCATTTAATTGATGCTAAAATTCAAAAAATATTCTTTTGTAAGTTGATGTAAGTTATTCAGTGAATGAGATTTATAAATATTGAAATCTAAACATTTACGATAGCATTTAAAATGTTGTATATTACAGAACCTAAATCATCCATTTAAAACTGAGCTCACATATTGATAGGCTCCAATTCAGTTCTGGTGATTGTGAATCATACTTGGAGTTGTGAACAAATTTGCTCACAAGACTGTTTTCAAAACTAAAATGAGTAATAACTGTCAGGAGTAGATCATTAATAGTATTATCAGCTGTGGGCATTGATTTTATATTTTGAAGCTTTTTGCATCTATTGATCAGGTGTTTTTAATATTGTTGATCAGAGTTGGAATCAAATAGTCTTATATAGTTAAAATATGTTATTTTGGTATATTTAATTTCTAAGACACAACATTCTCTAACTTTGTAAAAGTGTATCGACTGAAGATTTTTGTAACATTAGTTTGTATGGGCTTTTTGTGTCGAGGTGTGAGAAATTTTGTACAATTAACTCATAATTCATGAAAGTTTTTGATACAATATTGATATCTTAAAATAATGATGTAAATATTAACATTTGTATATTAATCATGTATCATCTTTGTAAATTATTATAAATAATGATTTAAAAAAAAATAAATCACACTACAAATTTACTGTTTTATATGTAATACCTAACAGTAATCATGGTTCACATGAACATAGTATTTCAACAAAGTCTTCAAATCACAGATTTTGTGCATCATGCAAGGTAATATACGCCCACTGGCAGCATTGAATTCGAATAATATATTGGGAAATAACTAAAAAAAAAACATTCATTGAAATTGTTTTTTAATGCCATTGCTTGCACGAAGTTTCAGCAAAATCCTTTGAAACCTGCACCATTTTGATGCAATTTTACTAAGACAAGGGCAATAACTCAAAAACTGTTCATGGAAAATCGTCAAATTTAAACTTGATCACCATCTTATTCCAATACTCATACCAAGTTTCATCAAAATCTATTAAATATTGAAGCTTCTATTGCACCCTCAAAAAAAATTTTGACGCAATTTTACTAAGTCAAGGCCAATAACTCAAGAAATCGTCAAATTCTTATTAGCCTTCTCAATTCTGATGCTTACACCAAGTTTCATCAAAATCCTTTGAAAATTGAAGCTTCTTATTGCAACCACAATAGAATTTTGACGCAATTTTACTAAGTCAAGGGTGATAACTCAAAAGCCATTCATAGAAAAATCGTCTAATTCGAGATTGATCGTTGCCTTATCAATTCCAAAGCTCACACCAAGTTTCATCAAAATTTGTCGAATATTGTAGCTTCTATTGCACCCACAATAAAATTGTTTATTTAAAAATCGTCAAATTCAAACTTGACCGCCGTACTATCAATTCCAATGCTCATACCAAGTTTCAATCAAAACCACTGAAAATTGTAGCTTCTATTGCATCAACAATAAAATTCTGACAAGATTTTACTAAGTCAAAGGCAATAACTCAAAATCGTTCATCAAAAAATTGTCAAATTTGAACTTGACCGCCGTCTTATCCATTCCAATTCATTCAAATCCATAGAGAATTGTAGCTTCTATAGTGTCTACAACAAATGTTGACGGACCGAAATATCATCAAATTCAAACTTGACTACTGTCTTATCAATTCTAATCCTTACACCAAGTTTTATTAAAATCCTTTGAAAATTGAAGCTTCTTATTGCAACCACAATAGAATTTAGAATACTAAGTCAAGGGCAATAACTAAAAAACTGTTCATCAAAAAAATTGTCAAATTCGAACTTAAGCACCGTCTATTAATTGCAATGCTCTAAGTTTCATCAAAATCCCTAGAAAATTATAGCTTCTATTGTACCCACGTTAAATTTTTTACACAATTTTACTTGGTCAAGGGCAATTACTTATAAACTTTTCATCGAAAAATTGTCAAATTCGGACTTGACAATCGTCTTATCAATTCCAATGCTCATATTTTATTAAATCCATTGAAAATTGTAGCTTCTACAGTGTCTACAACAAATGTTGACGGACCGACAGACCGACGGAAAAGGGGGACTACAATATGTCCACATAAAAAATACTCAATATTTTGATTTATTTACCCTACTAGAAAAAAAACCTAGACGGATTATCAAATTCTACTGTTATAATAATGAACTTTTTCTATAATTGTTAATCAAGATGTTCTGTTTTTGCTGTAGAACATTATTGAAGTTCCAAAAGAGTATAACAGACCCCGTTATCTATCAACACAACACATCAAAGTACATTTGGTACCTTTTCTTTGAAAAAAAAATATAATAACTGTTTTTATGGAAAGATTTAAATGGTATGGTATTTATAAACAAAATAAGTACAACAATATATAATAATAAGTTTTTACAGAATAATTTTGTACATAAATAATAATGGAAGAACATTATTTAACAAGGCACATTTATATTTCAGTTCTTCATTACATTTAACAATATGGCACATTAATTATATTGAATATACTGTCATAACACACCATATACTTGGTAATTTCGAGTTGAAATCAGACATGATTTGTAAGATACTAAATTGATTAAAGTTTCAATTCTTCAAGAAATGAAAAAGTCACACAGAGATTATTATGAATGTTTTTATAACAAAACGATTTTAAAAGTTTGAGAGCCCTGACAACAACTACATGTAAATCACCCATTATATGAATTAATCTACAAACACTATGATAAATATCATAAAAAGAAAAATTTAAATTAGTTATCAAATTAATCTTCTTGTTAAGAATATACAAAAAAAGATCCATGTAATATTTAATATGAACAAAACATTTACATCTAATAGATAATTTGTACATTCCTGAGATGAGTGTAAGTTTATTTCAATTATCTAGTTCCACATGTTGATCCTGAAAATTATCACATATCAGAATATAGCATGCTGAATGGGTACGGTCGCCATATTTTTACCTTGTAATATTGTCCCCAAAATACCATAACCAGAATAATCTCTTTCAGTTATCTAACTAACTTCATAATCAAATGTTTCAGCAGTAAAAGTATTCGAAAAATATTGTACGCCAAACATCTCTACTACCAAACATGTTAGATAAAGCTTTAAAATCTCAAATCTTCCCTGAACAGTGAAATCTCTTAATTTAAGAGATTTTTCTACAAAATAGTAGCCAGCTCAAGGAAATTTTCTACAAAATGACATTTATCATTCCAAAACATCACCAAGAACCATTAACCGAGCGACATGCAATGGAAAAAGCTAGCTGTTATTCCCAGTTCATACTCTAAACCTGAAAGTATAAACATGCCAGACTAAAGTAAAACTACAAATATATTTATTCCATCTATTCCATCTTCTGTGAAACATAGTTCGTGAAAATGAGTAAAGTTCATTGACCTGAAATAAAGAGAACAGATATAATAAGATTAATTCTCTAACTTACATCTGTGACCACTGCTGGATCTCGAGATTTTTTCCACATTTTGGATTTCATGAGGTTGATGTAAGACCTTGCTGATTGTTGACTGAACAAACTTACACGTCGGTTACTATTTTCGAGTTCTCCACTCGGCTCGATGGATCCACTCGATACGTCTGTTCCAACTCCACTTTCTGTAGTAAATTCAAGTTATTGTTATTCAAGCACCATTATCATCAATTAAATTATATTTACGTGACAAAGATAAAAACAGAAGTTTGAATGGAATAAAAAAAATACATACCACTACATTTGTAAGCAAAAACATAAAATTTGATATTGTTTCTTTACAACAGGACTGCTTTGACAGGTCTTTATAGAACACAGGGACTTTTGGCTCCTAAGATGAGTGCTATCTCTTCAAACATTGACAATAAAAATTGGTTACAAACCTTAATCCCTGTATTATTATGTCCAACATTTAAAAATCTTATTTGAAGCAAACAAAGAATTTAGCTTATACATGTACCTCTCACAATGTAAACACACTCAAAAAGCACACAATAGTGAAACCATATTCTGGATTAAGGCTCCACAGACACAAAATATGGTGATTTGCCTTTGATGAAGATGGCTTTGATTTTCATTTTCAGATCTTGTCTTAAAGGTTTGTGAGTTCTAATTGTTTAATTAGGAACAAATTAGATTTATTCTTCAAATCGTAATTGATCACTTATATAAGATCTGAATAAAAGTTATTACCAATTTACCTGATAAAGCAGTCTAAAACTACAGAAAACTTCCACCTCAAAACAAAAATACTTACCCTGTTTTATAAAAAAACATTTTACAAAAAGACCTCCTGGCTTTCATATTTAAGAAATTATAATAAATAGTTATAAAGTCTAGAATCTTTAGGAAAAGGAGAAGCTTATATTTAAAGCTCTTAAAAATAGCAAAACCAACAAATATTGTGCATAAAAATAAATCTGAATTGCAAAAAAATAAAATTAATAGGAATTTCAGAGCAGCCCGAAGGTAAGGATAGAAATAGTGAGGATTTTCTTTGGCACGAAAACAATAAATAAGGTCCTGTTAAAGTAAAATAAAAAGTCTGTGCATGCATACCATTAGAGAGAAGAGTTGAAGTTCCATGATGTGGACGATCTAATGGATCAAAAGCCAGGTTTAAGGAACCAAACAAACCAAAACTTGAATGACTTGAGTTAGAAGATGAGTTACTACTGACCGAGATGATAGAATGAGGACGTTTATTGCCATTTTTTAAATGTTCAAATGATGAGACAGCAATGGAGTTTCTATATCGAGCTGTAAAATATAATGAAGATATAAATAGTTAATTTATCATGCTTGTTAACTCGCCATTTACCTACCTACCTGCTTGTTAGGTAAACAGTTTATTCAATATTTCAAATATCACAAGTCTAAGTGTAATTGAAACATGCATATCAATCGGAAGCATTATGCATACAACTATTTGGTGATGTACAATCAGTATACTTACATCCCCTAGCTCCTACACCAACATTAATATATCTATCTTGTATATTATCAACACTGGGTTTTAAATCTAAACAAGGTTTATTTCCCATTCCCATGTTCGCCATTTCTGATAGTCGTTTTTCTACAATGAAAAATTACAAATAAACTATGACCCTTCCATTTTGTAAAGAAATCACTATAAAGAAGAAATAGAGTAAAACAGATCTTGAATATATAAGTGGTAAGACACTTACCTCTGTTTTTCATTGCTTGATTCCATAATAACTGTGAGATCTCTTTGACCCAGGCTCGTTTTATTTCAGTATTTTGAGCTTGGAAAACAAATCTATCTCCACTACTTATTTTTCTGAACCAAATTTCAAATTTATAACCACTCTCATCATAATTTTCTGTCAAACCAAGATCAGACGTCTGAAATGGAATTTTCTAGGTTCAAAATCAAAACATCTTAAATCAAGATTTTCAACTTCTGTAAATTCCGAAATAACAACTACAACTCTTTACATGGCCATAACTAATACATATTCAGATTCATGCTCAAGGGACTATAAGAAATATAAAAAACTATTTTGAAAGTTGATTGTATGGACAGTAGTTGATGTGTTACGATTATGACCACTTTTATTATAACTTAGTAATTCTCAAGTAAGTTACTAGGAAACTAAGGTGGAATACAGATAATTCAGAAAGTAATTTACCTTAAAACTATTTTTATAAAGATAGATATCATGATGACCCTGTCTTCCACTCTTAGTTTTACTGAATACAATTAAATCTTCAAATAAAAACACACGTCTGATTGATTTCTTTCTACCCTGCCATATTAAAAACTCATCTTGACGTAATAATCTACCATGTTCTAATAAATTGACCTGAAATAACAATTTCACATTCTTTTTTCTAACACTGAATTTTCTACATTAGCAGATGAGTACATCATAAAAAAGCTACATATTACAAGATTCAAACAGAATCTAACTATTATTATTACGGCACAATTGTACTTTTAAAGCCAAAAAATCTCCAACTTACATCACATTCTCTTAAAGAATCCATGACTAATAAATCATTACCATGTCTAAGTTGAAATTTGACCATATCTTCAGCTGCCTACAAATAAATTACTTAGATATAAAAGGTGATCAGGACTTTATCTGTAACTTTAATTTCTTAAAAAAAACTGCTAAATCTCTTTGAAGAATCATATAACTTAAACTTCCTCATAATGATTTAAAACAATGTTAGAATATGAAGCATATTCTAAACGATATATCTCATATATCTAACTATAACTTGATAAAACAAATGAATGAACTTCTCTTTATCTGAATAAATACAGTATACAATAACAAAATATTTGTATCGTTCAAAAATAGTGCTCAATACATTAATTGTAGACTTTCGAGTGATATAGTAATCTTCAAACAGAACATGAAACCTGTAGTTACTCAGAGTTTCACATTGTGCAATCTTCAGACAGGAACTTTGGTTAACTGTATCTGTTATGCAGGCTGACATAGATCAGTTGTCTGAGGATCCCACAGCGTGAAACTGCATGTTTGAAGTTCTGTTTTAATATACACATTAAAGCAATAAAAGAATATTGGGATCTAACAAATGAAGTCAGGAGGTGACCAGGTCTATGTATGTTGGATTGTAAGATGTGGACTGAATCAGACTGAATATTCTTATGGAAACTTGAATCTGAGCTTTTCAGCGAGTCAAGCAAATCTTTGAACAATATCCCTTTACTATTTTATACAAAGTGCAGGTACCTTTAATTCCTGATATTCTGATTCACTCTCACTACATTCTCTAATTATCTGTTTTAATAACAGAGCATATTTTCCCATTCTCTGTACTGGTTTTAATAAATATGATGCTAGATTCATTTTATCTCCTAGTTGATATTGTTTCGCCTGAAAATCAAATAACCATTTACATGTATTAAAATGAAATATGCTGAATAAGTTTCATCTGTCAAGTCAACAACCTTTATCAATGTTGTAAGCCTTTTCTTACAATTTAATAGACTTATTCAGTTTGCCAGATATATATTTTTTCTTTCCAGTAACTAATCATCATTTCTTTGTCAACTATAGCATTAAACAAATAACATTACTATACTTACACTAAAAAAAGTTTTACCAAATTCTGCCATTAGATTGTCTGACTTGGGTTTATTTTTATTGTAAATGGCATACAAATAGAATTCTTTTTCCTGCAGAGTAAAAACATGTAATATTATAAAATCAATGGCAAACAACCAAATTTCTAGATTGTTTGCCATGTTTAAAACTTATTTTAAAAAAAACCAACTTCAATACAATCCAGATTTTTTGCAAATAGCCAACCAGTAAAAATATGAAGTATATATCAAAATTTTCAGTACAACTATTGTTTGAGCAATACTTACATGTGATAAGATATACTGGCCTATTTGATATGGTGTAAATTCACAAGATTCAACTTCATTTAAAAAATACTGGCAGTGGAATTCATAAATTTTCTCAATGTTTCCAAATATAACATTTCTCTTCCCTCGTAAAGCTTGTGGGACATCTTCACGTAATAATTCAGGTATATAATTATCTATTACATATTCTAATGACCGTACATAATCTCTTTCAGTCTGTACCATTTCACTCATTATTAATGATAATGTTCTGTAAAAGACAATATTCAAACATGAAATGTGCCACTTGTCATATCAAAACATTAAATATTTAATTTTATTAAACTGTATTAGTTTTTTTTTTTTTTTGCACATTAAATACATGACAACTATCCAATCTTACCTTCTACGTTTAATCTCAGCGTCTGTTAAAGATGATTCTGACATAGAAGACAATGGGTAAGATTTAGATTGTTTTAATAGATGAGAGTTGACTGGTACAGGTGTCCATTCTTTTTTAACATTATTTATATTATTTACATGACTGTTATTACTGTTACTTTCTCCTTCCTCTTCAGGCATACTGTAATATAGAATCCAAAATCATTTGAAGGGCTAAATAACAGAATCATTATAGATAGGTGCCTCAAATCCTAATAAAAACATCTCAAAATTTGAAACCTTGATCTTTAGAAATCTTATATTTAGCTTAAAGGGCTATTCTGATCCAATATTCCTCAATGGTGTTGACTGTTGTCATTAGCTCTAAAAGGTGAAGAAAAGAAGGATGCTAAATTCCATTTCTTTTCCAATTTTGTAATAACATAAAACCTGTGGAATATCATGTAAAAGAATAGTGTTTCTTGTCAAATGAAGACCAGAAAAAAAGGATATCAAGTCACTTGAGCTACACTTCTCTTTTTGAAAAAAAAACAAAAAAACTATCAGTATTAATCTACATCAAATAAAGCTCATGTATAGTTTGTACTCGATGTTTCTTACCTGGGAAGACTTTCTGAACTACCTGTAACCATACTGACAGATTTACCAGTCCGTTTATCTTGAATAGATCTTGATTGTTCTTTAGATCTACTAGTTTTCTCACTATTCTCTAGAACTGGTGAACTACTAATAGGAACTGGCGACGTTATAGTACGTTTTAATAGTTTTTTAGTAGGTCTATCACGATCCGTAAAGGTACTACCAGGTTGAGGAGGGTTAGAAGAGGATGTTGTGCTATATTTTTGATGAGTACTGTCCATACTTATGTCAGTAGTAGAATAACTAGAAGATGTTGTATTGGGACATTGTGTAGGATGTTGAGTAGAAGAATTACTAGATGTACTAGTTCTATCCCGAGAGTCACTAGAACTTGTTGACGGAGATAGCGAACGTCTTTCTGTTTTTGATTTAGCAATAAAAGTCATTCCCTTCGATGGAGTACTTGTCATTTGTGGTTCCCAGAAACTTTCAGAATTAATTTCCACAGTTGTCATTTGGTCTTGTTGAGATTTCTTTGATTGTTCCACCATCAATTGGTCCCGAGCTCGTCGTAATGTATTCTGTCGTAATAGTAATAATTGATAAGTTTCTTCACAACGAGCTTTAGCTAATCGGCACTGATCTAATAATTTATCATTTTGTAATCTATATGTCACTTCTATCATGTGATCAAAAATGTCTCCAGTTAAAGGTGGATGTTCCTCTAAATACACATCCAAACTTTTTAATAATTTATCAAGTCCAGATGGATTGGCACTAAATTCCATCTTCATACTGGCCACGTATTTCATAGCTTCTAGAGCCCACTCGTAACTCTGAAAATAAAACCAAGTAGCAATACATTAAACTGAAATAATAATTTGCTGAAAAAAAAGAATTCAATTTAAAACACTCTGAAAAAGAAATTTGAGATGCTTTTCAATGTCCAAAATTAATTTGGTTTGACAATATCTGTGAAAATGAAATTTATCATTTTCTCTTATCACAAGTTAAAATAATCACTGAAATGTATATAACTGGATGTGACATAAACATTTGTACCAATTATCTTAATTGTATGAAAATTACATGCAAAAACTCCAAAATATTCCCATAACATATTATCAATAACGGCGCAAGTGTATATAAAACTATGAGAGCTTTTTCAAAAGAAGAAGCAAAATTGAGTGTTACAGAACCTACTGTTCAGTTAAATTAATAGGTGTGACATACATTATCAATCCCTTGAATTGAATTTAACACATTATATACTGTTACCTTATACAAAATAATCCAAATATAATATACTAGCGTTTGATAATCAATCATCAAGCTAGTTTAACACAGCAGATCATTACACTGTATTACTACACACACAGTCTGGACTAAACTGGCTTCATAGCTCAACACAACTAGACTGTATTGATCTGAACTTCAATCATGCCAGTCACGGACAAATCATATATTGACATTCTAAATCTCAACAATCTTAGTCAATGTTTATTATTTTAATACATCATCAACATACAAACTTTTAACATTAACTTATATCAACAACACAATGCCCTTTTCTAAAGTTTTCTTTTTTCACATGAATTTTCAAAACAACACTTAATCCACAGTATCAAGGAGTCTTGAGTTTTGAAAACTGAAACAATTCTTCAAAAAGATACAATCTATTTTAGTCTTGTCAAATTAAAATTAAACTGAATGCATTTTATTTTGTTGATAAAAAAATAACAATTGAATTCAAACCTTGTCTCAATGATTTCTTTGAATAACTTGTTATACCTTAGCCTTAAATGTAGCCAGCAAGCTTGAAAATAGAATTTTTCTGCAAACAGAACAACACCGACAAGAATATTCATAACAAAACAAAGTCTGGCCTCACCTTGTCTAAAAGTTGATAACATTTGGCCGTGCCTTCTATTTTCTCTCTTCTGTCCTCTAGTTGGTTAGAGAAGGTATGAAGATGTTTTTTTAATTGTCGAGCCAAATCTTTATATCCTGTAGCTTCATCATAATGTCCTGACTGACTTAACATACTTGCTTCTTCTAATAAATCATTTCCTTTGTCAATGTGTTGCTGAAATTACAACCATTGTCGTATATTCACATATTCATTTACACATGTTTCTATGTTTCAGAAACACAATCTTCATCAGGAGAGTTTATCTGACACCCAATTCACCTTCAATATTATAAGACTTGAACAACATTTAGAAGTAAGGGGTACATGTCACAAACACAAGACAATATTATGGAAGAAACACACCTCTTTAATAAGGTAATAAAACACATAACGTTTCAACACTATTTACACAGACGTCCTCACATGAAATTATCAGGGAATTAGAGACAGAATTCATCTGATGACGTCTGGGTAAATAGTGTTGAAACCTAATGTGTTTTGTAACTTTATTTAAGAAGTGTGCTTATTCCATATTATTGTCTTGTGTTTGTGATTTTTATCTGAAAAATATAACTCAAAATAGTTTTTAAAATAATAACTAAAGCTGTGAACGTCTTGCAAGACTTGAAAATACAGCTATCATCCCTTTACATGACCTTCTTAAAAAACACTACAAACAACTATATCTATCTGAATTGTGTATTTACCATAATTTTACATCTTGACATACAATACATTGTTCTATTCCAGACACTTAAGATTTAATAATTATCTTAGCCTTGGTATGAACGTAGGTAAATATTTCTGATGTTTATATAAATAATAAATCATCTTAAGTTATCTTCAGATCATGTGACTTACGAATTATAATTAGTAACAAAGTATACATACATAGATAAAAGGGAGTTGACAGTTTTGTTTTATCAAAATTCCATTGTTCATAACCAGATAATAGCCAATAATAAGATATAAATTTAAACTAAATATTTTTTATACATTAAGTGTGTCAAGATAAAATGTGCCTTCGTGATCAAGAGAATGTAATTTAAGATTGAAGGTTATCAATTCAATATTTAGACTGCATAGTATTTCCAGAGAAGAGAGAATTTTTCCTGAAAAAATTATATTTTTTTCTCCATTAAGCCAACTAAAACAAAAGCTACCCTTATCTAGAGTGGGTTAGGTGAGGGAAGTTGTCTTTTTTCACAGGGGCCTTTGGTATCTTAGAATAATTTATATGAGTTTCTATTTACTTCATCATTTCTATACATTATATTACAACAAAATTACACTATTATAGATATATTTTAAGCACATTTCAATTCACATACAGGAATCTTTATCAAGCAATAATTAAAGAGAAGTAGTATATCCATAAAAGTGTAATTTTGTTGTTATATTATGTCCTATTTACTTCTTAATGTCATTTAAAGACTATTTCTATACATGTTTATAAGTTTGATATTGAAATTAACTAACAAGTCTTTTGCTTTAAAAGGCAAAAAAAAATAGAGTTGTAGGCTATTTGTCTTTGAAATATATTAAAGTTTACCAAGGTAAGTTAGTGACTTTGAAAGGAAGAAAAACTTTGTTCTGTTCTGTGTTATACAATAGAAAAAATTTTAACCAAGTCAACACTTGAGGTGTTAAATTCTTCAAAATGTAAACAATATTTACATTCTGAACTTTATGAAGAGAATGTTTTACTGACAACATCCTGTCGTTCACCCTCTATTTACATTTAAAACAATTTGAACTCATGTCAACTGGTACCGGTATACCTTTTGTGAACAATCAATGAACACATTTGTAACGTTAATTGACAAGTTAAATTTGTACTGCACTGAGCAAATCTTAACGGTTCTCAATTTAGCCATGCTTGAGTAAAAGTCAAGACCCCAAATAATCAAAAGATCATGGTTTCAATTAGAATAAATTTAGTACTTTTTCTATAAATAAACCCTAGTTTCAAAAAAACTACATTAATTTTGAAATCTGCTGGTTTTTTTTAACTCTTATCCCTTTTTCAGTATTAGAGTAAAAAGTCAGAGAAATCAGAAATGACGAAATTGGGGACTGGCAATAATACCAAAAACTTTTAGTTAGACCATATAGTTTAAATTTTGTTACAAAGCAAACATTAAATACTTACCATGCAGGAAAAGTAAAATTTTTCAAAATCTTTTTGTTGATGTCGGATAGCTTTAAGATTATCTGCTCTAGCTTGATGACGCTGTAACATCTGATCACCTTCTGTTGTTAGCCATGATATAACCTGTCAAATATCAACAAAACATTGTACATCCTAATTTTATGTTCATTTAACAGCTTATGTATAAGTATTTAAATCTGATTTAATTAAACTTGAAAAGGACATCATCATGAACATTCTTAAAGGAATTTGTTTTCTTTGTTTTGCATGTGCATCAGGGACAATAATAGCAACAATTTGCACCATTCCAATTTTCAATCAGATGCCTGTGGTTCCTGCATTTCCACCAAAACTAAATGTTCCCTTATTGCTAAGACTGATACAAGCATAGTTTATGATTATTAATGTCTTTAAAACATTTTTATCAATAAACAACAAATGGAACTTGAGGGCTTTGAAAAACTAACCTTAGTACACTCCTCTTCATATTCACGCAATTGTAAACATTGCTCTAATTTATTAAGACGTATGTCTGCTATGCGAACTAGTTTCAGCATGGTGTCTTGTAGTTGATGAAACAGACTATCAACATTCTCCATGGCATACCTACAATGGAACCATTCATGTTCAGAAATTTGTTTAAATTTTATAATAATAATAATGAAAAAAAAAAAAATAAAAAATAAAAAAATAAAAAATTAAATTTATTTTCTGTTTATAATAATAAGCACAAAATTAAAAACTAAAATAAAAATGAAAGTCGTCTTAAAATAGATTTCAAAATTTGTTTCTGTGCAATTTACTCCTACTACTCCTTATCTTCTACTACTACTCCATCAACACAAATATAATAACAGAATTTAAAATATTGAATTGAACATTATAGAATCTAGAAACATCGATGAATTCAATAGACTCTTACATTTCACAGAGAGTTTAGGCACTACAAAAATAATCAAGATACTTTGAAATTGATTTACAAATAAAACATCCTGATTGTCTTCTGTCTGATGAACCTCAGACTTTATCAGAAAGCTAGACAATTGAATCAAGTTCTGTACTCAATATAGAAAATCATTCTGAATAAATAGAAGTGAATAAAACGTGAGTTACTCGACAATAATTCTGAGAAAACAATGTTTTATGATTAAACAACATCAAACTAAAGATAAAATGGGAAAAATTCACCAGATTATTGAGGAAATCAACAAGCTTCTTGTGTTTTGTGTTTCTATTTACTCATGAGAAATATGTATTGATAATTTCTATTAACAATAAACACTGTGTTCTTATCTTCTTGCAGACATACTTCCGATAATGTTACATCTTCATTGGCTAACTTAATAATCTAATTCAGTTTAGAAGAGCATTATCAAACCTCAGATATCCTATCTCAAATACATGACATAACATCTCTGTGTTATTGTTTATTTATATTTTCTAGGATTTAATTTTTAGATAAATTTGGTAATTGGTAACTTTTAAGAAAACAAAAAATGAATGCACTAAAAAGAAATTGTCAACATTAAAAGGCAAGGATACAATTTTAAAATATGCAGTAAGACTTTAATTAGAAAATTTTTAGGGTCAAAAGGAAATCCAGTGCATGCAACCAGAAAATATTATGAGTAGAAACTGTGTTTAAAAGGAAATATCTCTAAACAGTACTGAGTTTGGCAAGAGTTAAAACCAAAGAGAGGAAATTGTGTCAGTTGGATACTAGTAAACACAACACAGCTTATAAAAGGTGTTCTCTTGGCATGAAAGAACAGGAACAGTCAACTAGTAAATAGTGATGATAAGTCAGCAGTCAATAAACAGATTAGTAGTGTTGACATACTCTTACTGGACACTCTACAGTCAATATCATACTAACTAAATACAAAATAACTCTTTCAAACAACTAAAAACACAGTTTCTAAATAAATATCTTCTACTATGGCTAGACCAGAACTTTCTAATGAAACATTTCAATTTTCATATAGCTGATAATATTTCAACAAAATTTAAGAATTTCACTAAATCTCTCTTAAATTTAAATGAAATTCATCTTAAAAGTTGAGAATGGCCAGACTCAAATTTTCCATTAAAATATTACAGGTATATATCTGCTACAAAAAAGCATCTTAAAGAACAGATAAACAACAACTGGTCTTTTTGATTCTGCCAATAATGTGCTGAGACGAAAGATACATCAACTGTAGAATTATAGAATAGAGTCATAACAATAGATTCTATTCTTTAATACTTCAGTCTTTGATGCAGGTCTCTATTGTCTCTTTGTTCTCTGGTCAAATACAAAACGTGAAAAAACTTGAAGTTCCGTGTTTGATGATAGCATACGTTACAAAATACAACAACAATAATCAACTGTAACTTTCTGTCTCACATCAAATACAACATGCACTTTATTGTGTGCTTCCTTTCTTATAAATTGTTCAAATAATTCACACTGTCAAGTTGTGCTGATGGTATTTAACGTTAAAAAAATAAAGGATTTGACTATTTTACAGGTGATAGCAATATGTAATGACCACCCATTCTAATATTCAAATTAATCCCAATTGATTTACCCATATATTTAAGCATAGTGTTTCATAAGTATTGGTTCAAACTGCAGACTTTATTGCGTTGGGTTGAAAAACTACGAGGATGACAAAAAGTTACATCTCCCTATAATCTAAATAAAGGTGGATTTTCTTTCCACTGAAATTTAAATAACCTTAGCTGGTTTTTGACATTCTTACTGACTTTTATTCTCCTAAAGGCGATCTATTATGATGCTAAATATATTACCTATAATCTTCAGAATTACCACAAGACTCTTCTCTACGTAATGAACACATTGTGTTTTCACCATCATTCTGTAAGGCTATCAGTCTGGAATCTGAGAAAGCTTTTTTAACTTTTTCATCATGTTCTTCAATTAACTGACTTGCTTCTTCTGCAGTTCTAGGTAATTTTTTCATGCTAGATATTTCTTGCATTATGCTGACTAGGAATTTGGCAACTTCGCGACAAGCATTTAAAAATGGTTCTAATTTCTGAAAAATCAAAAATATTATACAACTAAAATCCATGTTTTTTCTATTTGTAAAGGCGATGGTTAACTTTTACAGAGGGTTGATTTATGTCTTCAATCAATAAATAATTTTCAGAACTACAATACTACAGTACCTAAAATACACATGAAATGCAAAATTTGTTTAAAACTATCACAAATTTGTAATTTTACATTCTTTTTCTATATATTAGTCTTCTAGGTATCCTTTGAAGTAAAAAATAATGAGTCATCATTTTAACTTTCATACCTAGATAATTCTGGACACACATAGATTGGAAGGCTTAGACTTTGAACACTATTATTGATTAGCTCAGCTAATGTTTGAGCAAAGGAAATCGTTGACTGCTTTTTATCATTTTTCAGAGAAGTGAAATAGCAGCATATAAATAGTACTGTTACTCTCAGGATCTCAGAAACAGGAGCAAAGCAAATAGATTTTCAATTTTTTTTATAATTGGAATGTCAGCATCAAAATAGTAGTTAGCCTTAGAATGTCTTTGCTTTCATAAAAAAATTTTTTTTTTTGTTCTAAAAACTTATGAGCTAATTTTCTATCTTTATCAATGCTAAGACTTACAGCTGTCAACTATTTTTAGGATGATTTTACAATTAAAATACAAAAAATATAGAAAAATTACAAAACCTCTTTGCTTTGCTTGGACATGAAAAATTTCCTGTTTCTTTTATTAAGGTATGAATGCTAAAAAGAATGGCAAACTGTCACTATAAAATATGGGATTCAAAAGTTCAAACATAAAAATTAGATACATACCATACGAAAGCGAACCCATTCTGTATGACTAAAAGGAAAGGTACCATCTAAAGCAGACGGTAATTGTGATGGATGTATAATACGATGAATAAGATCTGGTGATGATAGTAAATCCAACTGAAAGACAAAATATACATGAAATGAAAAATACTGCAGTAGCTACAATGGAATAAAAACACCATTTTTAGCCATCAGTCTTCTTGTCAAAAGCTTTATGACACCCACTGAATATTTCTGACCAGATTTTATACAATTTTCACTTTCAAATTGATACAATATCACCAGCCATCTAAAGAGTTGTAGCTGTATATAGACATAATGCATAATTCATTCAGGATACAAAAGAGCTAAAATACCAACCTTAACACAAGACCTTGAATCATAAACAGGAGATCTTAAAACATAGGATTGTGTTTGTTTATCACAGACAAGATGAAGGATGGATTCACATTCAGGTACATTATCCTAAAATATTAATTCAAACATGTGACTAATGACAGAATCAGTAGGTTCAATCCTTCAAACAGAGTGACTTGTTAATCCTGAACTGTATTTGCCAGTCATGCCTAGCTAGGGGTTCAAATTCACAGTGCAAACATGCAAATCTGCTCATTTTAAAATTTGTAAATGACAGTATTATATTTTTGTGGATTTCAGGGACACTGATAGCATTAATTTGCACCATTCCAATTTTAAATCAGGTCTGTGTCTCTTGCAAATGCACTAAAATGGAGTGTTTGATGACATCACTATCATAAAATATGCTTTATAACATTATGCACTTCATCCTACTTAGTTTAAGTGATGTTTCAGCAACATCTGAAAAAAAATTGGAATGGCTCAAATTTATGCTCTAAGTGTCCCCTTTACACATAACTTTTTTAGAAGACCTTTTTATAATCCTTTTAACGTAAGTGTTCTTAATACACTAAGTAGTCAATCTAACTGTATACAGTGAAACACGACCAAACCACACGCTCTATAAAACGGCATCCCTGTAAACCGGCCGAATCACTATATAATACATAAGAGACAATCCCTGGTAATTCAGAACCCCCTCTTAACCGCAATCCAGCATGGAAATCTAGTCCCAAAGTTAATCTACAGTTAAATGGTCTCTCTAAAACAGCATCTGAATTTGTATTAAATGAAGTTAATCTGTTGACGGCTTGAAAGATGCTAATTAATCACTAATCCAATTAATTACGCTTTTATGTATTACCACTACTACGGGTAAACCGGCAACCCTTTTAAACCAGCATTTATCACGGGTCTGACAGCTTGCCGGTTAAGAGGGGTTTCACTGTAATAATAAACTATAACAAACAAAAACCAACCAGTATCAAAAGATTAATCTATTTGTACATGTATATGCTGATATATTTATACCTTTAAAATGTACAAGCTGTGTTCAAAAGCACTTCATAATTTCTAAGAATGGATGAGAATATAACATGGTATCAATGTGTTGTAAGTAACTTAAACTTACATGAAATAAATATAATGATTCTAAAAGTATATTAATAATAGAAGAAGTAGCACCACGTATATCACCCACAATACTCAATCCCTTTTTTAAAACGTCTTTTCTGAAATATATATATTCATAAATATAATTATTATTAGGATTGGGGAGTACATATTTAACTACACACTGAAGGTGTGACAAATCATGTAAATTAGATGGTGTTGAGGAAAATACTTCAAAGGAGATCAAGAGTTATTTCCCATATTGATAACCTTGTGTGTCAAATTTGTACACATGGAAATTAACACAGTTGGAACAATATAAGATAAAGATTGAGCAGGCTATTTGTTTTGCAGTAGAATACATAGTAATGGAACTACACAAAGTATACTTTTTAGTCAATTTATCATCAAATTACCCCAAAAATAAGTAGAATATTTAATTTAAGTTATGAATTGTGCCCAGATGTGCATATTGTTATTAAACAATGTTTAATCCACCTACTGCTCATTCAATGGTTTCTTGTATTGAAATTTTGAAATATTGACAAACAGGCCATACATACACAGAATAGATAATTTATTTATACATACCTGGGTATAGAATAAAAATACATTAATAATCTAGCTAGCTCGGTACTTGATACATGTCGATTATGCCAAAATGTACTACCAGTAAATATCAATATAACAGCACCACCTTTTACATCTCGACAGCCTACAATATTACATACAATCCTACAGATTTGTTTTGAAGATCACACAGAATGAATTCAGTGCAGCAACATGTTTTAGGTTTTGTTTGTTTATTTCTTTAAAAAAAAGTATATTGAATTCCAATTCTGCAATGCTCATCCAAGAAAGTCCTGCAAAAAGAAACTAAGTGTTTTTTAAGTTTATCCAGTGAAGGAACCCTGTTTTAATTCGCATACCATCTCATTTTATTTATTTTCATTTTTGGAAAAAAAACCTGTTTAAATACATGTTTAACCTCTACAAACTTTATTCAATAATACTTTAAATTTTAAATACTTTCAGTTTCCAGGATATTATGTCTATATGCACCCATAAAGCCAATGAATCATTGTAAGATAACACTAGAACTATCAGATGAGATAATACATCCTGTTTCAAACCTATACAATTGAGGAGTAACATTTCACTTTTATATTTTTTGATGAGTCATTGAAACTGGGTACATTATTTCCTACGACAATTTCACTCTAAAAAATCTTGCAAAACATTTTGTTGGACCAGCGCAATATCTTATTTATCTATTTCATAACTTTCCAACCATGTTAAAATAATTTTCAAGGTTGCTATTTCAAAATATTGATTTTTTCAAAATCTTGCGACAAGTTTAAATTCCTTTTTCAAGAATAATGATTCCCAATTAAAACAATATTTGTCATGACCACGGCCATCAAGATCACTCTTTCACCAAATAAGTTATTAAGTTCAAAAACATTAGTTAAGATTTGTTACATCTTAAATTGACTTAAATTTTCACAATTTACAACCAAAATTACAGTAAAGTGTTCTAGCTTGGTAAGACAATTTTGACTGAGATATTCTTGTGAGTTTATTTTCTTTGGATTATCTGGGTCCTTTAAATCACTGCATTTCTTAAAATCTGGATTTTTACCTTACTTTAGTTTTCGAGAATAAGGCCCCTGATTACTTACCTGGTAAAACAGCTATTCCTGATTGTAAAACTTCATGATCTACATCCATTACAGATTGAGGAGCATCTAATAATCTACTTTTATAAAACTCACTAGATATAGTTCTTTCTAATGTCTTAATATCGGATTTACCTACAACAAAAATATGAAAAGCATGTCTTAATATTACATTTACCTACAACAAAAATATGAAAAGCATGTCTTAATATTACATTTACCTACAACAAAAATATGAATAGCATGTCTTAATATTACATTTACCTACAACAAAAATATGAAAAGCATGTCTTAATATTACATTTACCTACAAAAAAAATATGAATAGCATGTCTTAATATTACATTTACCTACAACAAAAATATGAAAAGCATGTCTTAATATTACATTTACCTACAACAAAAATATGAATATCATGTCTTAATATTACATTTATCTACAACAAAAATTTGAATAGTGTGTTTTAATATTACATTTACCTACAACAAAAATATGAAAAGTGTGTCTTAATATTGCATTTACCTACAACAAAAATATGAATAGCATGTCTTAATATTGCATTTACCTACAACAAAAATATGAATAGCATGTCTTAATATTGCATTTACCTACAACAAAAATATGAATAGCATGTCTTAATATCACATTTACCTACAACAAAAATATGAATAGCATGTCTTAATATCACATTTACCTACAACAAAAATATGAATAGCATGTCTTAATATTGCATTTACCTACAACAAAAATATGAATAGCATGTCTTAATATTACATTTACCTACAACAAAAATATGAATAGCATGTCTTAATATCACATTTACCTACAACAAAAATATGAATAGCATGTCTTAATATCACATTTACCTACAACAAAAATATGAAAAGCATGTTTTAGTATCACATTTATATTTAACAAAAATATGAATAGCATGTCTTAATATTACATTTACCTACAACAAAAATATGAATAGCATGTCTTAATATTACATTTACCTTCAACAAAAATATGAATAGCATGTCTTAATATCACATTTACCTTCAACAAAAATAACAATAGCAATTAATATCACATTTACCTACAACCAAAATATAAATAGCGCGTCTTAATATCACGTTTACCTTCAACAAAAAAACAATTGCGTGTCTTAATATCACATTTACCTTAAAAAAAAAAATATTGTGTATTAATATCACATTTATAACAAAAATAATAATATTGTGTATTAATATCACATTTACAACAAAAATAACAATATTGTATTTCAATACCATATTTTTCTACAACAAAAATAATGATTTTGTATCCTAATAACACATTTACCTACAACACAAATAATTATTTTGTATCCTAATACCACATTTACCTACAGCACAAATAACAATGTTGTGTAAGTTTTATATTCTCCATCCCTGGAATTTGTTCATATGGGCACACATAACAGAAATACTTACCAGTACTAGCTTGAGATGATTTGTCAATATTCCCATTTTGTTCTGAAATATCATTACTAGAATTTGAATCATTTAATTTTGCTTTGGCCAGATCACTGGATATACACTTTTCTTGTTGACACGAGTTGACAGAACTATCTCCATTACTGTCTGCTATATCATCCCATTTTAATCTCTCTATACCTTCTTCCACAGATACAATACAATTCCTTAATATTGACACTATATCCCCTTCACTTGCTGTTTCAATATGTTTTAATATATCGGTAGTAAAGGCTAGATGATATTCACCCTCCATTATAAGATATTCCTGTAAACCATTGATTGTATGATATTTCACCACTAAATCAGGTTCCACACTTTCACTCAATCGTAGACAGAAATAGAAATCATGGCACTGGGTTTCACTTTGTAAATCATCACATAGATGTAATAGAACAGCTGATTTGTAACAGAAAGGGAAATATTTCCGTTCACCATGATCTTCTTTATAAATCTGTAAGTATAATATTGACAATAATAAAAATATCTGTTTAATAATGAATTCATAACTTCAATATGAAGGTTAAAATCCAGATTTTATAATAAATTCATCATGTCCATACAAGAGTTGTATTTTCTACATGAGGAGACAAATTTTCTTTATAAAATATACAATATAAAACATGAATGGCATACTTCAAACTGAAGCAGACATTCCCTACATTATAGTCTAACAATGTAAGATATTTGTGGGAAAGTCTTAATTTCTTGCTCTAATTCACATGATAAAGTAATAAAAGACCTCTTATATATACAGATTTATGAGGTCCAGTCTAGTATTCTAAAATGCCTATACCTGATTAAAATCTGAATCTGATAGAGTTTTATTACAACTTGCAACAATTAAATAAATTCATAATGCTTCCTTAATACCTTCCGAGAATTTGAGTAGCCAGTTATATATTTATAAATTCATGAACACTTTTAACACTTGCCTTAAAAAAACCTGAAAGTTCAGTATAAATTTTCCTTATATTTACTCCTTGTAGCATATAGGATGTCTTATATATTAGATATATGCTCATGCCAATTAATCAAATTGGATTTAAGGTAAATACAGGTATATTTTCATTAACCCTTCAATTAAAAAAAATCTTGAACCACCATAAAGTCAAACATTTAACTGAGGGAGCATCCGTTAATTGCAACTCAGGTTATGCACCCAAGTTTATCTGGCACACAATGAAATTTAAATAGCTACTATTATTCCAATCAGAAAATCCTCATAGAGTCCAAGGTAAAGCCAATACTTCCTCAGTTCAAATGCACTTTAAATCTTATTGAAAACAACATTTATAAAGATTGTAATTATTGATTTATAATTTTACTAACATATCAATCTACAGGTATGTTCAGAGCATTGGACACTGGCAGATATTGTCAACAACTGTAATGCCAAAATATAGCTGTACATTGTTCAAGTGTATACATGTATATGTGTGAAAGTAAATTACTTTAGTACTCATATCTAATAACCAAATTACACCTTTTAATATTAAGTACAAGAATGTGCACACATTGAAGGTATTAAATTAATTCTGTTCTTAAACCTGATTTTACACTATGATAAAGATTACTTAAAGTAAGTGGTTTATAAGTAGATCACCAACATGATATTCAAGTACTTTCTGATCATCAAAACAATCATGTAATCAGATAAGTGTTTATTATCTATTATAAGAGTACTAACACCTTAGAAGCTTTAAACAACAATGGATTGCGGTTGCAAGTATATTTTCTATTCTGTTAAACTTCACATTTATAATAAAATTCTGCAAAGCAATATAGATTGAAAATTAGAAAAAGAATTTATTAATATTCTTGAAAAACTGGTTTTACTACACTAATATTCTATATTTGTGGCAAAATTTAATTTTAGTACTACATGTATATTAACCTGTTCCATATAAATAGAACTGAAATCTACAGTAAGGGACTAAAATATAGAAAATACAGAAGGGGCTAGAACATATTGAAATCTAAAAGACTCAAACATATTCAAATCTACAGAAAGGGACTAGAACATCTACTGTAAGGAGCTAGAACATATTGAAATCTACAGAAAAGGACTAGAACATATTAAATTTCTACAGATAGGGATTAGAAAATATTGAAATCTACAATAAGGAACTGGAACATATTGAAATCAACAAAGAAGGGATTGAAACATATTGAAATCTACAGTAGGGGACAAGAACATCTTGATATCTACAATAAGCAACTATCTGCATGTCATTTTCGGCAAGACAGTAAATATCTTAGTTCAAATAGTTAGTGTTAGATGGTGATGAGAACATAGTCTCATAAAAGCACTGACATAGGTCACAAAGTAAAGATTTATGATAAAACAAGGTGCAAGTTAAAGGTTAGGATAATAAGATGTTTAGTTATGGATATCTCTGAAATAGTATCCTTTTACCCATCCTTTATCCTAATAATTCACAAATCCAGATGTTCATAAGATTAAATTAGAATTTTTTATCTTCAGCCAATTAGCAAAAGTAAAAGTAAAAAAGGCTATCTTAATATGATATGGAAGAACATTGATTCAGAAAGACATCTGCTGGAAATTTAGGGGGACTGACCTACTTTGAATTACCGGTACATAATTCCATTTCTGCTTTATGTTGAAAAAGTTATGGAGCGTCTAGGCACAATCCCAAAATATTTCACTACTTTATCAATAATAAGTTCTATATTAGACCTTTGAATAATGGACAAAGTCTTTTGAAAATTTTAGGAAAAGGGTTTAATTTTCAATTCTAAAAAGCTTATGGTCAATCTGATCAATTTCAATATAAATAACCAATTTAGCACATCTTTCAGATGTGGGTGTGCCACTTTAAAACTTCAAAGTAGCTTTGAGACAAACAAAATCTGTTCAAGAAGTCTGCTTTTAAGTTCATTAAGGTATAAACTCAAGTGTAATAGACAATTATAATCTTTTGATTCGTTAATTTATTTTAAGGGTGTGAGAATAAAGCCTTCAAAATTGTAAATATAGATATACTTCTCTCCTAACACCTTTATATAGCTAACATAATAGGGGACAAATAATTTCTATACTTGAACATAATGTAAATAATTTATCAAAATATATCTTTTACTTCTCTATCCTTTTTAATTTAGTACAAAGCATTATTACAACATAATAGTTTTTAAAGATTGGATATCTGTATATTTTATGAGATGTTTTTATACAACTTCAACCTTGTCAGAAATGTAAAAGCTTTGAAAAGTATTGCCACTTTTCAAGCAATGCTTCTCTAATTGAGCACTGGTCCAATTTCATTAGATTTACAAGGTGCATTTTAAACTCTTCTTTTTGTTTCAGATTCACATAAAAAAGTAATCAATTGCCAAATAGCCAGAATAATTCAGTGCTGTAACTTCAGAGAAATCATTCATTTACAACATTCATACTACTATTTTCCCTTTCAAAAGTCAAGAGTAGCATCTAGATCCTTGATTCAGATTAAATAAACAGATTTCAGAAATAAAACATCTCTTTTCTTGCACTCAAAGTTCAAAGGGTAAATCAAAAATGACATTTCACTCTAAAGAAACCATGAAACTTTTTCAACTATGTACTCTTGTATTATTAACTATGCTATTCCAGCAAAGACTTTGTTTAAGTTCAGAACACATTTGTTGTTTCTGTACCCTAAAATTTGTAGTTTTTATGCAACTTGTGGTCAAAATCATTAACCATCTTCTGTTTACTCTTTTAGATTGATTGCATTTGATTGTTAATTCAATCAACAATGTGATTTCATTAATAAAAATATCATGATTAAAGTTATGTCAGATTTGTCCTTAAATACACTATTCCACTATTTCACCCCATTTCTAAATAATGACATTATATTGAGTGGAGAAACATTAACTTGAGAAGTTTGGTTCAAAACAATGTGACTAAACATTCATAACTTCAATATGAAGGTTAAAATCCAGATTTTATAATAAATTCATCATGTCCATACAAGAGTTGTATTTTCTACATGAGGAGACAAATTTTCTTTATAAAATATACAATATAAAACATGAATGGCATACTTCAAACTGAAGCAGACATTCCCTACATTATAGTCTAACAATGTAAGATATTTGTGGGAAAGTCTTAATTTCTTGCTCTAATTCACATGATAAAGTAATAAAAGACCTCTTATATATACAGATTTATGAGGTCCAGTCTAGTATTCTAAAATGCCTATACCTGATTAAAATCTGAATCTGATAGAGTTTTATTACAACTTGCAACAATTAAATAAATTCATAATGCTTCCTTAATACCTTCCGAGAATTTGAGTAGCCAGTTATATATTTATAAATTCATGAACACTTTTAACACTTGCCTTAAAAAAACCTGAAAGTTCAGTATAAATTTTCCTTATATTTACTCCTTGTAACATATAGGATGTCTTATATATTAGATATATGCTCATGCCAATTAATCAAATTGGATTTAAGGTAAATACAGGTATATTTTCATTAACCCTTCAATTAAAAAAAATCTTGAACCACCATAAAGTCAAACATTTAATTGAGGGAGCATCCGTTAATTGCAACTCAGGTTATGCACCCAAGTTTATCTGGCACACAATGAAATTTAAATAGCTACTATTATTCCAATCAGAAAATCCTCATAGAGTCCAAGGTAAAGCCAATACTTCCTCAGTTCAAATGCACTTTAAATCTTATTGAAAACAACATTTATAAAGATTGTAATTATTGATTTATAATTTTACTAACATATCAATCTACAGGTATGTTCAGAGCATTGGACACTGGCAGATATTGTCAACAACTGTAATGCCAAAATATAGCTGTACATTGTTCAAGTGTATACATGTATATGTGTGAAAGTAAATTACTTTAGTACTCATATCTAATAACCAAATTACACCTTTTAATATTAAGTACAAGAATGTGCACACATTGAAGGTATTAAATTAATTCTGTTCTTAAACCTGATTTTACACTATGATAAAGATTACTTAAAGTAAGTGGTTTATAAGTAGATCACCAACATGATATTCAAGTACTTTCTGATCATCAAAACAATCATGTAATCAGATAAGTGTTTATTATCTATTATAAGAGTACTAACACCTTAGAAGCTTTAAACAACAATGGATTGCGGTTGCAAGTATATTTTCTATTCTGTTAAACTTCACATTTATAATAAAATTCTGCAAAGCAATATAGATTGAAAATTAGAAAAAGAATTTATTAATATTCTTGAAAAACTGGTTTTACTACACTAATATTCTATATTTGTGGCAAAATTTAATTTTAGTACTACATGTATATTAACCTGTACCATATAAATAGAACTGAAATCTACAGTAAGGGACTAAAATATAGAAAATACAGAAGGGGCTAGAACATATTGAAATCTAAAAGACTCAAACATATTCAAATCTACAGAAAGGGACTAGAACATCTACTGTAAGGAGCTAGAACATATTGAAATCTACAGAAAAGGACTAGAACATATTAAATTTCTACAGATAGGGATTAGAAAATATTGAAATCTACAATAAGGAACTGGAACATATTGAAATCAACAAAGAAGGGATTGAAACATATTGAAATCTACAGTAGGGGACAAGAACATCTTGATATCTACAATAAGCAACTATCTGCATGTCATTTTCGGCAAGACAGTAAATATCTTAGTTCAAATAGTTAGTGTTAGATGGTGATGAGAACATAGTCTCATAAAAGCACTGACATAGGTCACAAAGTAAAGATTTATGATAAAACAAGGTGCAAGTTAAAGGTTAGGATAATAAGATGTTTAGTTATGGATATCTCTAAAATAGTATCCTTTTACCCATCCTTTATCCTAATAATTCACAAATCCAGATGTTCATAAGATTAAATTAGAATTTTTTATCTTCAGCCAATTAGCAAAAGTAAAAGTAAAAAAGGCTATCTTAATATGATATGGAAGAACATTGATTCAGAAAGACATCTGCTGGAAATTTAGGGGGACTGACCTACTTTGAATTACCGGTACATAATTCCATTTCTGCTTTATGTTGAAAAAGTTATGGAGCGTCTAGGCACAATCCCAAAATATTTCACTACTTTATCAATAATAAGTTCTATATTAGACCTTTGAATAATGGACAAAGTCTTTTGAAAATTTTAGGAAAAGGGTTTAATTTTCAATTCTAAAAAGCTTATGGTCAATCTGATCAATTTCAATATAAATAACCAATTTAGCACATCTTTCAGATGTGGGTGTGCCACTTTAAAACTTCAAAGTAGCTTTGAGACAAACAAAATCTGTTCAAGAAGTCTGCTTTTAAGTTCATTAAGGTATAAACTCAAGTGTAATAGACAATTATAATCTTTTGATTCGTTAATTTATTTTAAGGGTGTGAGAATAAAGCCTTCAAAATTGTAAATATAGATATACTTCTCTCCTAACACCTTTATATAGCTAACATAATAGGGGACAAATAATTTCTATACTTGAACATAATGTAAATAATTTATCAAAATATATCTTTTACTTCTCTATCCTTTTTAATTTAGTACAAAGCATTATTACAACATAATAGTTTTTAAAGATTGGATATCTGTATATTTTATGAGATGTTTTTATACAACTTCAACCTTGTCAGAAATGTAAAAGCTTTGAAAAGTATTGCCACTTTTCAAGCAATGCTTCTCTAATTGAGCACTGGTCCAATTTCATTAGATTTACAAGGTGCATTTTAAACTCTTCTTTTTGTTTCAGATTCACATAAAAAAGTAATCAATTGCCAAATAGCCAGAATAATTCAGTGCTGTAACTTCAGAGAAATCATTCATTTACAACATTCATACTACTATTTTCCCTTTCAAAAGTCAAGAGTAGCATCTAGATCCTTGATTCAGATTAAATAAACAGATTTCAGAAATAAAACATCTCTTTTCTTGCACTCAAAGTTCAAAGGGTAAATCAAAAATGACATTTCACTCTAAAGAAACCATGAAACTTTTTCAACTATGTACTCTTGTATTATTAACTATGCTATTCCAGCAAAGACTTTGTTTAAGTTCAGAACACATTTGTTGTTTCTGTACCCTAAAATTTGTAGTTTTAATGCAACTTGTGGTCAAAATCCTTAGCTCTTACCAATCTTCTCTTTTACATTGATTGCATTTGATTGTTAAATCAACAATGTGATTTCATTAATAAAAATATCATGATTAAAGTTATGTCAGATTTGTCCTTAAATACACTATTCCACTATTTCACCCCATTTCTAAATAATGACATTATATTGAGTGGAGAAATATTAACTTGAGAAGTTTGGTTCAAAACAATGTGACAGAGTACTAATGGTCTATCTGTTGATATAACCAGTTAAAGGGACAGACAGGTTAACCATTCGTTTGACCAATTACACCTTATTTTTTTAAGATTATATTAAAAATCTCTACAACTCGCAGTCGAAATGCTGGCTGTATGTCAACTATTGTTATTTCTTAAGACTATGCCATATATAGAAAATACATAGAAAAAGAATATAAAACTCCTAGTTTGAAGTACTATTGGGCAAATTTTGCAATTTTCATGCATTTCTAGTAGTTCTGAAGACTATTTACATATTCCAAACTGAACTTAAACACCGTAAATGGCAAACAATGGCCTTTAGGTAAAAATCTATGATATGAAATAAATGAGAGAGACCTGAACTGACAAGACTATAATACTGGTGTAATTTAATGTGTTAGTGAGATAATAATGTAAGTAAAACTTGTATATCAATGTTAACATCACTGTAATATATCATCTTGTAGAAACTGAAAACTAAACATAGGTAATGTTAGTTTAGGGTAAATAACTATGAGAAACAAGAGATAAAATAGATAATTAGTATTTTACAACTTTGTGTTACCTATTTAGTTAAACCATGCTAGTGGAAAATTGTCTGGTTTAAAAAAAACCGAACAATTTAGAAATCTACAACTTGACTAACAAGATATGATTAAACAAGAAAAGGGCAGCTCTTAAGATGATTATATCATTGTATTTCAAGTTACAAGACCTTAAAGGATGAAGTACACATTATCAAGGTATTAAAGTTATCAGATGTTATGTGACACCAATATTCAAATTATCTAACCTAATATCTACTAAACTTGAAAATTTCATGTAACTTTTCAATAAGCTAAAATCTAACCAATGCTGATGACCAGTATTAAAGAACATTTTTCAAAATTCCAAATATGTTTTGACAGCACTCGTAATTGAGCCATATGCTGCACAGAAAATCAAAAGCGGTGAAGTTGAAAAAGAGTAGACTGATGCATTATTTTTTTGCTTTTTAAAACTGGTGGTTAAAGGCACAGCTAACAATTATGACTCAGTCAAGGCAGTTAGTTTACAATCAGGCATAGATAAATTTTGATTCAAGATAATATGAAAGGAAATAGGCACATTCTGTAATAATGTCATTGAACAATACTTTCAAATATTCTTGTGTGGCATAGTAAATGCTTATTTCATTAAAATAATTTGCAAAAGAGAAGTTATTTGAAGAGATCATACTGCTTGTTGAAGATGATGTAGAGAAAGAGAGAGATGACCAGGTGTTTTCCATACCTCCTGATCTGATATATGTTATAAAGATAATATTTTGACCATATTTCTCATGATTTCAGTCTGTTATTATACTAGAATATTTAATATGATATTTCTATATGTCTGGTATTTATGGTATTTCCACATTGTGTTGATATGAAATCTAAGTTTTCAGATTGAATGTCAAAACACTTGTCTAAATAATCAGCTATTTGAAAATTCTCTTTAAAAATCTGTAATCTCATTCAAACTTAATTCCAATCAAAGTATTTCTCATTTCCATGCCTTTTAACCTTTTCACCACTTGCGTGTGGGGAAACATACCTTACCAACTTTACATATTATTAAGTTATAAGAATTTATCTTTTTATTTTGAGTAAGTAAGGTCCTATCTTCTTGGGTAATGGGTTGATTAAGGGAAGAGGGGCATGCTTTACAATATTAAATGATCGAAACTTTTAAGGTATCACATATAAGTTTTGTAGGACTGTTGCTGTTATTTTATGGATACCAGCTGAATTTTGTTCAATCAGTGTATCATTTTGACCTGTGACTGAACTAAGATAATATTGATGTGGAGATGGCTACTTATTCTAACTCTCTTAATCAAACACGTATTGTGACTACCAATTATTACCCAGGGATTGAAAGAGATGGGAAGTGGCTTGATTAGAAATTGACCAAACTGATTTGACCTTAGATTAGCCAGTTCCAATTCCATAATTCTGTCCAATTCTTCAGCCATTCATAATCTCAATTGGCAGACGACCATTAGCACACATTCCAATTTAGTACATCATACAATGTGAATCCAAATGAAGATACTTGACTACAATCAGAACTACTTCAAGTGAGAATATTAAGATTAATAATAATGAATAACTAACTGTTCACCTTCTTCTTATAACATACACAGAGCAGATACCTACCAATCTGAAATTACTCAATCTATAACTTACCATACAGAGGAAAAATACTTAACATTTAATAATACTAAAAATTTCTTAATTTAATACCGATCAGTCAGATAAATAATACTAAAACTTCTTAATTTAATACTGATTAGTCAGATAAATAATACTAAAACTTCTTAATTTAATACTGATTAGTCAGATAAATAATACTAAAACTTCTTAATTTAATACCGATCAGTCAGATAAATAATATTAAAACTTCTTAATTTAATACCGATCAGTCAGAGAAATAATACTAAAACTTCTTAATTTAATACTGATCAGTCAGAGAAATAATACTAAAACTTCTCAATTTAATACTGATCAGTCAGAGAAATAATACTAAAACTTCTTAATTCAATACTGATCAGTCAGAGAAATAATACTAAAACTTCTTAATTCAATACTGATCAGTCAGAGAAATAATACTAAAACTTCTTAATTTAATACTGATCAGTCAGAGAAATAATACTAAAACTTCTTAATTTAATACTGATCAGTCAGAGAAATAATACTAAAACTTCTTAATTTAATACTGATCAGTCAGAAATATAATACTATAATTTCTTAATTCCAAATTTAAGGAGTTTGACTTTAGTTTATTGTGACTTAATATCAAATATCATTTGTAGGTCTGAGAATCAAAAGTTAAATTCTTGATTTAATGCTAAAAATTCTTAATTATTGAACAGACAAAGAATTCAATCAAAATCAATTATTGACTATCCTTAGAATCAATACTGGAAACTCTTGATTACTGGACAGTCTGAGAATTGATAACAAATACTGGACATACAATTTATATGGCAAATCCTATATAGTTACTCATATGTTTGACAGTATAAAAACAATAAGGACTCAACAAAATCATAGTTTAATCAAGATCCTATAATTGGTATTAGTGGTACAAGGTGTGTCACATCAAAGTTTTTGGAGATCTTCCATAAACATTAGAGGTTTCCACTATCTTGTACAATAATTGAAGCCTATTGAAACCAGACAGATGTATAACACTAGTGATCAATTGGGTCTACATGGTGTCCATGTTTAACATTAATAAACTACTTCTAATGATTGATATCTATATTCTAGCTTATTTTATACCTCAATGTCAAAACATTAACAAGATAATGAATTTTCAATATGATCCATAATTACAGAAACATGTCTTAACATCTGTTTTTACAATTCTCTAAATTTACATCATATCTTGATTTCAATCTTTCTTTTAACTTTAGATTTTTAATTTGTTGCTGTCATTTTGTTTCCCACTTTCCTTTGAATTAATTGTTTTCCTTTGAAACATACCAAACCAGACAGGATTATGTACCAAACTGATTAAAATATGCATGTAGAAAATAAGTAGAAGAAAAATTATTTGTTTAATAAACTTTTGGTCTTTTTTTTTGTCAAATATTAGCCTTGTCAGTAAGAAAGAACAAACAATTTGACTTTGTGAAGTTGTGCTGTCTCTACAGTGCACCAAACACTTGAGATTTTACAAATTTGCACTGGTGATATAGGTCATATTACCTTCAAGTAAAGTACATATATGAGATGATGGATATTCATTTAGCTGAGAAAGAGATGAAAGCCTGTGTAACAGAATCTATGATATAAATCTTATTACAAAAGTCCAGTCTGCAGAAGTTTAATCTTACAGATGGAATATACAGTTTTTGATTTTGCTCCACAAAACCCTTCACTGAAACAATGTCAGACTTGATGAGACAGATGAGAAAGTTCCAGCTCCATACAATAATTTGCATTAGTAATAGAGAATTGTTGTACAACATCCAAACTGACACAGCATATCATATCAGATTAAACATTAACCAACTTTCTGATACCATTTACAATTCAAAATAATTCTTCAACAAGCCATCTTTTACCTTATCATTAAAATCAGATTCATCTTTTGATCTGCTGTGTCTTAAAGACCAGAAGATAGCAATACTTAAACTCTCCTGTCAAAATATCTTGATGAAAGCTGGCAGAAATCTAGTTTTCATCTTTGTTTTTATTGACAGACCAAGTTGTTATCATATTTGTGGGTGATAGAATCAGTAAGAAGGAAGTAGAACTATGCTAAGATTGTATGGTATGTCTATCATATCATTATATACTTAAAAACATACTTTAATTACTAACTATCTTAATATCATGGTATTAATCTAATATATATGCCACAATTACTATCATATACACATGTCAGATATACTATCTTATACAGAAGTCCGATATAAATGAGAATTAATCTGACTGAATATGGATGTCAGAAATATCTTGCCTCAGATCATCACTACACATCTCAGATTCATCAAAAGTGAAAAGTTGAGTAATAAAAAATCTATTGGGATGAATCTATGAGCTAGCCAAATTGATATCAAGCAGTAATTATAAAATAGATGTGTCATATTTTTTAGACCTTGCAAGTGAGCAGATGTTCACTTAAAACTCAGGATATGATCAACATGTGAGGTCTGTGTGTTAAAAGGTTAGGTAACATAATTTAAGAACATGGTATTTCACAATAAGAATAGCAGATAAATTCTGATAATGATTTGCAGGTACTGATGATAAAAACACAGATAATTATGGCATCACAAGTAGAACCTATAAACTGTATAGGAGCATTAATTGATTTCAGATCATCAATTCTAGAATCTCCATTTTCCACAGTTCATTGAGTTTACAACCACTAATGTACATGTTTCAATTTAATCATCTTGTAAAGTAGGGTTTTCTTTCATTTCGTATACTTCTAACAGCTATAGAATATCATCACCACTTCTTATAGATTTCACATCAATAGTGTCATTACTACCTTCAGAGTAACACTAGACAAAAAACAGGCACAGACGGAACTTACTATAGTCAGAGATTAAAATCGATCTTGACTGTGGGAAAAGAATCGTTGGATTAATGTCTATCAATGGTGAAGGTTCTATAAACAAGCACAGTGGTTCATCTTTGACCAATCAATACCTCCAGTTGTCAATGCATCAAATAAGTAAATTATTTAAATCACAGCAGAAAACTACCTATCCTAAACATGAACATGATCATATTCCGTAGCAAGTATACATATGGTTTCCTTACAGCAGCATAACAGATTCCTAACAATTTACTTGAACCAAATTACCCTGAACATCATAATTAGATTATATTTTGGAAATGGGGTAATGTAAGGGATACTATCAAAATAAAAGCAAGGCTGGACTCATGAAATTCTGAGTAAATTCAAACTTATCCGAGTTTTGTGTCCTTATCATCAGGAGAGTTCTGTTGAGAGGTTTGTTATTTTATTGTAGATATAGTCTAGACTAAGATTAATCAATAATTTTATATATTGACATTACTTCCAATATAATAATTACTATTTCGGAATAATTAATATTACAAGGTTTCAGTCTGGAAAACAACAAGTTGATAAACACATAAAGGACATCAACTTTCTCTCAAAACCTAAACTGATGTTTCTCAGCTGATGTTTCTAATGACCTAAACTGATGTTTCTAATGAACTAAGCTGATGTTTCTAATGAACTAAACTGATGTTTAAATTGACCCAACAGATCCCTCAATTAAGTTTGAATGCTATAAGATTGACACACAAGGTTTTTCCACCACAAAAAAGACTTGAATGTGAAGAAGATCTACATAGATATTGAACAAAAAAATTGAAATAATAAACTTTCCTTTAAACAACACTGGTCATAGAAATAGGGATTATAAAATGAGATAGAATCAGATAAACTTTTACAAGGTCTGTATTCATCCAAGGGAAGTCTAAGTTAGCTATAATAAAGAGCTTTATACAAGATTCACACAAAATATCAATACCAAAAGTCTTAAATCCAGTATCAAAGACAACTGGACATAATAACAATACCCCCCCAATGGTCAATCAAGTTCAAAGTTTCATATTTCAGTTTTATGACATGTATTATTTGGCAGTAATCAAATATAACTGGACATAACAGAGGAAAGAGGGAGACTTTGTTATAAGGGTCTCGATCTGTTCAAACAGTTAGTTAACTTTGTATAAGACAGGTCCTATCCTATTATTAAACAAATAGTAGGTGGTCATCTCACTTTAGATTTAATCAATCTATGAATGACAAGCTTTACAGGACAAATCTTAGTCCTATTTATTTTATCCTCTGCCAGTCAACTCACAATCTGGGGTGTTGGAAACACAAGTGCAAAAGAAATACATAACAAGCATTTAAAGTTTTGTTCTGGTCCACTGTTCCTTTATTCTTAATGTAACATCTACCTGTAATTTGTTGCTTATCTGAGTTCTGTAACATAAAGCATATGCCATCTAAATACAATAACAATATTTTGGTTAGCTCAGATATAAGAAAGTCAACAATGTAAGAGATGTGTCATCATTTAATAAGATAATTAAAACTGTCACCATTAGTCAGTGTCATAATTAACTTATTATAATTATTTAGAATAACTAATTATCTAGTTGTCAATCATTTTCTAATAAACAGTTTAGTAATATAGTATTCACATTCACTAAAGCTGTAATCAAACTCTAAATGAATTATTTTATCGTCAAATATTTTACAATATATCTATCACAAAAATTTTTTTTCACTGAAATGTTCCTTATATGGTACTGTTATAACAACTCAGACAAGATAGCAAGTTGCAATAAGTTTAGCAAACCATTACAATGGATTCTCACCATGTCTCCACATGTTGATCACCACAAAACATTAATGGGTTGATCTAAATGATTTAGAAATTCAATATACTTGATCATCAAATCAATCTCTTTTGAAACAACTGATCAAGAAGATTTTATAAATGATCTAGGATTAATATGCCATGTATAAAATGAATGATTGTAACATCTGTAAATTTGTTATTCATAGTGTACCATGTCTGACTTGATGTGGGTGGACTTGTTTTAGTGTCCAATAGATATCCTAGTGTGATGTCCAGATTAAATCAGTGGGATACTATAGATCAAATCCCATCAACAACTCCAGAAAATAAACAAACAACAATATATCATAGCAATTCAACCATTTTCAATCTGGTTATAGTTATAAGGTCAATAAATTTCACTGACTTTTGTTAGATTTAGCTTAAAATAAACCATGTTTGCTCCTGGGGCCAAAAAATTACCAAAATAAACACCACACATCAACAATTGGTTGTTTTACTGCCTAATTTAAATTTATACTGTATAAGTCAACAAATTCACAAATACTTAACAAATCTTACTATTTGCTTTTTCTTTTAATGTTTTATTCTATTACATGTACAGCCCTAACTTGACCAAGATATGTTAAAAAATGTAGAATACGATCCACTAATCTTTAACAAAATGTGTATTGGTTTACATTCTACAACTAAGATCTAAAATGTTTATATGTATTTAATATGATAGATTTTTAACTATTATTATTTTTACTATACAGTATGTTGAAAATGCACAACTATAATCTACTCTGACATTTATTAGAAATACATGTGACATTTTCCCCTAGGGAGTCTAGAATTCCAGAAATAGCCAGAAACAAACATCTTATAGGAAAACTTCATTCTTGAGAGAATGACAAGATTTTCTAGGAATGAAGTAAATAGATTTTTTGTCAACAAATTACACTAATGTGTTATTGAAAAACTTGACAAAGACATAATATCTTATCATTTATGAACACAATTATAGTAATATATACACAAATGTTTACACAATAATGATTAGATATGGTTATAAAACTATACTAAATAATTCAATCAATAGTATTTGCTTACCTTAATTTGATAAATTCAACATAATTTTACTAGTAAATAATCCAAATAGAAAATTTATTCGAAGACAGACTTTCAGTTCAAATAATCTTATACTTATTCACGTTATCTTTCAGCTAGAGATTGTCCCAGCTTTATATTATCATTCCTTCACACACACACTGTCATATTCAACTAATAAATTATACCACAATATAATAACAACTATCTTCTGATACACCAATCAGTTTACTAATCCTTCATAGTACTATTACTGTATTACTTTAATACAGCTTTCATACCCTGGATGTCTAGGCTTTCAAGAAACTTACACAGGAAAGTAAGAGCCCTTAGTGTTTATTTTTATTGTATCCAAGTTTTAAGCTTTAAACTCAAAGCTTTCACACTTAAACAAGAATATCATTATAGCATTAAGCGTTCAATCACAAAGATGTCAAAGCTCTACACATCCAGAATTAAAATATACAAAATTCATTTCCTAATCTGATAGCTATGACAAGTTCTGCTTAAAAGAGTACAATACATTTCAGACTATCCAAGCCAAGACATTCATAAGTTTATATACACCAGAAACTAGGTACAAGTAGCTAGAAGACAGCTGTATTGACGTGCTACTAGCTTCAAGTTTTGTGTAGTGAAATGTGAGATTGATGAAGTAAATTGTATAAAGATGACCCCTACTAGGCTATCCACTTTCACCTTAAGGCAGCTAACACTACCTAATAATAGTGTTAAATAAAAGATTAAATTATCATAGGTATTATAAATGTTGTTCGTAATTTTTCTATAATACTAATATACAATCAAACTATCAATACCTACAATATTTTATACAATATGATTATAAAACACCCTGTGTAGAAAGTTTGTTAAAGGGACTTAAGAATAATGTTTTAGGGCTATTAAGTATGATATAAAAGTTAGTTCAGCAATAGGATTAATTTCTTTAAAAATGTATGCTATAAATATTCATTATTTTTCATTTTAGCTCTTAAAACTATTTCTGATTCATATAATCTTTTAGAGAAAAAATCCCTATAGAAATGCTATTTTTCTAAATTCACATAGAGTGACTCTTCTCATATTTCTGTTTCAATTCTGTTATAGTAAATGATAGACTGGTAAGAGAAATAAATTGAATTTCTTACTAACTTTAGGCTTTAAATTCAATTATATGAAAATGACAATATACTGACAGCAATAGGTAAACTGAATGGCTGGACAGATTATATTTCATACCAAATCTTCAACCTGTCACATCACTGTGTTAGAAGATTGAGGGTAGTGGAAATCATGTCTTGTCAATAGATTCTATAGTCCAGAACAATAGGGTAATAATTGAATCTATTCATATCTATGAATGAATAAAAATAAAAAGCTGCACCTATATAAATTTTGTTTAAGAGGAGTATTTGGTATGATTCACCCAATTAGCCAAAATCTGGTTGTTTATAATTGTGTTCAGTTCAATACTCAATAATTTATAACATTTTCCCACCCACTACAAATATCTCTACCGTCAACAGATAATCATTAATAAATCACTGGGCAGGGAAATAGATATAAAAGGGACAAGGAATATATGTGTACTGATTTGACCCTTTTTGTGTTTATAGGTGCCCTTTTCGTACTCAACTAAGCAGAACCTTATAAGGAAGAAATTGAGCCAAATGGACTTTGTAACTTCAGATCAGACTTATGAATGTGAAAGTTAGTTCATGACTAACACCAAACACTGAAGCGCATTTTCACATATTACTCAGACCCATAAATTTCAGGATAAGTTTAGCAAAAAACTTTTTTATTGCTTCCTACTTTCCATCACCTCTTTCTTTGAACAAGACTAACTTTTTTTAGTTTTCTCTAAATATTCTGACACCTTCCACCAAACAGAACATTGACAGTGGCAAAAAATCTTCAAATATCTTGTTGAGATACTTCTCTTTGATATAACTATTTGGCTCAGATGGTATGGGTGTTACCTTTTAACATAGTTTCACAAAATAAGATTCATGGAGAATACATTTCAATGAAGATTATTAATGCAAAACAGGGAGGATTTGTGCCAATAAAAGGATTTGTGCCAATAAAATATAATGAGAATTTACTTATTGAATCATCGAAGGAAACAATGAAAGGAGCAGATTAAAACATTACCAAATTCAGAAAAATATTTCACATCTGCATTTCATAAACTGATAGCTAAAGAAATCATATACCAAATTTCTAAAAAAAAAACAACAGGAAGCTTATTTATTTTAGCTGATATTTAAGGGAAGGATGAGATAAAATGTTGTATTTTACTCTTATCTATTATATATCACCATATAATGTTTAATATTTTACCTTTAGCTATAAAGATTAAAGAGGAAAAGGCAACCTGGACTGAACATGTTCAACATGTGTTGAAAACCAGACTTTTATCACTCTAGGTAAATGAAAGTAGACATATTTATGCTGTTTTATTGAAGTTTTTAGTTTCTACGCTATCAACTTTACAGTAAACTATTAACTACCTTCAAAATATACCATATTTTACTGATATATAGCTGCCAGATGTCAGATGTTTTTATTTATTGTTAATTTCTAACAGTATATAGATAGTTTAAATTCCACCAATATGTATTTGATTGTTCAGTGTCTATTATTAAAATATCCCAGGTGAATAATTATCATTGGAGGTAAACGATTTTATGTTTTGCTCCCTCAAGATATATTTGTTTTATGAATATTTTTCGAGAATTCAAAATAGACCCTATGTATGATTTTTCAATTGTTATTTTTTTTTAACTATTTTCAATATATAATGCAATGTAATGCAAAAAAGGAAAACCCAATATCAAAATTCACTATTCTCTTCCCTTGAGGGTAAACTTAACTTTATTCAATTTGAATCCAATTTGACAAAGTCTTTGCAAAGATGCAGTGAAGCATAAACCAGGTAACTAGAGCGGAAAATGAAAAATCTAGATCAATAACAGCTACAAGATCATGCAAGTTATTAATTTACTACCATTGTTATACCCAAGGTTTATATGGTATTTTGCTTGTAATCAGATAATCTTTTGACTAAATGATGGTAATCATGATGAATCCAGAGGATGATTTCTTCTATAAATTCTCTGATATTTCTAAGAGATGTTTACAAGTTTAAGAGAGATTATAAGAGTTGTTAGTCAGGTGTGGAATAAAAATATATGTCAATAAAGATATTTATTTATACTGTGATGTATTTAAAATATAATCCTCTATTAACCTATATTTCACTCATACATGTATATCTTAATAGTATTTATGTAAATACTCTCTTAACACCTGAACCTTTATATCTGAAGCACCACAAGCCTTTGTAACCATCTACATACTTAGATAGGACATTAAATGGGTTATACTTGTGTCATAAAAGAAACATTTCAAGACACTTATATTCTTACTTTTTTCAGTTCTTTGAATCTTTGAAAGAAATATATTATGTGACTTAATATTTACCACACTTGTTATTTTCAACTATCTATACACCACTTTCAAAATTCAACCATTCAAAATATGGTTTCCTACAAATTACCAAAACTTTGATGTCATAATTACCGATCACACTTGCAGATATTACTGATATTATAGCATCATTGGTACTTACTGCACAGAAGAAAGTCTATTAATAACGCCCTGGACAAAAGTCTAGAGTTTTGCAATGGAAAAATACAGCTGAAATTTCGATCGATAACATGGTTAAGCATTTATTAGACAACTTCATCTCTTGATGTGTAATTGGTATAGTCTTTTCATACCATCTACCAACAGATGATGCATTTTCACAGGTAAATAAAATAGTTGACAATAAATGGCATTTAAACAGGTGATTTTGTTACATGACATTTTCTTGCAAATGTAAATAGCAGCTTGGTAATGTAACAGCTAGTACATTAGGAATAGGTCATATCAGCCTGCACAAATAAAATATACATAGTAGAGTTGTATCATTCTATCAAACTGAACTTAATCAGACTTTCTCAGAGAAAACAGGTTAATGTTTAGACAGATCTAACTGGTTTATTCTTCCCACTAATCTAGCTATTCAATACATATTTGTAACCTTTTATTAAACCAAACAAATCTTTAATATTAGATGTCTGTATACATAGGTCAAAAAAAATACATTTGTAATCCTATTAACATATTAGATTAATATAGCCATTATAAATACTGACCACTATATTGACCATTGGTAATAATAGGCAGATTATTATATTAATACTAGAATTAATGTAGGAGAAAATCAGCCCAAATGTTTACATTATTGTGACCATTAATCTTTAGTCTTGGTTAACAATTAATACACCCAATATACCTTCTAACAATATTTATAGCCCTAGGCAAACATCATAATTCACAAATCTTTTTCTTTTATTTATCATAATATATTTTACACTAAACATCATTTCTCATCTTTAAGATTTAATGAATGCTTTTATGGTTTGCTCTGTTTTTTTTACAGATGGTCTATTAATTTGGTAACTTTTTATGGTGGTAATGTTTTTATTATAAAAATTAAAGAACTGCTTAATGAATTATCTTATAAGTAATAACAGACTGACACACAATCTTCTATATGACTATTGCAACTATCGGTCAAAATTGACCAAAAACATGATTATACTTGGAAGTATCTGTAAGAAAACTCAAAACTCCTATTAAAGCATGTTTAGAACATGTCAATACCCTACTCAATATTTATCATAAAACTTCATATCACTTGTTGATATCTACTTTACACCCTTTTAGTGAGTTCACACAGTAAATTAGTTTTAATATCTCTCTACATCTTTATAACTAGACCACTATAAGTTTATATCAACAAATAGGTACAAACTTTACTAGTATTTTGACCGATAATTAAATGAATGCCCATAATAATCTGATGACCCTTTAGTTCACTTTTGATTATCTTGCGAGAATATCATAGGGCTTTGGGCCAGTTCATAAAAATGGGCATTTTTTTTTTACATGAGAATATCCTATGTTGTCTATTTGTCTACAAGTTACACCCTTTAGTTATATTTTGCTGATCTATACCCATCATCAAATAACTGTATAAACACCTGTTTTCCTGTTTTTTTTCACACAAAAATTAATCAAATATTAAATATAATCATGTTTTTGGTGAATTTTGATTAATCAAAAATTAATATTGTTACCCGTCTTTTATCTTTCTTAGCATGCTGATATTAGTTACAGATGAATATACTTGGTTTCCTATTAATTATAATGTGCATATTTGTGTCAGAAACACTATTTTGTTTCTTTTTAGGAGTATTTTTGTACAGTAATTGATGTCACTTAACTTTCACCTAAGCATATTCTTTCAAAGCACTATTCAGAGTATATATTTAAAGACAATCTGTCATCTTGTTGAAGTACCATCTGATTATTTTATCTGATGTTTCAATCAAACAGAATTTGAGATAAGACTTTAGTCTTCAGAGTGATTAGTTAGGTGTTAAATCGGTCAAGTTCCACCTGAAATCTTTTATCTTGTATCCAAAGTAGCTTGTTAGTATGTTGTCTACTAGTTTACTATTTCCTCTCTGCTGACTCAGGTGGTTTGTACTAATCATACTGTCAGACAAGTATTGGTAATTGTACAAAACAAGTACAACCACTGTTTGCTGTTATATCTCTAGGCTAATACACAAACCACATGGAAACTCACATAATAAGTCAATTTTTTTTAGACTAAACATCTTCCATGCCAATAAAACATAAATCTAAATGATTACTTGATTTGTTAAGATGAAGTAACTTGAACTTGACTTTGCCCAAAGGCTTTAGTACTTTCTTATACCATCAGTGCTTGAAGCATGGCTAATCATTACCAATCCCTCAGATCACTGAAAGTCACATTCTGAATTCTAATTCCTTAGTTTAGGGTGTTATAAGAGATAATCTCTTATAGAAGCACTGGCCTAGGTCACAAGTAGAGACTACATCACACATCAGTTTGATAAGAAATTGTCTTCTTCTGGAGAGATTTACACAATTGATTAATTTTCAAAGAGAATTTTTTCAAAGCGATTACTTCAGGGAGGTAAAGGAAGGGGGTCTAATCTACCACGTACAAGAATATTACTGAGATTTTTATTCCTTTTGTAAGCAGTCACTAAACGTTTGGTATATATGTTAGGGAATTCATCCTGGAGTTCTTTATAAAACCGTTTCACAATCACCGCCGCACTTTTGGCTGTAGAATTGTAGGTTGCTACAAAAGGTATAATTTGATTGTCATGCTGGATGTTTAGGCCGTTAGGTACAACTGTTGGTCTAATTGGTCTATCCAGAAGCTCTCCCTTTGTAGTCGCTTTGTTTTAGGTTTGATAGTTGTAGAGACTGGTGAAATTTGAAGCACCTCATTTCTTGACCACGAAATGTCACAGTTTGAAATAATTTTATGAATAGCTGTAGTTGTAACTAGAATTACTACACTTGGTGAAATACATTTAAGATTCTTGTTTCAGTTATGCAAATTCGTGACTTTAGAAAATAAGATGTTACATTTCATTTTGTTTGTTTCCAACTTTCCAAAAGATTGTCAGAATATCAAGCTCTATTTTCTTGAGTTACCAGCTTATACTATTAGTAACTACAGTAATTGACTATCAGAAAGAGTATATGAAAGGTTAAAAGTCCAGTATATTTGGTCTATATAAATAAGGTTTGAAGACTAATGAAGGAAGATTTCTGGGTGGTAATTGATACTCTCCAGTCTTTACACTCTATATCGTCAACCTTACAGCAGACCAGGTAATGACCATTAGGTTGTTGTCTCTTTAACCAGATAAACATGACTTGGTGATGACCACCAATCAACCACCATAATTTGCTTAATTTACCTGATATGCTTGTAGACTTTTCTTCTTAATGATAGATGGTCTAATTAATTGGAAGAAAATATAGCCTAATGAGAAATTTTCTCAGCATAGTACCTTAGTGTTTCATTTCGAAAACAACACTTTCACATTTAGATTGACTTTTGTTCTAATGTAAAATCATTACAACCATATCTATACAAGTCAGAGCAACACAAAAAGTGGGGATGCTAAATCTTAATTTTTATGGTTAGTCTAATGTTTATTTATTTGAAACTTTTTAAATGTGGGGAGCGCTGCCACACCTAGTTCTTCTTATGGGAATAACCTTACCCGCATTTAAAAAGTACAAACTAGCCAGTGCATTAACGAAAAAACAAGCCAGGCAAGTTAACATACGCCCATACAATAAGCATTGTTAAATCATCTTTTCCCTTGATTTATAGCATCTATATGTACAACTTAATCGTTCATCTAAATCATCAAATTCAAAATGGAACGAACTAACTTGTGTCAACACAAAACTCTCTTTTCAAAGAAAAAATCTAACCAGAAATGTCTTGAAGCAGTAAAAATGTAAAAATGATCTTACTGTGGCAATTTCATTCAAATTATAATATCTTCTCAGGAAAGAGACTAATCACTAACACCTCATGGCAGAGTATATTGAATAAGGAATTTTACATGCTACCATACACAAAATAACAGTAAATTTCACAGTACAATGTAATTATCTCTGCTGAAGAAGTTATTATTATAGATAATAGGAACTGCTGCAGGATATCACAATATTCTGCCTTTTCCTGTTACATTAGACATAGTGTATTGTGGATTCAAATTACAAAGTATCTTATTGTTAATAACATTCTACCAATCTTCTATGAAATAATGTTACCATTCAAATATATAAAGAAATACTTAAGAAATATATATCATTACTCTAAGTCTCTAAAACTAGTGGTGTGACTTTATCTCAGTCAATAGATTTAGAATAATTTACTGCGGGGCTCAATAAATAGAAAGTAGCATTAGAAAGTCAATTCCTTTGCTCCATCTGCAACTGGGATTGCTATCTTAACATTTTTTTTTTTGAGAACTCAAGTAGCTTATAGTAGTGTTGGGCTGAATCTAACCAACAGAATTTTTTTTATATCTACTGAGATTCACAAGGATCGTGTCTACAGATAGTCCTTGACCAAACCCCTTGGCATTGATATTTCTCATTTATCCATATATATTCTAGAGGAATAACAAGGGAAGATGACTGATTCAGACTTTGACATAATATCAAAGCAAATATCATTGTGAAATGATTTCAACATTTTTTGATGACAAGAAAAGTCTGTTGCCACTTACAGTATTTATGTGTTTTGCACTGTTCTTATAACCTACCACTATCAAGGACTTGAGTTTTTAAATCAAATTATGTTTATTTCTTAAGGGTAACACCCATATTATCTTTAAAATAATTATATTCATAGTACATATACAGCACCTGTCATATTATTATAATCTAAACGTAACACAATGATTATAAGTTTGGTATAAAATTAGCAGTCAGATTATTGTGCTATTTTGATCTAACCTATTGAACAGCTGCAATTACCAAACTTTTTTTTAAGTTGCAGTTAAAAACACAATATAAAGAAAGTATTTGCAGGAAACTTTTCAGCCAAATCCTTAATAGTAGTGCTGGGTATTGCCAATCAAGCCATGATACAATACGTATCAGGAAATAGATAAAAAGTAACTCTTTTTCTCCAAGGATTCTTTTATTATAATTTTAACACTTATATTTTGAGGTAACAAAATGTTATTACTAGTAATTCAACTAGTTTTTAGCAAACAATGTTATTACTAGTAATTCAACTAGTTTTTAGCAAACAATGTTATTACTAGTAATTCAACTAGTTTTTAGCAAACAATGTTATTACTAGTAATTCAACTAGTTTTTAGAAAACAATGTTATTACTAATAATTTAACTAGTTTTCTGAGGTATTTTACCAATAAACTGTTTACTGAAACCTTGCTATACAGTATGTATATCTTAACATGTTGTATTGCGATACATCTATTCAGTGATATATCCTGCCAGCACTATTTTATAGCCATTTAAAGTACCAAGGTAAGAATCTTTTCACTGAGAAGTCTTAACACAAAAGTATGCATCTCAAAATCCTCAGTCATTTCTTAGCGGAACAAATATTTATCTTAGAAATTGTATAGAATCTAACAATGTTGGTCCATTACACTACAGTGAAACCTGGCAATAACGAATCATAAGGGACCGAAATTCATTATATCATTTTCTATGTCCACCATCTTGGTTAAAGTCAATATTTCCCATACCATCCCAAAGAAAAGTAACGATCGCAGTTTTAAACAGTACTAAACTTTTAGCACATAATTTATTGCAAATTCACATTAATTATAATCATGTATTTTCTTTGCATGTTTAAAGCTCGAAAAGCGTCTGCAAATGATGACAACTTCATTGTCTATGATTTCTTCTTCGTCATCAGATTCTGGGGCTGGTGTCATTTTTCACCGACATAACACTCTCTACAATTTCATTGTCGCTCAGTCTGTCCGCGGTATAATATCTTCGTCGACTTTTATAAATTTATTCACCTCGTACCAAATTATCTTCAATTCACCTACAGGCATGTCGTTATTTTCGTCATCAGATTCGGAATTTTATGTGCTTTGACGTAGCCATGTTGATGTTGAGAATCGAATGACACTTGAAGATTGTGATCATTATTTAGGATTTCACCGTATGTTCATTGTTTTGACACATAAACAAAATGAATATCTTGCGACTGTGAGTGAACATAGGAGGACAAAAGTATTACACAAAAGTCAATTAAGTTTAATTGATAAATAATAATTGATAGTCGGGAGTCGGGAAATTCTGTGACAATTTATTGCCAAGATTGGGGCCCGATTGAGATTATCAGTTAATTATGACTAATCCATTCGTAATAACCATTAATTTTGGTACGCAGGGTATCAATTTCTGTTTGTTATGACCAAAAATTCGCTACAAGCATTTCGCTTAATCAATTTATTTTTCAATGAAGTTAGTTGGGACTTTTAAATTTGTTCATTATTACCGGTTTTTCAGTATAGGCATGTTCGTTTTAAGTATGGACGACTGTATATCCTCCCCCAGATTGTCATAGAATATTGAAGATCTGCCCAAATACAAGGGACTTTATTTCAAAATATTTAAGTACAGGTTTTATTAAGTATATATGGTTATTTCCGAATTTCTGTTTCTGAACGATATATAACTGATTATTCAATCTATATACCAAATATATATTGATTTAAACAAGAATATATGTCACAGCTGTAGAAATATTAATAATATAAGTACTAAATATACGCAAACCTATCAATATTTAACTAGTACTATCTGATATAATTTTTAAAGCTGATAAGAAAAGATGGTTACCTTCATCAAATGAAGTGATTGTGAATAAGCTTGTGGCATTAAAAATCTAGCTTAGAAAAACCTGATGTCTGAACATCTATCTGCAGACCTATATAAAACTATTTTTCGGAAAGACTGGCAAACTAAACATAGAGTTGAATTAAAAGGTTTGGTGTGTTTAGAATGCTTTTCTTCACTTGTGCCAACCACAAGTTAGGTTTTAATTTGACCTTAAATTACTCTGTGTTGCATCTTCAACTACTTATAACACAATTTTCACACTGATTGCATCAACTTGATAACAAGTGAAGCATAAAGAAAGGAAAGACACAATGTTAGTCTGTGCAAAAATATATATCTAAGCATAATATGTTGTTGTCAGGTTTCAGTTAACACTTAAGACTGGAACTCACAAAATAAGAAAAAAATAACATCAAACTACACTACAAGTAGAATCCCAACCTCTTTTGTTATGTAAAACCAATAGAATTAGGACTATACTTGGATAACATGATTAATATACTTGTTAATAGTATAATCAATATAAGAGAAAACTTTAAGCAAGCTTAAAGATATGTACATAGATAAACAACTGACAAATTGAAAATCAATTGAAAGAACCAAGTATATTTTTAAGGTGGAAAGAAAAGGAGGACACTAATTTGTGAGAAATATAATATATTTAATAATCAAAACTGCTGAAACTTTATCTTGAAAATAAACATCTATTCTACCTTCAACACCATAAATTGGATGAATTCATAAGGTTCTTAAGGTTAGTAATCTTCATGATGAAGTCTTATGGAAAAAAAAAACATTGCTTATTTTTGAAACCACAAGATTCAAACGGAATGACTGTGGAGCAATGCTTGAAATAAGCATACATAAACTGACATGAAGCCTATCATGATGATATTATGTGCCAATAATTGACTTTTCAAGTTTCATTTTGATCTTCCTCACATTGACCCTTAAAATTCTTAAAGTTTCAAGAGGGTTTGACCTTTCGATGGCCATTTTGTTATCAGCGTTTGTATTACTGAGTTTGAGTAATCAAACTTCTACTAAAGATACCTGGAAAACCATAAGAAATAACAACAAGGTCTTGTAATGAGGGCACATGGCAAAAGGAACAATATAAATGCAAGATGGCTTCATTGAAATTAAGTTCGAGAAATAAACCAAATCAGGACTTACCTCTACATAGCTACTCAAATAAAAATTTTATCCATTTAAAACAGATGATGAATTTAGACTGGGTAAAGAGATAAATAATTTATTTGTATCAGTATTGAAGACCAATAAAACTGTATGTTTAAGAGTTGACATAAAGACGTAGCCACTGTGACACGGTATTGAGTAAGATGGTTATACAAGTTGAGTCAAGCTAACTGTTAAAGTAAATGTAAAAATGTAAACAGACCTGTTAATTGTATATACACCTTTTACTCTCACTCGCCTAGACAATTCATTTCTACCTTTAACTATAGTATAACTCACTATATACTAGTACATTAGAGTGTACATTACTTTAAGGTGGAAGTTTATATCTTAAAGGTTATCACACAGAGCAGTGTAGTTATATCTCCATCATACACCTGTTTCTTACACTTATACCAATAACTTGCCTGATAAACACTATTACAGTATTATACACCTTGTAAACATTATTACTGTCAATGGAATGTTTTGCAGAAAAACAAATATTTTAAGTATTGCTAATTCCACAATGTATATTGGGTACTATTAGAACTTAAACTCAGATAACAACACCTTTTAACTATTGTTATCATAGTTACAGAACTATGAATATTTCAGTTATGCAAAGTCAATTATACACCAAATCTATACCTTTTTTTAAAAATTACTTCAGTAACTTTTTATTTTTTCTCTAGAACTCCTATGAATTTAACCTAGAAAAGTATTATCAAGACAATACATAACAGAAATTCTGAGTTCTGTTTTTTATCAAGTTATAATTAATGGAAAGAACCAAACTAGTAGAGATAAAAGTTTGAAATGATTTCAAGAAGTATTATATCTATTTTGGCTCTTACAGATAAAACAATTCAATATTCAACACTTTTCTATCCCCGATTATCAAAAAATTATGTAACTTGCATTCTAAAAAGTATGACCAAGGTCAAGATTGACGATTCAAACTGGACATAATTAAATAAAAGTATCTTAATGTAGAACCTCAGTTGCAAGTTTATGACATTCCAGGGGATTATCACAACAATCCACTATTCTTCTTCTTGATATACTTTTACTTTAAGAATATTTGAAAAATCCTCAGGTCTGTCAAACTTAAGGATAGCTGGTTAGAAACTATAAATACACAAGAGCAAACTTACCTTTTTAATTTTTTGTAATAAATTAAGATATGGATCTAAGCACATTTGACGAAATAAATAATAGTCTCCATCATACAGTCTTTTATAGACATTCTTGTAGACTTGATTTACCACGATTGATGTTATGTCACCATAATACAGACTTAATTCCTCAGTCAATAGATCACTTATATCATTGTCTTTGTCTTCTGTTACTGGCCCAGTCTCCTCCACCTGTAATACACAATTATAGAACGAACTTAAAGATTACAATAGTCCATTTTTTCTGAACTAGCCTAAAAGGTAAATTTCATCTACCAGTATCCATATCACATTTCAAAAATAGGATCTGATGCTTTGTTCTTCTACAATTCAATAAAAACAAACTACACCAGTTTAGACTATTGTCAATTCCACAGCATTACTAACATTCTCCAGATTAAATTAATTTGAATTCTGCAGTGGTACAACAGAATGAATATCACCAGGATAAAGAATATTTACATTCAATAATCATTTGATTATCATAATTGATCATCTATGCATAGATGCAGGGCACAAAACTATTGTACATAAAATGCAATAAGTGATTAAAGATTATACCTCCATTGGTCACTTAATTCATATTATAGATTGCATATGGTAAAAATTGATTGATCCAGTTACAATAGTCAAGACAGAATAATGTTAGTCATAATAGATTGCTCTCCCTTGAATCAATATGAACCCCCACCTGTTGACAGGTAACAAATTTTGTAATAAACGTTTTCTATGAAAATCAATAATGGTGAAACAGATGTTTAGTATTGCATTCTTTTAATTTTCATAATTACTCATAGTCAACATTAAATAAATGGTTCTAATCCCAAATCTCATAGTATTTGTTGAAACTTAGTATTATCAACAAGACTTATCTAAAACCTCATTTATGCTTCAAAATTTATCCAATTTCAGAATGTTACGGATGAATTTGTGTAATGTAAACGGTCCAGCGTTCTGAAAATGGTTCCAATTCAGTTCTCAGACCAGATTCTATAAATTGTTGTAGTGTAAATGTGAAGCTTCCTCGTTATATTATTATGGTAAAAATTTTAAATTATCGTGGCTTGGTCTGGACTGAGAATGGAACGCTTTATAGTGGCCTGGTGTAAGCAGTGTTTCAGTCATGTCATACAATAGGAAATTTAATACAATTTAAAGTAGGGAAATTCATAAAATGTAAATAAAAGAATGTCATATAATGTAAATTAGTGCATGTCATACAATGTAAAGGAGGGAATGTCATACAATGTTAAGTAGAGAATTTCATACAATGTTAAGTATGTAGGTAATGTCATACTATGTAAAGTAGGAAGGTAATGTCATACAATGTAAAGTTGGGAATGCCATAAAATGTAAAGTAGAGAATGTCATAAAATGTAAAGTAGGAAATGTCATACAATGTAAAGTAGGAAATGTCATACAATGTAAAGTAGGAAATGTCATACAATGTAAAGTAGGAAATGTCATACAATGTAAAGTAGGAAATGTCATACAATGTAAAGTAGGAAATGTCATACAATGAAAACTAGGAAATGTCATACAATGAAAACTAGGAAATGTCAATGTAAGTGTGGGAAATATAAATAAATCAACATATTAAGCATTTGATAAATTCAATAGATGTAACACCATACATGTAAGAACTTTTATCTAGCACACTGTTGTGACAGTTTTTGTTCTTAAAATGCATTGAGACTCAAGTGGGTAGTAGAATAGTTGAAAATTGAAAAAAAAAACACACTATCTATCAAATTAATTCATTTTTTGTGTATTTGCTTCTTATATTTTAAAATGTTTCAAAAATTGCACTCAACTATTTCTTTTTTTGTCTTTTTTGTCATACAATGTAAAGTAGGAAATGTCATACAATGTAAAGTAGGAAATGTCATACAATGTAAAGTAGGAAATGTCATACAATGAAAACTAGGAAATCTCATACAATGAAAACTGGGAAATGTCAATGTAAGTGTGGGAAATATAAATAAATCAACATATTAAGCATTTGATAAATTCATTAGATGTAACACCATACATGTAAGCACTTTTATCTAGCACACTGTTGTGACAGTTTTTGTTCTTAAAATGCATTGAGACTCAAGTGGGTAGTAGAATAGTTGAAAATTGAAAAAAAAACCACACTATCTATCAAATTAATTCATTTTTCGTGTATTTGCTTCTTATATTTTAAAATGTTTCAAAAATTGCACTCAACTATTTCTTTTTTTAGTTTAAAATATTTATAAGTTACTGGTATTTCAAATTTAAAGCAACTTACTTATCCTTGCTAAACCCTACTTTGAAGTGATTTGATTCTGTATATATACATATACAAAGAATATGGATAGAGAATAAGGTCACTTAGTTCTGAAATATAATTATTGTAATGGATATTCTCAGATAATAATTGTAAAATAAAACTGAGTATCAGTATCATCATAATAACATGCTTATATCAGATCTGAAACATGATAAAAAATAAAATAATCATCACTTTATAGTCAAACATGGGAAATAAATAATAATTATTTGTAACATAGGACTATGACATTCAATAAATTGAACAGAAAGTTGAAATGTCATAGTGAGTTATGTGAGTTTTACAGTTTTATCAAATAGTATTAAATTATTGTATCATTGCCAAATCACAGAAAAGTCATTTATATCAGTTATTTGTTATGTTTAGTGAGACAAACTGGCTAATACAGTCCTCTGCTGCTGATGATTGACTGATAGTAATGTTCCTTTTAATTTCTCCACTTTTTTAACTTTTATAAGATATTTTTATATTATACCCTTCTGATATAAAATTCTCAAGTATTTGAAATCAGAGTTTCCAGATCTAATTATGGTATCAAACCCTGTATATTTTGAGACAAAATACATAAAGATAGCTTGCCAGGCAAGGTAATATACGCCCACTGGCAGCATTCAATTCAAATAAAAACTTTTCAGTGAGGTTACAAGTCGAATGAAATATTCAACCTTCCAACCTATTTTTTTCTAGGGTCTCTAGTTTTATTAAAAACTGTCAAGAATTGTACCTAATAACAACTCATAAAATATTTTTCGGTATTTTTATGATTTGCAATAGGGTTCACCCTTAATAATATTTTGATATTTTTAATTCTTAATAAGGCTCATCCTTGGTTGATATTAAACCATTTCAGCGAGTTTTGTCAAAAAGGAATGTTTAAAGTTGAAAGCGTTTTTGAAAACAGGCGCAATAACTGACACTAAATATTTTTCGATTTATCTGATTTTCAATAGGGTTTATCCTTGTGAGAAAACAAATACTAAAGCCAAGTTTCATCAAAATCCATTCAAAATTGTTCTTTCTAGAATGTTTACGAGTTTAATTGAACGCGTTTTCAAAAACAAGGTCAATAACTTGTACTAAATATTTTTCGATTTTCAATAGGGTTCATCCTTGGGAGACAACAAATACTCCAGCCAAGTTACATCAAAATCCATTAAAAATTGTTCTTTCTAGAGTGTTTACAAGCTAAAATTGAACGCGTTTTCAAGAACAAGGGCTATAACTGACAATAAATATATTTCGATTTATTTGATTTATAATAGGGTTCATCATTGGGTAATAACAAATACTCAAGCCAAGTTTAATCAAAATCCATTAAGAATTGTTCTTTCTAGAGTGTTTACAAGCTAAAATTGAACGCGTTTTCAAGAACAAGAGCAGTAACTCATACTGAAAAATTTTTCGATTTCGCTGATTTTCAATAGGGTTCATCCCTGAGTTATAACACACTCTCACACCAAGTTTCATCGAAATCGGTCAAGAATTGTGCCATGTAGAGTGTTTACGAGACAAAAATCGAACGTGTTTAAAAGAACAAGGGCAATAATTCATATTAGATATATTTTTAATTTTCAATAGGGCTCATCCCTTGCGATATCAAACAATTTCAGTGAGTTTTGTCAACATTGGTCATGAATTGTACCTTCTAGAGTGTTTATTAGCCAAAAAGTTAAACCCGTTTTCAAACACAAGGGCAATAACTGACACTAAATATATTTCGATTTATTTGATTTTCAATAAGGTTCATCCTTGGGTAAAAACAAATACTCAAGCCAAGTTTTATCAAAATCCATTAAGAATTGTTCTTTCTAGAGTGCTTACAAGCTAAAATTGAACGCGTTTTCAAACACAAGGGCAATAACTGATACTAAATATTTTTCGATTTAACTGAATTTCAATAGAGTTCATCCTTAGGTGATTACAAATACTCATGCCAAGTTATGTCAAAATCGCTCAAGAATTGTGACTTGTAGAGTGTTTACAAGGCAAAAATCCAACACATTTTATAGAACAAGGGCAATAATTCCTATTAAATATATTTCGATATGTGCTATTTTCAAAAGGGTTCATTCTTGGGTGATATTAAACAATTTCAGCAAGTTTGGTCAAAATCGGTCAATAAATGTGCTTTGTAGAGTGTTTACAAGCTAAAAATTGAACGCGTTTTCAAAAACAAGGGCAATAACTGATATAAATTTTTTTTCGATTTGACTGGTTTTCAATAGGCTTCATCCTTGGGTGATAACAAATACTCAGGCCAAGTTTCATTAAAATCCATTAAGAATTGTTCTTTCTAGAGTGTTTACAAGCTAAAATTGAACGCGTTTTCAAGAACAAGGGCAATAACTCATACTAAATGTTTTTCGATTTCGCTGATTTTCGATAGGGTTTATCCTTGAGTTATAACATACTCTCAAACCAAGTTTCATCAAAATCGGTCAAGAATTGCTCGTTGTAGAGTGTTTACGAGCCATTCAAGAACAAGGGCACGAACTCATACTAATTTTTTTCCGATTTCGCTGATTTTCAATAGGGTTCATCCTTGCGTGATCATAAACACTCATATTAAGTTTCATCTAAATCCGTCAAGAATTACACCGTGTAGAGTGTTTACGAGCAATTGTGGACGGACGGACGGACGGACGGACGGACGGACGGATGTGGGTGACGACAATATACGCCCCCCATTTCATGTGGGCGTATAAAAATAATTAAAAGATTTATTTTTCATTGGCATATTAGGATTGTATCCAAGAAATGTTAAGATAATCCAGAAAAGTAATTTATGTTATGGTGATGGACTATTATATTAAAGAAAGAAAGAAAAAACTATATTTTACAATGATAACAACTTCGGTTCACAAGTCCGCTGTGACAGGGATTCTTTCTACCAGCTGGTCCTTGGCCAAACCACTTGATCAATGATCTTTCCCCGATTATCGGATTATCCATACCCATTTACAGCTGGGTGGACTGCAATTCTGAGTGAAGATGACTTATTCAAGGTCATACGATTTTAACATGCTGATCGAGATTAGAATTCAATGTATCCAAGCAAATGACATCATGATGTAAAGAACTAACACTCTAACCGCTGAGCTATAGAACCCCCACAGATGAAATTATTGTAAACAATTTTGATGTGCTTTAAAGGGACCCAGGCTTGATTTTTAGGGGTCGTTTTGGGCCTTTGTTACATTTAAACAGTCCTCAGAAATACTCAAGCTCTAAGAAAATCGCAAAATATCTTGAAATATACCTCAAACGAAAAATTTCACTTTTCATTTTTTTTCCGTGCTGTACTCTTCCGTACTGGTCTCCAGTCAGTCTGAAAATTGTGTGTCCTGTTGACAAAGACTACAATTGAAAAATGCGTTGTAGTCTGTTTATATAGATGACTGCTATTGCACGACGGGAAGGATAACTCTTTGATTATCAAGACGAACCGTTTTCCAATATGGCGGGACGTTCGTAATTTCTTAAGTCATTATGATTTTTCAAACACGGATAATTATGGATACACATGGATTTGAAGGCTCAAATTTCAAAGGTAAGCTCTGTAGACTATTTCTGATTAGCTAACCAAAAGATTTCATGTGTTTGAGGCTGTCAGATGATTGTCCGAAACATTAATTGCCACCAGTTGATATCATAGATGTTATATCAGCACTCAAATAAACGACAAGCGGTATGTGGTAAAAAGTCAATCAATTGCAACCAGTTTTTGTTCCAATTATCCTATACCGTCTGTAATAAATGTTTATTACCTAACAATAAACCAGAGTACCAGTCTCATTTCTGTGAAATATGATTTAAATTTCTCGCAATCTTTTCTGAAATCTTTATTTAATTTGACTGGAATATAAGCCTTAACTAATAAACAAGAATTAAGCGTAAAAATAGAGCTATGACAAAAATTATAAACAAACCTTTGAAGCTTTTAATTCTGTCATTATTCCGACACTATCTATCTCTCATCAATCGCCATGTTAAGTTTCAGTACCTATAGTGAACTATTCCAAAACGGGGATGCAGTTGGCGTACTTTGGAAAACAAAACCAATCCTAAAACACCATTGAGATGTGAAAGGAGTTTCTGTGAATTTACGTTTTATGAAAGTAGTAAATTTTGATGTTCTTTGTTAATCATTGTTCAGAAGTATGTAAATAATCGACCGCTTTGAAAAAAACACCCCTCATTGTGAATGGACCTACCCGAGTTTTTACCTTTTCTTTTTCAAGTTGATTTTGTCTCAAAATACATAATAAAATGTTTGTTTAGAATATATTTCCCATTTTCTTGCCTTTCTATTATTCGCTAACACTTTCTTATTTAAAACGTATGTCTTTTCGATATCATTTTTAACAATTTGTTAGGCATTTTCGTTGTATATTGTGTAGGATATAAAGAACGTGCATCATGAATGGTGCTTAGTTCCTTTGTTCGCACCTTTTGTTGTCAGCCAACAATGGCCAGTCGTTAAACTTTCAAATTTTAAAAATAAGTATGATATCCTCAACATTTGTATTGAAGTGACCTAATTGGTCCTTGAAAGTAGCCCACTGCCTTTGCAAAATTCCCCTCATTGCACCCTGCATGGCGTTGCCAGTCTTTATTAGCCCATAAGGTGCAGAGGAGAAGGACGTCAAACTCCGTTCATTTCATTTCATTTCTTGAAAGAAGCATTTCAAATCCATCTTGATCTTCTCTGTTCTGTTATTTCATGAATGTGTAAGACCACCTAGTTCCAATAAATAGGCTATAGCACCACTATTTATGACTTCCGTCAAGAATGATTGATCAGTGTAATAAGCCTGTCGTTAAAACATAAATCTTGTTTATAGGCAATAAGAAAGGAAAAGTATAATTTAGAAGAAATTCTTAAGACAGCAGTTGTTGATTGATACCTTCTCATTCACAAGGCAATTTTCTTCTAAAAAACATGGTACTGGATCGACTGAAATTGGACCATAAAACAAATCAATAGTGAGGCTGCATTAAACATATCCTTCAAAATTGAAATGGCACCCTTAAAATTTTCTGCTTACCATATAAAATTTTAATTATCAGTAAAACTATCATATATATTTGAGCTCAATTGCAATGGTAAGGTCTACCCATTGGACAGGTGTCACCAACGAGACCATGTCCCCTATTCTGGGATTTTTTATGTTGCTACACGATTCGGCAGTACCTTCAATGAGTGTACAGGTATTTAGATCAAAGCTTCTTATACTTATGAATAATCTACATTATATGCTGAAAATCAATTTGTTTTCATTTAACTTCTTTTCTTGTATAATATTATAGATTTTTAACATGCCAGTTTTGATTTGCATAGGATTTTATACATTTTCTGAAGGTAAAACATTTACTGCGTTTTCAGTGAGGGATTAACCTACCTAAGTTACATGTTAAATCAATATTTAGATACCATTTGCATTCTGATATAGTTTACGAGCCTAGATTTTCGAGGGGTTCCATTTGCATAACGGTTATTTCAATAACTATTGTTGATAGTCTGTTTAAAATAATTATGCAATACTATAGGTATTTAAAATCAATAAACTAAAGTGTTTCGGTGCAAACACGACATCATGTGTATATAACTATGTATTTCTATGAACGTCCTGAATAACTGAATCTATGCCAAAACATCAGTTGCTGTAGTCAATGATAAAAAGATAAAACTGTCTATTTTTTGTTCGAATCATTAGAATTATCGGGTATATTGTTAAAACATATCTTTATCTGAGATATATTGAGAGATTATATACTGAAAACTGTCGACGGGAAAAAGTAAAATAAATAATAGTCTATACTATTCATGAAACATTGCATATTTCTTGTTACTCTACTCTACAGTTATTTTAAGCGCATTTTGATACCCCCATTCATATACTCTTTACAGTGCTATTTCTTTCAGGAATGCCTATAACCTTGACCTGAAATTGGCACTCTTCCCGTTTGTTGCTTTTCAAGTATTATTATAGGATTCTATTTCCCCACATTCTCTATAGTAAAGACTTATTGACTGAAACTATACCTTTTTTGCCAGTTTATAAGTTAGTAAGAGTTTTTACTGATAATACTAATTTTATTTTGTTGCATCGTTATATCCATGTAATTCGAAATAAGTGTACAAATAATACATTAGTCTCGGAACCAATCAATATTTAATTCTATGATTTTCCCCAATGAATGATTACCGATAGCTGATCATTGCCAGAAACTTTCCTGTGTTTTGTTTCCTATCAGAACAGTTGGTGCGCGTCTTGATTCAGTATATCTCTTTATCGTCTGGTACGTAAACATATTTCATAAATGTTTACACGTTTGATGTAAATATTATTAAATAAAAACTTAATTGAATATAAAATGAATTTATTTGACGTTTTGAAACTATAAAGTCAAGTAAATTGAATTTCTTTATATGAATTCCACTTCCTGAATATTATTGATGGGTAGTATTTACTTTACAGGATACAATTTTAATGAAAATTCTTAATATTTTTGTTTGTGAGTTTGTTTTAATCCCCAATAATGCCTATCGAATTTCTATTTACCTATTTGACGGGTATCATCTCGTATCCAATCTGTAGAAAACTATTTTAATGATAAACAACTCTTGATTATAGTTACGGTGGCCAATATGAGCAAATTATTATTTCTTTAAGTGAGTATCAACCTATGTCTTTATATTAAAACTTTGAACTTTTATACAACTTTAAGACATTAAATAGAGCAAGACCTATAGGACTCAATATTCACCATAATGCAGGCATTTGCCGTCCGTTCGATACAACCAGTTATAAAGCTAGTTAATTCCCAGTTTTCAAGATAAATTACTCCATAAGGAGAAAATGATAGTCTAGTATGTCTATCTAGCTATAATTATATTAGTAAAAAGTTAAACGTTTTCAATTCAAGTCCATCTTTGAGAAACACATAATTTAATAAGATATGGATTGACGTAAACCAAACGAAGGTTTTTAAATAAAATATCATTTAATTATATCAAAAAAAAAAGTAACCTTTTATCCTATATGGGCCACCGTAGATTCCTGATATCCATGTATATCTAAAATTAATTCATGATATCCATGTATGTCTACAGTTAATTTAGGATATCCATGAAGATCCATAGTTAATTTAGGATATCCATGTAGATATAGTTAATTGAGCATATCCACGTAGATCTACATTTAATTCATGATATCCATATGAATCTATAGGCAATTTATGATATGCATATAGATCTGTAGGTTATTCATGATATCACGTAGATCTATAGGTTATTCACAGACGATTCATGAAATCAGGAAGATATTAATATAGGTTATTCACAGACGAATCATGATAGGTGACTTGTGATAACCAAGGTAGGTCATAGTTGACTCGTGGTAACCAAGGTTAGTCTATAGTTAAATCATAGTTGACTCGTGATAACCATGGTAGGTCTATAGTTAAATCATAGTAATTAGTGATAACCACGATAGGTCTAAAGTTAAATCATAGTTGACTCCTGATAACCATAGAAGGTCTATAGTTAAATCGTAGGTGACTCGTGATATCCATAGAAGGTCTATAGTTAAATCGTGATATCCATGGTAGGCCTATACTGTAGTTAAATCACAGTAACTCGTGATAACCATGTTTTATCCATAGTTAAATCATAGTTGACTAGTTATAACCATGGTAGGTCTATAGTTAATTCATAGGGGACTCGTGATAACCAAGGTTAGTCTATAGTTAAATCATAGTTGACTCGTGATAACTATGGTAGGTCTATAGTTAAATCATATGTGAGTCGTGATAACCATGGTAGGTCTATATTTAAATCATAGGCGACTCGTGATAACCACGATAGGGCTAAAGTTAAATAATAGTTGACTAGTGATAACCGTGATAGGTCTAAAGTTAAATAATAGGTAACTCGTGGTAACTATGCTTTATCTATAGTTATCTCATAGGTGACTCGTGATATCTATGGTAGGTCTACTGTTAAATCATAGGTGACTCGTGATATCCATCTATTACAGAATCAATGGTTACTCAGTGTTGTCTCCTTATAGTAGGCTGGGGAATATAATTCATTTGTAATAAATGGAAAGGTTTGTGTCTTTAATCAGAGAGTTGTGTTCATTATACATACCGTGAATTGCCTTTATTTGCTATTTTCTTGTATACATTATTCAACACCACGACCGTTGGCGTTAAGTGTTGGTTATGCTTGAATCAAATTACATCAATGAAAAGAAAAAAATCACATGAACTAGTTTATTCGCCCATTTTCTTTATTTTAATTTCATGGCTGAGAGATCCTATTTGAAATATTAACATAGATAGGGAGATAGATTGACAAAGTTGAATGTACATACCTCACTGCCTTTAAAATATTCCCAGAATTTAGTTGTTACACTGGACGATAAACTTTTAAACAAACTTTCAACGTTCATTATTCCTTTTCCTCCCCAGGCACACATTTTGAAGGCCTTATTCCTTATAATCAGAAAAGTACTCGGCACTTGCTTCCAAAAATATCACATGAATTGCACATTTGTATACTAGGATTATTGGTGAAATGTGGTGAATTTTGAACACAAATCATCATCTCAAATGTTACTCACTGAAAAAAGAAAAAGTGTGTTTTTTTTAATCTGACATTATACATATATAGAAAATGTCAGTGTAACACTTCATTACGTATTACTAGTAATGTAAGTAAAAGTAAATAGGTGTGTTTCCGTAGTTTACTTCAACACCAATTTGAACTTATAATAGAGAAGTTATCACAAAAAAACTTTGGTTCTTCATCCTATAGACTGTTTATACAGGCAAACTCGGTTCACAGTATTCATACAAGTTGCGTTGGAACACATCATCTGCTTACAAACACATCATCACTGATTATAACTCTCATAAATACTGGTTATTATTATAATATAAACTTTTACAAACATTACTCTTTAATGTCTATAAATACAAACAGGTTTAGTATTTTAAAATAAAATATTTATTTATTATTTACATACAGCCTATAGGGTAGTAGGCCTCTGAACGAAATGACCTGCTATTTTCAGGTCACTATATCAAATGAAGAGGATATCCTTAGGGTGTTCCTGAATCCCGGTTTTCTATAGTAGTAATTGGACTACACATGAATGTAAATTTACAGGCGATACAACTTGCACCAGGAATGTAAGCAAATGGATTTCTATAGTCGACAGAATAACCTCAACATTATACATTATAATAAAGTCACCAAATGCTGTTCCATAATTCCAATCCTGCAATATAGGCACGAGCATGAGCCCTGATTTACTCTGACAGCTACCTTATTAGTAAAATGAAAGGATAGACTATAATAATGGTATTGAATTGGTAAAACATCTTACCAATACTGTAAAAATTCACAAATATATAGAATTATCCTTAAATTCAGAACGCTTTCATTGATTACATAACGGCTGTAGTCTATGTTATGGTGTTTCCATGCAGACCCAGACGCAAAACATTAAACAGTAATGTACACTTTAAATTATGTACACGTAAAACCATGAACTTATATACCAAACCAAGGAATAGCACTGACCGAATTCGGTTGGAATAAATGAATAACGTCCCATTCTAACAGTTCGGTTTATTGATCAGTCATAGATAGACAGTAATGTAACAGGACATCACTAATTTCTGTGGAATAACTAAATTATACAAGCCACAGGATATAGTAATGATTCCATTAGGTCATATTTATCTTTTAAATTATCTTACTCAAAAGACTACAACATAATTTCCTTCACTTGCCACACAGAAGATATCGATTTTCATTATAAAAATCACTGAACATCAATGAAATATTGAGGAATATAGATGGAACGATAATAACCTTGCTCTTAAATAATTCATCTTCTATCACATTCTTCTTTGATTCTGTGAACAAATTGTTGACTTTTTCAGTTATATTCGGTACAATGTGACCATTAGGCCTACTGATATTATGTAATAAAAATCACACAGAATCACTTCATCAATATCATTTATCTAATGATAAATACTCATATATTTATATACCATTCTTTTATCACAATTTCCAGTATATATGGGTTCAAGAACACACTTGTATTGTTTTGTAACATAATGAGGATCAGAGTAGTACATCGTTATTTCATGAAACAAATATAAATATACTATGGTCTGGGCTTTTATCAAATCCTAAAAAACTATAATTCACTTGTAGATCTCCAAGTATAAGGTATAGCTTCACTCTGTTCTGTCATATTTATGTTAATGAACAAATAAGATGTTGGTATATTAATATAATCACTAGAATGTCAATCTGAATAGACTTTTATATTCATAGATACCTATCACAACAACAGTCACTATAACTTTTAAATTGTACACATAAGTTTAGTATTTAAACAAAATGTCAAATATTTGGATCACATTTTTAATTGTACCACAAAACATACGAGGAAATGTCAGTGATAAATACTCGTAATTAATATGACCTAATTCGAGCAATAATATATCCTGCTTAATTAATAATATTACATAATATTAAATACTCAATATCTATATATCTCTATAGGCTATTCTACCATCAATCTTAATCGGGACCTGTTGTCAGAAAGATAACTTAAGCAATAAATATATAAGAAAGGTATCTGATAAGAAGTTGTTCTGATAACAACTACGACTCTGAGATTCATATATACCATACCTCTGAAGAAAAAATGACTAAAAATACAAGAGCTATATATCAACGCACCCATTATCGGCTTTGTTGACTAAAATAATATCAGATTATTCAAATGTATTCATACAATTAACACAATTCGTTCTACCAACATGAATATTGTTGAAATAAAACTAACCATTTTTTGTGACAAGAAGCCAACGTTTTCAATGTCCATGATAACATTGTATTACACCTTTTATACAGCCCGAAATACCTGTCAACCTTTCAGACCTTCTTCACGAGTGCTTGTTCTGTCTTGCACTGTACATGTATTTCTTTATTTTGCACTAGTTGGAAGCGCGTTCTTTTTCCCTAGACGCATGTCTTTGCCAATAATTTTAATCTAATGTAAAAAAAAAACCAGTTAGACTCGATTCATATATAAACCTTAATGATTTTGTCTGCATTTGGACTTTGACTTGCAGCTTGGATAGGCACATGTCGTGTATCAAAAACTTGTATTTCTATAGACCCGAAGATATTTTAAGACATAGCATGCACTTTAAAATTATATTTTAAAATTAGTGAAATGAGACAAACAGCTATATTCTAAGCAAAGTGAATAGTCAAAGATTAGGCGTCATTTGCATTTTGAATTTGAAGGCCCCCTCATAAACATAGGGCCTAAGACTAAAATGATCAATGGAATAGATTAGCAACTTACATAAATAAATGATAAATGAAGAGACTTAAACAACTATCAACGTCACAATTTTGAATCATCAGTTTCACTTCTAAATATAAAAATAATCTTTCAATAATTACCATTTTTTACAGACCCATTCATATTTCAACTTTTTTGGAAATATTACCTGTATAATCCAAGTACACAATATTGTTCGAAATGATTTGGGTAAAAAACGATTCTTGTCTTCAAATTTGTCAGTAGGCCTACATCTTATGTTAAATTTCCATAATGGAAAACAAATTGACGGCTTGTATAGTCCACAGAGCATGAGAACCACATTTGACGTTCTTGGTAAAGTCTAATATTATTTTTAAATCCACGTAAACTCTATGTTTTGGCACTGCTGACCCGAGGAAGTTCGTGTTTGTCTGAAAGAAATGAGAAACATGTTTGTAGATATCAGCTGTAACAGATTCTACCTTACCGATACAACTATCCTGTATATCAACTACATGTTCAACATAACTTATCTCTACTAATATCTAATATACCCCGTGAGGTGAAAGATATCTAAAAATCTCAAAATTCCTGCAATCTGTCTTATTAAAACTGCGATAACACTGTCTGAAACCTTCGATGTTTTTACTCTTCAGGTATAGACTCAAGGAATCAATATCAGAATTCTAAATTTAAAACGTAGGCCTAATGGCAAGAGAGACTTAATGGTTAGTGTAAAGACTGATTTGAACATCAAACCCAAAGGGTAAATCGAGCTATAACTTCGATTTAAATGATTTATACAACGGCTTAGAGCCGCCAATCCGTTCATACAACAAACAGATCAATGGAAATTGCCAATTTCTTGTTATAATTGGAATGGTCCATGTATTTAAGTATTGTCTTGCTCTCGATTATAAGAGTTATCTCCCATCACACCTCAAAAAATCATTATTATAAAAGTAAAACTATAGTCTACACTAACCTATCACGTGACCGCGGGCCGATAAGGAGCCTTGTCCACCATCATGATTCCGCTTGACGTTCAATCTTGACCTACTTGCTGTTTTGTACACAGAATGCTTGAAAGTTGTTGTTCTTAACGTGAGAAAAAACGGAAATGGCTTAAGGTCACATCACCCGAACTTTGTTGGTGCGTTCTTTGAACGGTAGGAAGAGGGGGCCGAGTTTCGACAACGCTTGGCACCGCGCACCAAATGGGAAAAATACAGGCTTTGTCTGAGCGATGTTGGAGTGTTGATGAACTTTGATGGAGCTGAAAATTGGCCGCCCCTCACCGCTCGCAATATTTTGTGCAGCTCAAAACTTTCGGAGAAATAGGAGAGACCATTAGCGAAGGCCGAGAGTATACGGCGTTGCCTCCACGAGGTATAACTTCTTTCAAACGGTGGTGAATGGTTTTATGAGCGGTGATGAATTTCTTTTTCACCGCTCCAGGAACGCTCCATCAAAGTTCTGGCCGTAAGACCGGGCCCTTAGCATTTCATAGTCAAGTCTATTATCCCCTTGTTCAAACAAATGCCTGCTAGTGCTTAATTGTTTTAGATCAATCTAAAGTCTATGGACCAATCTAAAAGTTACAGATAGGCCTACTAGGCTTAGACCATTTCATATATTATAGACGGGCTTAAACTGATACATAAATAATAAGAATACGTGTCCCTACTCCGTACTGCAATTCGAAGCATCCGGGACTTTTATTTAACTCAAAGGTATGTAGCCTATAAAAAAAAATAAAAATTTGACTATGACTAAGAATTAATTATATTTGTTTCATCAGGTAGTTTGTATAGTGAATACTTCCACAAAAATGATATGCCACCGGCTGGTATTTTTGTAAATAGGCCTATGCCTTTATACTAAGGTGGATAAAGACTTAATACCAATCTTAAAAATGAACGTGTAAATGAATTAAAGAAATGAGATATCAGCCAACCACATCTCCTGTGAACGTTTATTAGTGTACAATTTTACCTATTATTTGACCAAATTTGGTATATAAGGCCTACTCCCAGTTTTTAACAGTTTTGGATGTAGATGTAGCTTTTTTGATTTTCCGACTTTTATTAATGAACTCAGAGAGACTATTTTAAAGAACTGAATGAACACTTTCTTGGTTGCGACCAAATGGACAATAACTATTTTGCGCAACAACAAATAGGTCTGACATCTCCTTTCACTAAATCAGTAGGCTATTACACCACCAATCCCACCATGGACGAATATATAGTGTACCATTTATTGTAAATAATAAGGCATCAAGGAGACATCAATTAAATAAATCTGTATTGTTTTTAGGACGGTAGAAGGCTAAGTCTTAAGGTGGGCTTATGTCGGCTTGCGACGCTCCTCGATTGTCGGCATCTAGCTGGAACTGATAAAATCGGAGCGCTCAGGTCGGCTGCGACGCTCCTCGACGGATCTGGACGGATACAGCGGCAACTGGTTTTCGCTAATCGTAAGAGCGCTCATGTCGGCTACGACTGTCTACGACTCGTTCAGTCTTCGACGGCCATGTGATACATTTCAACATGGCGGCGCCCATGAAACTTCACGTTGTACGTTTTGTGAGTTCATTACGTATTTCGACTTTGGCGAAAACGTATTGTAATCGTTCGGATTATTTTATTTTTTTTTTTTTGCGATTCTTGGATGAGTTTGCAGACAAACTGGTAAAAGGTGCAGAAATTCTAATTCTACAGTTGAGGTTTTTTTGCTTTAGCAAGTTTATTTTCAGTTCGATTTTGATCGGATTTTCAGATTTGAAAACTTCAATGTATTTGTCAACTAACAATTATAGGTTTTATGCAATTAGGTTAAATATTTTACCCACGATTTGCAATTCAATATTCAAGGGTCATCGGCAAAAATTTCAGACCTTGATTTTTGGTTTAATATAAATGGTAAAATTTTGAAACTTTACCAGTTGATAGGCGATATGATTATCATTTTTGAAAAAATGTGAAAATAAAAATTCCACTTCCGGTTTAGCCTCAAATGACGTAATTACGTAACTTCCGGTCTATAACTGCTGGGTGAAAAGTGAAAACTGTTTTATAAATAACTTGTCAATAGTAATTGATTTGACCTAAATAATTAGGTCAAACTGCCATATCGGCCGCCATTTTGAATTTTCATTACAATTCTTAAATCCGAAATTCAGACACTACTGATAGACCGATTTTGATGAAATTTAGCACATAGATACAATGGATCATTATCTACCTTTTCTTGGAGACCGATTTTCAAATTTCGTATTTTCTTTCGAATTATTTAAATTTCGATTTTTTCAAAATTAAATCACTTTAACGGCTACGGAAGGTGTGACCCACTTAATCTATGACCTTGAAAATTAGGTCAAATAATATTCAATATATTGTCTACGAGTAGATATTTTTTAATTTGGCTTACTTAAAAAAATCATAGAGATAAGTGTACTTAAATACAGCAAAAATTGATAATTTTCATATTTTCGCCATCATTAACCGTTACGGAAGGTGTGACCTTATTATTTTATGACTTTGAAAACTAGGTAAAATGATATTCAATATATTGTCTAGATGTAGGTCATTGCAAATTTAGCCTACATAATATTTTAAGGCTCTCGAAATACGTTCATAGTTGTAAGCAATTCTAGTTTTTAACTTTTTTTTAAAAGTTTTGCAACGTTTCCTTGGTACTTCGACTACCTGTAGTCATATTTTAACCCCATATTTCAGTGTTGATATGATTATTTCCAGGGGCGCAGCATGACCATTTTGACAGGGGGGGGGGGGTTGTAACGTCTAAGTTTTACCGACGAACACGTGTTCTTCCGGGGGCAAAAATAACTTACTCGCACTTTTAAGTATATACATTATACACGAACGAAACCCATCGTTATAGCAAATCCTAAACCTTTGAAAACCATATCAATCAGGGGTGTATCTAGAATATGCCTGAGAGGGGGGACTGAAAGGTGGTTTTTCCAAGGCAAGTCCTGCAGGCCAAAGGCCTTCGTATTTGGCCCTTTCAGTGGCGGGGGGATCGGGGGTCCTACCCCGGAAAATTTTACATACTAGGAAACCCGGAGAATACATCTGACGCGATTTTGAGAGTCTTTTCCACTGGTCCAAATTATCAATTTTCATCGGAAAACCATATGTTTTCTATGTCCTTTTTCGACCTATTCTGAGTTTTACCGACATGGCGGGGGGTTTCGGGGGTTCTCCCCCGGAAATTTTACAAAGTAGGAAACCCGGAGAATACATCTGACGCGATTTTGGAAGTCATTTCCCATCCATGACCGTCTATTATCGACAGATTCCGCGTTTTACCGACACGTTTAGTAAAAATCATTTTAATGTAGATGAACGGGTTACCGATAACATCTTAACAGACACAAGGTTTTCACTCTTTCGGTTAACAAATCGGTTTTACCGACGGCTCCATCTATGACCTTCTTCTATCGGCCAATTCCGCGTTTTACCGACAAATTCAAATAACGAACAGCTTACCAATAACAAGGGTATCGGTTAACCAATCGGTTTTACCGAAGACTCCAGTCATAACCAACCTATACCGACCGATTCCGGTAGTTTCAGTAAAAAAAAAATACTTTTAATGTTGACAGTTTACTGATAACATCATAACCAACACAAGGTTTTTACTTTTTAGGTTAATTGGTTTTACCGACGGTCCCACCTGCCGTTTTATCGACCGATCATAACCAACTCAATGTTTTGACTTTTTAGGTTAATTAATATGTTTAATCGATCGATTCCGCGTTTTACCGACGGTTCCATCCATGACCCCCTTTTTACAGATCGATTCCGCGTTTTACCGACGAGTTCAGTAAAAGTGAGGAGGCGACACCCCCCACCCCCCGGTAGCTACGCCCCTGATTATTTCACTCAATTCTCATGAAAAACTCGTACAAATTATCACCAAGCAGGGACTAAAATAAGCGCGCATTGATTGGCTTATATCTACAACTCAGTTGCATAGCGGAGTAGATTTTACTCAGGTCGCTACGATCGCTTACGATCATCGGCAACTACCCGGAACTCGTAGGCCAGAGTAGAACATGCGCGACTCACTAGATCTGACTGAATCTCAGTTGCCGACAGTCGCAAGGAGGCTAGTTGCGTCGTAAGCCATCTCAGGTCGGCAGGAGCTGTCAGCCTACCGTAGGCCGACAGTTGCGGCAACTGACTAGATCTGCCAGTTTCCGACAATCGAGGAGCGTCGCATATGGAAGACAATCCCTGCCATAATTAATCATTCTTAATGCTTAATTCGGTGTTAAACATTAGTACAGTAAAATCAACATTTGTACTCTTAATTTGACATTCGTTCGCTAAATTCATAATTTGTTGTTAAAAATTTATCATTCGAATAAAGAATATTACTGAACAAATTAACGATAAAGCCGAACTAGTATTGCCCACTTCATAACGTCGAATGAAGTTTACCGAACAAATGTTGAAAAACATTTCTCGCATTTCATGAGAACGTTATCATTATGACGAAAAGTGGCGCTGCTCAATTTGAGTTAGGGCTTCGTTCCTATTTATTTGGTCAATTTTTATTGCCGGCCAGTGGCTGTGTACAAATTAAAGAATCTCATATGAATTCCAATTTTATAAAAAGCGAAGTTTTTAATCAAACTCTTGGTACTCTTTATTCATTGGAATGTGAGATCTTGAGATAAATATGGTGTCTATACCATGAAATGTTTTCAAAATGGCCAATGTTGTACAGTCCACAGTGATGGTGGTGTGACAGATAATTTGATGGAATTTGCAAAATCCCAACCACATGGTTTCTTCAGACGTGTGAATATATCTAAAATTCCAATATAATAGTATTTTCATGCCAAGTTTAGTTACTGGCCAGATAAAGATGAAGATTCGTTATGGCTCTTCGTCAATTATTAACAGTCCACGCTGATGGTGGTGGGGCATAAAGGTCAGAAACCACTATTTGGTTGGGATTCTGCCAATTCAAAATTGATTCCCCACCACCATCAGCGTGGACTTTTCAAACAAAGGTTATTTTTCAAATAATTTGCTATGAAAAGTCTTTATCACTGACTGGCCAGTCGCTAAATTTGGCATGAAAATTTTTTTTTGGATTTTCATAGGTCTGAAGGCACAAAATGTGGTAGGGATGCTTACCAATCCCATCAAAACTTATGCTCCACCCCATTTTATCAATTGGCCATGAAGAGTTCTCATCACTGACTGGCCAGTCACTACGTTTGGCATGAAAATACCATTACATTGGAATTATTTGATTTATTCTCAGGTCTGAATGCACCGTGTGGTTAGGATTCTGCCAATTCCATCAAAAATTATGCTGGACCACCATCACCGTGGACTGTTAAAAAAATGGCCATGAAGAGTCTTCATCACTGACTGACCAGTCACTAAGTTTGGCATGATAATACCATTTCTTTGGAATTTTTGGGATATTCACAGGTCTGAAGGCGCCATGTGGTTGATATTCTGCCAATTATATCAAAACATATAGCCCACCACCATCAGAGTGGAATATTTAAAAATTGGCTATTTTTCTAAGATTGGCCAGTCTTCGTCTCGAACTGGCCAGTAACTAAGCTTGTCATGAAAATACATGTTTTTTTATATTGGAATTTTCGATATCTTCAAAGGTCTGAAGAAACAATGTAGTTGGGATTTTACTAATTCCATCAAAATATCTGTCCCACAACCATCACTGTGGAAGGTACAAAAAATAGTCATTTTTCAAAACATTTCCTGGTATAGGCACCATATTTATCTCAAAATCTTACATTCCAATAGTACCAAGGGTTTGATTAAAAACTTCGCTTTTTATCATAAAATTGGAATTCATAATAAGATTCTTTACTTTTTACACAGCCAATTGCCGGCCATAAAAATTGGCCAAACAAATAGGAACGAAGCCCTAACTAAAATTGAGCAGCGCCACATGTCGTCATAATGATATCGTTCTCATGAAATGCGAGAACTGTTTTTCAACATTTGTTCGGTAAACTTCATTCCGCATTATGAAGTGGGCAATTTTAGTTCGGCTTAATCGTTAATTTGTTCAGTAATATTCTTTATTTGAATGATAAATTTTTAACAACAAATTATGAATTTAGCGAACAAATGTCAAATTAAGCGTACAAATGTTGATTTTACTGTACTAATGTTTAACACCGAATTAAGCATTAAGAATGATTAATTATGGCAGGGATTGTCTTCCATAGTCGCAAGCCGACATAAGCCCACCTTTAGTGACATAAAAGAAGAGGCTACGCCCAGGTGATAATGAGATTCATCCGCATTTCCATTGACGAAGGCTATCAACTTATCATAATACTGTAAATTAAATGAAATAACCTGGTAGATAGAAAAGGTTTTATTCTTTGAAATAATCAAAATTCCATTCGGAATCATAATGGCCGACGTCGCCCCATGGCGGCACGAATCTTTTACGTTGAAGCAATGGGAGTCACTTGATCAGTATATAACTCTATGTCTTAAAACAATCTTCTGAAAAGAGACATTACAACAAATTGTATCAAACCTATTGATTATGGAGGGGGGTCGTTGTCAGAAGTTTTCGCAAAGTCAAACTTGAAATCTTTCAAGAATGTAGAGTTAGGAAGACATAGTTGATTATGTCAATAATGCAAAGTTAAGATGTTAAATGTTACTTTGTAAAGTCGAGATCTTAAGTTCAGGTTTGACCTTGTGAATACCTCTGGCAACGATCGTCCTCCGTAACCTATGCCATTACAAGTCCTACAAGCGTTTGAAGTCATTACATCTAAACGTATATATGGGCTTAAATTGGAAAGTTTGTGAAGTGTGCAAGGAGTTAATTTTAACTTCCCAACTGCAGAGGAGGCATCTTGATCGTTCGTAGTCTGTAGAATATATAGGTTTATTGATAGATTGAAAAGAGGGAATACACAGAAGAGGGGGGGGGGGTCGTTTAATTGCCACATGTAAATATTTATTATGACCAAAAGAACGAACTGACGTCCACGGACACTATTAAACGTCCTGTACATTATACATCCTAAGTTGAAGTGAGAGTACACAGGGATTAGAAGGGCCCAGGGCATCAATATCTCGGAAAAAACATTGATCCCATTTCTAAATAACAGAAATTGATAGTCCTGGTAGTTAATATGACAACATTTAACTTAAAGCTGCGGGTGAGGGGACCAACACCGAGAAAATAAAATAAAGAAAGCGAAAGTCCTAAATACATTTTGCATGGCACTAGTAAAAGAAGGGAAAGCTGTCATGTATTGATGAGGTCGACCAATATTCTCTCGTTTTCAAAAGACGAACGTTGACATGATAGAAACATTACGAAAGTTATGCTAATCGAAGATTTTTAATTTAGAATGTTAGTCTGTATAGTTATTGCTATTTCACCCACTTGTGTTGATTGTAATTGTATACCTTGGTAAATTTTTTTTATGTTTTTTACTGCTTAACTGTTTCATGTTCATAAAGCTGAATTCGATTAGATCATTCAAAGTGGCTATTATTCAAAACTAGACAATCTTTTATTTATGTTTCAACTTTGATGTACCTCAATATTGCGTGGGTTTTCCAGACAATCTATGCGAATTGTAGCTCGGAACGGTAGTCTGTAAGAAGCATAAATATATAATTTATAATGTGAAACAATAATGTCTGCAATTTGCTATTCAGAACTTTTAGTTGAGGCAACAATTGTGAACTACTTGTGTATACGATATTTTCATACCCAGCTATTACCCCAGTTCACTTTAAAGACCAAAGCTGGAAATCAGATTTTTTGTAAATTGCGTTAATGGAATTAAAAGAAAATTGTAGGGTAGCATGGGCTATGTCACGAAGTACGTGATATTTTTATATTTTTTTTACTATTATGAATTTCTAAGAAGAAATGGAGGTGGACAGTTAAATGAAGATAATTATTGTCATGCCATAATATTTCATCTAGTTGAGATTCAAATTACACCCAAATTAACTCAAAGTCATCTTCTTTTTATCGGGTAAGCTATGTCCTATTGATATCATCCAACTGAACAGTAAGAGTGAACAACCCTGTCGTCCAGTAAATACCACACTATTTGCCAGGTGCTGCGAACTGCTAATGATACTACGATATACTTTTTTCAACTCACAAGCAGACATGATCGAACTGATCTAATGTACATGTATATAAAATTGCTTGGACACATTACCTGCCAATGTACTGAGAGATATTACAGCCCAATTTCTCTAGATTTTAGTCTTTATATTTAATACACTCGCATGAAATGTGAACGGAATATTGGCGTCACCCATTGAGTTATAACTATTTGATGTTACCCCTTACATAAAAGAAGGCACAATATTTTTAGGATTTTGACGAAGCTTTGTGAAATTGCTCTGGATAACTCAGGGATGAACCTATCGTAAAAATCTTGAAAGATTCTGACAATTCAATTCTTGCAGTGGCGTTTTTTGGCATTATTTATTATGGGGGGGGGGAACAAAATTGTTAAGGGGTCTCATAGTGCCAAACAGTTAACTCATTTACAAAGAACAATTTTATGGTACCTAATTATTTAAAGAGATGCACGTAAATAAGGGCAGCAAACAATGGATAGGCCTACATTAAGTTCCGATGGAGTTGGATTCTCCATACGCTGACATTGATGATTTATGGCGTTGACTTCTGACGTGTTTATCAAAGTCGAAATCCTTATCGTGAGCATTTTTCCTTCGGCGAATACGAGTTTTGGTTAAGGCCTCCTCGGCATTACCGAAACTTATGACCTAAAATGACGACAAGGAAAACAAAACACAGCATCCTTTACCTGTGAATATTCAAGCCAGTCATACTGGTCAAACCATGACTAACATAAACTAATTTAATATGAAATAGAAAAAAGACCATTTAACTGTCCCGGTTTTTGGAGGTTAAAATACTCTAGAGGACACGATTCGTGACAGATTTTGTGTAGAATTATTAATTGTTGTTAGTGAGAGTCAAGCCAGACTAATAGAAATATGGTCCTATATCCGATTGCTCCGACGTGATATTGGGTTTCAGATGGGTTACTGAAACACAGTTTAGGGCCAGACATATAATGTCGCTTTTTATAGAGGTGTTTTGTAACAATTTTGTTCAAAATATCAACATCATTGATTCTACGTTTGATGCCTATCAACCTCTCTATGCTATAAATATATCCAATGTCCCACTCTGATATTATTACACCGATGCCCTCTTTTGGCTTTTTGTTATTAAAAATAAAACGATCTATAAAGAGAATTGATAGGTTTATTGAAGAAAAAGTATCATTAAATTCATAATGATATTCTCACACACAATAGTTAATTATCTCCATTATTTAATCTGTAGGTGTAATGAACGGAAGTACATCGACAGCCTTATGTTTAGCCACCGAGAAATCTTGCTTTCTTACCAGGCCTTTTCTCCACGAAAAGATAAATGAAATTCCGTGCGAGAAACTTATTTTAGACTATACGTTATTTTGGGCGATGAAAATGACGAAATTATTCCGGTGTATAATGAAATATAAATTGATTTTATAGATATAGTGCTTTGCCAAGGGATATACATATCGTGGTATGATATGTTATTTACTTAAGAAGCTCCTCCCCCAGATTTCAAAGTGACCAACAAATACCGCCTAATTTTTATACGCCCACATGAAATGGGGGGCGTATATTGTCGTCACCCACATCCGTCCGTCCGTCCGTCCGTCCGTCCGTCCGTCCGTCGTCGTCCGTCCGTCCGTCCACAATTGCTCGTAAACACTCTACACGGTGTAATTCTTGACGGATTTAGATGAAACTTAATATGAGTGTTTATGATCACGCAAGGATGAACCCTATTGAAAATTAGCGAAATCGGAAAAAAATTAGTATGAGTTCGTGCCCTTGTTCTTGAATGGCTCGTAAACACTCTACAACGTGCAATTCTTGACCGATTTTGATGAAACTTGGTGTGAGAGTATGTTATAACTCAAGGATAAACCCTATCGAAAATCAGCGAAATCGAAAAACATTTAGTATGAGTTATTGCCCTTGTTCTTGAAAACGCGTTCAATTTTAGCTTGTAAACATTCTTGAGAGAACAATTTTTAATGGATTTTAATGAAACTTGGCCTGAGTATTTGTTATCACCTAAGGATGAAGCCTATTGAAAACCAGTCAAATCGAAAAAAAATTAATATCAGTTATTGCCCTTGTTTTTGAAAACGCGTTCAATTTTTAGCTTGTAAACACTCTACAAAGCACATTTACTGACCAATTTTGACGAAACTTGCTGAAATTGTTTAATATCACCCAAGAATGAACCCTTTTGAAAATAGCACATATCGAAATATATTTAATAGGAATTATTGCCTTTGTTCTATAAAATGTGTTGGATTTTTGCCTTGTAAACACTCTACAAGTCACAATTCTTGAGCGATTTTGACATAACTTGGCATGAGTATTTGTAATCACCTAAGGATGAACCCTATTGAAATTCAGTTAAATCGAAAAATATTTAGTATCAGTTATTGCCCTTGTGTTTGAAAACGCGTTCAATTTTAGCTTGTAAGCACTCTAGAAAGAACAATTCTTATTGGATTTTGATAAAACTTGGCTTGAGTATTTGTTTTTACCCAATGATGAACCATATTGAAAATCAAATAAATCGAAATATATTTACTGTCAGTTATTGCCCTTGTGTTTGAAAACAGGTTTAACTTTTTAATAAATACTCTAGAAGGTACAATTCATGACCAATGTTGACAAAACTCACTGAAATTGTTGGATATCGCAAGGGATGAGCCTAATTGAAAATTAAAATTATCAAAATATATCTAATATGAATTATTGCCCTTGTTCTTTTAAACGCGTTCGATTTTTGTCTCGTAAACACTCTACATGGCACAATTCTTGATGGATTTCGATGAAACTTGGTGTGAGAGTGTGTTATAACTCAAGGATGAACCCTATTGAAAAGTGAAATCGAAATTTTTTTTAGTATTAGTTACTGCCCTTGTTCTTGAAAACGCATTCAATTTTAGCTTGTAAACACTCTAGAAAGAACTATTCTTAATGGATTTTGATTAACTTTGGCTTGAGTATTTGTTTTTACCCAAGGATGAACCCTATTATAAATCAAATAAATAGAAATATATTTAGTGTCAGTTATAGCCCTTGTTCTTGAAAAAGCGTTCAATTTTAGCTTGTAAACACTCTAGAAAGAACAATTTTTAATGGATTTTGATGTAACTTGGCTGGAGTATTTGTTGTCTCCCAAGGATGAACTCTTTTGAAAATCGAAAAATATTTAGTACAAGTTATTGCCCTTGTTTTTGAAAACGCGTTCAATTTAACTCGTAAACACTCTAGAAAGAACAATTTTGAATGGATTTTGATGAAGCTTGGATTTAGTATTTGTTTTCTCACAAGGATAAACCCTATTGAAAATCAGATAAATCGAAAAATATTTAGTGTCAGTTATTGGGCCTGTTTTCAAAATCGCTTTCAACTTTTGGCTTGTGAACACTCTAAACATTCATTTTTGACAAAACTCGCTGAAATTGTTTAATATCAACCAAGAATGAGCCTTATTAAGAATTAAAAATATCAAAATATTATTAAGGGTGAACCCTATTGCAAATCATAAAAATACCGAAAAATATTTAATGAGTTGAGTTAGGTACAATTCTTGACAGTTTTTAATGAAACTAGAGACCCTAGAAAAAAATATATGGTGGAAGGTTGAATATTTCATTCCACTTTTGTAACCTTACTGAAAAGTTTTTATTTGAAATAAATGCTGCCAGTGGGCGTATATTACCTTGCCTGGCAAGCTATCTTCGTTGCAAGAAATCGAGGATAAAATCCTTTAAAAAGGCCTGATTTTTTTTTATGTCAATTTCAATTTTTTTGTATTTTTACTCGGGTTGATATAGTCATATGTTAAATAAACGATCTTCCCAGTGGACGAAAAGTACTAGGCCTAAATGTATTCGTCAAAAAAACCCTGATGTCTAAAAATGTCTATAAATAAAATGAATAAAAAGAAAATCGATGCGGGACAACAGATTGAAATATTTGTGAAACAAATGGCAATTCCGAATTTTACAAGAAATTCTTTCGTTTTACGAGTCGGTTCGTGCCGTTGAGCACGATGCTGCATATTTGGCAATGCAGCAAAACGAACCCATCGATCTTGCAACACTACAAGGAACGACAATTCTGTACCAGCGATCTACAAATTTCGTATTTCAAGGGAGGTAACTTTTTGTAAAGTATATTTCTTTTGTAGGTCATCTCATGATGGAAATTGATCTAAACTCTTAATTGATAAAAGATGTTTGCAATGGCGGGATATCTGAGGTTGTCTCATGTTCTAGCCTGGTTATGAGAGTTTTGCAAACTTTTTAAACTCTTTTAAGAACGAATGATAGGCCTATACTATAATGACATTCTTATAGTGATATCCCGAATGATACGAAAAAAGGGCCAGGTCTACATGATATCATTATTAAATGTTTAAAAAAAAACAGTACAAATCAGACAAATATATGCCTATAAGGATGTTTTGAACAATTATTGTGTGATCGTGAAGACGAATTCATTGAATTTTACAGAAGGTCAACGTAATGTGACAATTGTCAATTTGTTGGCGATATCTTTAAATTATATTTGTCCAGGGACTTCAAACGGTCTACACACTCTCTTCAACAGTTTCGGCTTTACAGAAAATCCAAGGATTGCCGAATGATATGGAACACTGAGTGTCACTCCCACTCTTCCAGTCTCTCCATGAAACCAACAGTTCTTTTATTTCTGACTCTTTTCCAAATCTTACATTTATTATGAGACAATTTCATTAGATTATTATATCTGACTCGGAATGTAGCCTATATATGGATCTTAGACAGAACTTTTTAATAATGAAAGGAAGAATCATGACCAAATTTTTTTAACTTAATTTATTCTTATTTCGTTTTTACATATTCGAATTGAAAATAATAAACGAGTTGACCCCTTTCTGGTGATGTCAAGTCATCAAACATCGTAATTGGCCCATTTATGTTAAAATTCTTTTAATTGTTGCAAAGCCCAGCCCACATTTCTCTTCAACACTGTCAATCACAGGTAAATTCATAATAAAAAATAAACAGATGAAAGATAGGTGTATAAATATCTATATCACATTATCAGAGGCAGTCATATTCAAAATTAATAATAGTCATGTGATGAAGGCGGGGAGAATCTAGTTTATTTAATGTTGACGTAATGACAAGAAAAGTGAATCCCTGATGAAATCCCCACCAACCAGGATCTAGTAAATATTCTCCTGAACTAACAGTACAATCAGTTTACACACAACTTAGGCCAGGTATAAATAAACCAGTACGCCGACAGTTCATAGAAAAGAAAATAAGCGATCAAGTCAATACCTTATTAGTGTTCTAACAAGACAGATAGCAGAAAAAATGCTTTCAGAAAATAATTTGAAATGTGTATTGAGAATATTGAGTATATTGTTCGCTATTGAAGTTGTATCATCAAGAAGACCAAAATTATGCGAGGTAAGAGTTTAGTTTTCTTACTGCACTTGGTGCATATTTTATATAGCAAATAGGGACACTATAGTGTATATGTGTATGACACATAACTTAACAGTTATTTACAAGTTGACCTGAAAAAGCGTACGGAGTTGATCTGTAACTACCGGTATTTTAAAACATATATCTACCTTTTAATTCACATATCACATTTTTTGCAATTTTTGATTTAAGATTTTTGAGTGTATTAGGAGCAACTAAAACTTGCTACCTGAACATTTATGTTTTTGCTTCTGTTAATATTTATTTGAAATCTAAGAGAAATCTTGCTTGACTTGTAAACTGTAACTGAACTTGATATGGTTAAATAAAGGAATTGGTCAATTTGTAAATAATTGATTTCTATCAACGATCTCTACTTAAATGAAAAAAAAATGTCATTATCTTCAGCTTCTTATTAGCTACGAATGCCTGCAGACATCTATTTTACATTAAAACCTGGAAAATTCATTGTTTTTATCGGCCTGTAGACCCTGATCGCAATTTGAATTTAGTAGGTAGCTACTTAAATCATGACTTCCAAAATTCTAGCTGATCAGGCTACAGAAATCTTTTTTTAATGTTAATTCAAAATTTCTCCCCAAATTTTTTTTGAAATATAGCCTACCAATGATAAATATTGTCGTCAAGGGTAATGGTTTGTGCCCGAAATTTACTTCTTTTATTTTGCAATTTATGGTAGGCTACAGTTGTATACTTATATAATTCAATGTTGCTTTATATAAAATCAATTATGAGAGTTCCCCTTTTAATATAAAAATAGAACCTTCTAACAGGCCAAATAATGACCCCTTTGTGAACATAGATTAAAAACGACTTGCGTTTTCAAGTCACAATTGATCTTAAAGTGTACTGAAACTTTGTTTATTTACAATTATAGTTTAAATATATTTAGAATGAATCACCAGTATGGCGAATCCAAGGCAATTGCTTGTTTTTTTTGGGTTTTTTTCATTTAATATTTTCATGTTAATTACGTCAAATTACAACATGGATGACTTCATTGATACTTCAAAATTTAAAAAACACTATAAAGAATACCCCATACGCAGTATTGTGTTATTGATACCAGCTATGATTCACTCAGGTTATTACACATAACCCACATTATCACTACAGCTTACATATTATACTCAACAACAAATCCCTTTAAATAATGCAATATTGAATGCATGTATGACTACATACAGGAAGGAAATCGTTTAAAACCTGAACAAAAATATAAGATTATATTCATCATTTAAAAATGTTGTTGAATAACGATTAGGCCTATTGTATTCCTCATTCTGACTCAGACTATTTTGGTACTTTGAGGCAAGGTTCTAGGAAATCGCACAGGGGATCGAAAGTGCAGATACTGACACCTGGGATTGACAAATTTTGAAAAAATATATCGTATAGCAAACAACAGATTTAAGAAGTTAAGGTGGTAAAAGTAACATTTTAAACTATATAAAAATATATACATGTACTGGTAAAGGATTGAAGAAGTGTTCACACCGAAAAATGAGGCTAATACATAATGTATGTTAAAAAATAAATTATAATACGTCTGACATAGACTTAAAAAATATATATAAGATTGTCGTTTTAATTACCTGTAAACTAATGCTTAAGTACATACAAAACTAAAGATCGATGATCAATAATTAAATTGAACTGATAAAAACAAAACGTTAAAGAGATTTCCAATTGCCCAAAATGCACTGAAATAAATGCCAATGATAAGTCACTAATGAAAGTTATATCAATACTCCTGATTAATTGAATCATGTCTATACCACAAACAAGGATAATTTGCAGGTTTCTAAGCTAGGACCATTTTTATTTCATAAAAGATAACACCGTTTCACAACTCAAGAAACTTAGGTGTTGTTGCATTGTACGACAAAAGGTATTATTTGCGAAGAATATTGGATATTTAATCCAGACTGAGCAACGGTTTGTAATTGGTTGGTATAATAGCTCTCCCTGTCTATATGACTTGGGGATAATTTCTTATTCTTAGATCATTTGCTCGATTGGTGTCACCTGTGGTCAGTGGAATAATAAGGCACACCTAGATGAGTAGGGGCTTGTGGATTTAAGTCGGTTTGGACTTCTCTGACAATTTGTTTTAACACATTATGTTCTCCTTTCAGAACCCTCTTTAAATCGATTCAATGCTAATGGATTCTATTTCACTCATTTGTATATTGCTGATTGATTATAATTGTTTACGTGTTTCTATACACAGCTATGATGTGACATAAAGATATCCCCAGAAATCTCAGAGAAAATTGCTTTATTTTTTAAAAAAGGGCCTGTAAAAAGCTTTCTTGTAATAAATACTTGTACTTGGACACATATCGTGGACCATTTTTTATTGTAACGATATGATCTCAATTAAACAATAATATCGGTAAAAAAAATCGGTAAATTATCGTTTTCATAAACATACGGTTTTGAATTGATGTCAGTAGTTTATCAGGTGTAATAATGGTTGATTTCTATTCAATATTCACACATTTCATGTACTATGTACTTACTAACCTCATATATATCAATATTATGTTTGCCTATATTATATTTCTATTTTGTTTGATTGGGGTTAGGATAGGTCGAGCCATGAATTTCTATTGCCCTCTACAATTACAACGATTAAAGTCAGATATTATGGGTTAAAAGCCGTCAATGATTATTGTGCTGTAAGCATTATTAACGGAAGCCCCACAAAGTACGAAAGATAGCTTGTCAGGAAACGTAATATATGCCTACTGGTAGCATTGAATTTGAAAAGTAAATTGTAGCTTCCTTTTACAATCAAATTTTGACTCGACTCGATGTCAAGGTCAGTAACTCGAAACTGTTCATCGAAAAAATATGTTTCTCTCCCGATTCACAGTTTTTCAGCCCATTTGGGGAATGAATAGCTGTTTAGACGGAAGTGCGCGATCTCGCTCTCATTGACCTCAATCTCGAGATCCACTTTCTTGCATAAAAATATAGTAGTCTCTGACATCCAGACTGCTTGGAGATCTGGATGACGAAATTGATGTCAATGAGAGCGAAATTGCACACTTCGTACTTCCGTCAAAACAGCTTTTTAGTCAAACTCGGAGTGTCTTTCTATTATTATACATATCAGGCGATCGGCAAAAATCTCAAATATTGTTTTTCTGTAATTTCGACATTTGTTTGCAAATGAAGACAATTGAAATAAACGTTTAATATGGAAATGAAACAAAATTTATATTTTCATTGGGGACCATTTGGGGATCTAATCGGCACCTGATATAGACTATCCTCTTCACACGTACCTGTGCTCCTATTCCACCCACAAAACAATTTTGACACAATTTTACTGTGGCCAATAACTCAAAAACCGTGGATTAAAAAATCGTAAAATCAAAACTTCACCGCCGGCTTATCAATCCATATGCTAACGCCTAAAGTTCATTAAGATCCATTAAAAATTGTAGCTGCTATTGGCATTGCACCCACAATATAATTTTGACGTTTACTCAGTCAATTACTCGCAAACCGTTCATCAAAAAATACCGTCAAAGTCTGACTTCACCGCCGTCTAATCATTTCCAATGCTCACACCTAGTTTCATTAAAATCCATTGAAAGTTTTAGCTTCTTTTGTGTCTACTACACATATAGCGACAGGGGCAAATACTAAAAAACTTATAAATTTCAATACTCACGTATAAAATCGCCCACAACAGAGTAGACATTTTACGCCCGTAAGGATTTTACTCCTAAAATGAAAAAATACATTCGGTGTAGAATTGTACCATCATGATGTGAGTGTGGGCCTTTTCCTGCTTCTGCCTTTAATGTTAGAGTTAAGGTAGATTTCTACAGACAGAGAATTATATGTTGAATAGATCATTGATTGGTTATAAATCAGTCAGGCTTCGGATGGTAAATCACACTCAAAGGCATCCTTTAATCTTTTTTTAAAGTAAATGTCACCAATTTTTATACGCCCACATAATTGTTCGAATTTGACTATTAATCGGAGTTATTGCCCTTGACTTAGTCAAATTGTGCCTAAAGTTTATTGTGGGTGCAGTTGAAGCGGCAATTTTCAATAGATTTGGATGAAACTAGGTGTGAGTATTGGAATTGATAAAATGGAAGTCAAGTTCGATTTTGAAGTTACTGCAATTGACTTGTATAATCAGTCGAAAATTTTATTGTGGGTGCAATAGAAGCTTCAATTTTCATTGGATTTTGATAAACTTGATGTGATCAAAGCATTGGCATTGATAACTATTTTCAATGAATGTTTTTTGAGTTATTACCTCATATATTATTCAAATTCAAGCTTCCATTTGGCGTATATTACCTTGCCTGGCAAGCCATCTTATATTTATATCATGATTTCTAAACCGAGACAGATTCAAATCATTTTATTTGCGGTTGGTTATTTGTTGAAAAGGTTAATTTAGCGATGAAACTAGTGTAGGCGTTGTGGTATTTTAGATTAACTGTATCAATCACAGAGCTATGTATGTAATATAATTTCTACGTATTTATTTTGATAAATATTTAAGAAGTATCTTGAAGTTTGCAATTGATGTGCATGACATTTCAGTATTTAATAATAATTGTAAATCGGGATGTTTCATGTCTAATTTAAAGTGTAAAGCATTGTTTTAAGACTAGTTGATTTGAGAAACCAAGTATTTATTTGCCCAACGAAAGTGCTAATGTTCAGCTTTAGCTCATCAATATAACAAAACGTAACGTTCATTTCGTAACGTAATCAAATCAACCACTCAATGTTTTATTTGTAATTCTTTATAATTATGTATTTCAGAGTTCAGATATCAACATTAGAGGACATCAAGGGGTGAAAATTGAACCATTTAGTACAAGTCGAGTAGAAATTAGTGTAGAAGGACCCGGTTTTGGTGCTGTTCGGTAAGATTAAAGACTTCTAGAGCAAAACGTCTCTCAATTAACTTCCGTACCAGTATCCGGTAAAATTATTAGAAAATAAAGAAATCGTTAAGATCAATGCTGCCACCCCCACAATTTACTTGGGTTTTAAATGATTAATCGATAATCCAATAGACACTTTAATATCTAGTCTAAAATTGTCAAATAATATATTTACAAAAGACTTTTACATGATTAGAATAAAGATCAAGGGACCAAATTATCTCTGATATTTGATATATTTTGCTTTTGATCGGACAGACCCATTTGGATATGGCATTTCATTTTAGTAGCTATTTTTTTATTATTCTGAATTCATTTAAAGTACAGTACACGTAGGCAAGAAGGGAAAACCTTTCTCTAATGATAACCTGAGCTAGACATGAACCAAACGTTGCTTTAGGAACATCAGATCTTAATAAATACAGTTATAATAGGCACCACAGATACAAGCAAAACAACACCTTCATCTATTCAAAAAGTGTCAGAGCCTTTCAGAAACAATTATTTGTAAACCTTCACGAAGTTATTACGAGTTCTTCGTTTCATAACTTGAATACAATAACCACTATTTTTGTTTAACCCTAATTTTGTAAATGCAGTTTTATGATCGGATGTGCGCTTGTAATCACAGCAAATCAAATCTTAACAGGAAGTTTGCGAAAAATGTCACTATGTGAGTCTGTTGAAGGCTCTTACTGGCTGTATTTGCTGGTTCACGATCAAATCAAATCGATGCACCACTAATACTATTTTTTTTAAGAAACTACCAATAAAAAACTTTCACAAATCAAAACCTATACAACAAATATCCCACCTGTTTCGAAAATTTATTGATACGAGAATAATCAGACCTATAAACATGTAATCAAATTCAGTCACTTTCTGACAAAACTCACGTCAATTAAAAGTTTGAAACTAAAAACACTTGCACGAAAAATTTCGAGCCCTTTACTACAACCAATGTCAAACAACCCTTGTCGGATCTTTATAGACACCAAACTCTCTCAACATCATCTCTATAGATACATCCTACGATATATCTGATACAAGTGTCAATCCTTTTCAGACGCTTAATATTTCAAACATATATTGTAAAGCTGTAGACCCTTTAAGATGTAACAAAATCAGACCTTTGTATATATGATATTTTTATAAGACCATTTTAAACTTTACAGGACAGTCCCCTTTTGATGCACATCCATCCTTTCTGGAACTACCATTGTTAATCGTTCACAAGCAATATTGCCTTATACAGACAATGTCAGTACATACATGACCCTAAGTTTTCTCGATAATGCTTTTAATGAGATTATGGACTTCTAAAGTTGACCTTGTGATTAAATGTAGTTTTTATTTTTTTTATTTTTAGTACGGATGAGATGAAATTTCAGTTTAAAAGTAATGGTGAATCTGGTATATTGTTCTATGGATCGCGAGATAAAAATAACAAGGAAATGATTGTATTAAGATTACGAGGTGGATATTTACATTATTCTATGAGGTGTTCTATTGCTCATGTTCATCTGAGAGTACCAACTGACAACAGACTAGATGATGGAATGTGGCACACGGTAAGTTTTAGACGCGCTTACAAAATATATATAGCAAAATACGAAATATATATCAGTACGTTTTGTTTGTGTTTCTGTTGAATCCAAAGTGGAAAAAATCAATTTTCAGATTAAGCAGAGTAAATGCTATTTAGCACCACAACGATTCAAGATAATAGTGTAATAAAGAAATACATGTAGTCATAAATAAGATGTTTGATTGCGCAATTTTATAGTTTAAGAGGAAAAAGCTATGATTGTTGAAATTATCACGTTTGATTTATGGTTAAATATCTTCAGGTGAAGTTTTTCCGAGGTGGATACAAAGGATATATAGAAGTTGACAAGAAAATATATTTCCAACCATACCGAGTGAATTGTGGAGGTTTCAACCATTTTATATTTGGAGGTGTGCGTCCAGAACATTCTGATGAAATACGTATACCAGAGGTAAGCAGAAACTCTCTACTGATATAGGACAGTAAATAGCCAGCCTGCATATCATTAATTAATGCAAGGGAAGGGGGCAGTTAATGACGTTCTGTTATTGAACCTGAATCAAAAGAAATCTCACAGAGGGCAAGGGAAGATTCCAGAGGGGGTAGGGGTGTCTGGGTGCAGTAAAGAAGCTCTAGATATAGATTTGCATTTAACGTTTTACGTACTCCTGCAGTTCATATTTGAAAATAAATAATTTAAGTCAAAATAAAAAGCAATATTAGACAAACAGCCTGTAAACTTTTGGTCAAAGCCTGTTGTGTGATATATTTATTGTAAACAGAACCTTGCCTGAAACATTTATTGCAATTGCAAGTGAAATGAATGAAGTATTATTATAAGCGTTATATATTTTTTTTTTAGGGTAAAAATCATCATTTTCATGGTTGTGTAAGAAATGTTGATATGACAGTTGAGGTGAAGAGACATATTTCATATACAATGGTATCAGTGTGTCAGTGAACACATTGCGTTTGCTCGATGGGGGAAGAAATGAAAATGGAAATTGGCGCCGTCCAAAATATGGGACGAAATGTGTGTAGAATGACAGGTGTAATCTTTAAACGGAGCTTACTCAAGTTCAGAGCATGGTGGCTTCTACAGATGTTTCTCACTTGAACACTTTTTATTTTATTTTGTCAAAGTGTTAAATTTCTTTTATGTGATAAAACTGTGAATATTTATTTAACTTAGGATTGTAAACAATCATTTCTCTTTTTTCCCTAGTTAGTAGAAAATGAAAAGTTGTACCTCATTACTATAATATCGAAATTATGACAAAGGCACAAATCCATTTCATTATGCAGTACTAGAACTGACACATTGGATTCATTAGAGCTTTGAATTTCAGAATTTTTAACTGATTCAAAGTCATTACTGGAGCGTGTGATTTGCTCTTTTCCTTTTTTTGGTCGGAATGGTGTCAGATGACGTATATTGACTAACGGAATATCATTTATTTATATAACAATAATATTTTCTGGTAGCAAAGTGTGTTCTTTGGGGTTTTTTTTTTTTGTTTGTTTGATTTTATAACCCTGGACATTATACCAAACACACGTTTGTGATAATGTTTTCGAATCTCTCTTTTTTTTTCTTTTCTTTTTTATTGTGAATATCGTTCATCAACATTTGGAATTTAATGTTCTGTTATGTTTGAAAGTTACTCAAAATGTTGTTTGATTATTGAAATTATGAATACAGTGCATTCTCTTTATATAATTTATTGACATAGTCACGATTCTCCTCTCTTCGTAAAGGCGTTCACTTCTTAGATATTAGTAGCCACAATTACCATGCGATTTAAATCAAATTTAGTGTGATCATAGTATATTGATGGGATATTGATAGGCCCATATAGGCTCCTCATTTCGACAAATAATGTTGGAGTTTCTTCTTGTTTTCTTCTTGATAGAAAACCACTTTTTCAAATGTTATCAAAATCTATTTTATCATGTGGGTGTTTGAAAACACATATAGAAACGCCTTATGATATCATCAAATAGGGTAAAATTACACTATTACATTTATTAAACATTTTTATGTGTTATATTTCTCTAAGACTTACGAACTCCTTTACTGCACATTTACATCCGGGTCGAAATCCCTTATTGGAGTCGGGTGGTTTAGTTTTCGCATACGTTAAGCATACTCTAGGGCAGACCTTCTCAAGATAATTTCCTTAAGTACCACTTTGGTCTAATTAGTGAGCAAGAAGTGCCAATTATCGATTTCAATTTGTAGGATGTTACGGAATAGGGTTTTAGTGGCGTTTCTTGGAATTATTAGAGGGGTAATTCGACCTTTACCCCTACTACCAAAGGCTGTAGATCCTCAAGTGGATTTTTTTAAAGAAATTTGTTCATTTGTCAACGTGATATAGGTAGATTAATTGTTTTCTTATGAAATGTGGTCAACGATGGTTAAGGCTAGGCATCTATCTCTGAGTACAGAGAAGTATTGTGATGTCTTGCTTTGGGGCCTTCTTGCATGTGAAATAAGAAACCATTATGCCGCAATTACAATGAGCAATGCTCTCTCCACTTTTCAATGATAAACCATAATTACTGTATAAAACTTACATAGAGGTGAACATGGAAAACGCATGACATTTTTTGGAAGAATTTTAAAGTGAAAATTTAAAGGATCCCGTATATTGGGCGCATATATCAAAGATTCCCCCCTGGATTCTGGTTGTCAGTAAGAGAAAGAGAGGCAAAGTTATCCTGGGTTATTTTTCACTAATATATTTTTTTTTGTACCACAAAATATGTCCGCGCGCCACATTGGCTATTGCAATGAGCCAGAAGTGAGAAGATCTGCTCTAGGGAAATTATCTGACAATTGAATCAATGCATTCTGGTGTGCATCTCACACTTCGAACAAAATTTGTCAATCAATAATCTTTTACAAGACCAAAAGAAGGACAAGTCGTCAATATTATTTTCAAACGCGAATAATCAAACATAGGACAAGAAGGTTCAAATTTTGATGATGACTTGAGAACACTATTTCGGATTAGTTTTGCTAAACAATTTATCAAGGTATGGTTAAATCGCCCCTTAAAAATGTTACAGGAACGTTCGATTCTCAGTTCTGGTTCAGTTCATTATCTCAGACATTTCAAAACTGAATTATTTGATATCAGATACACTATAGTGAATAGAAAAAATGACGTTCTCTGCTTGAATTTCCAAGGGAGAAATGATTCTAGGTGGGTTGGGGAGGGGGGCTGACTACATGAGAAAATTATAAATCTACTTTTGGTGTTAACAAAAAGATGTCTCTAAATTCGGGCTGTTCACTACTCATTCACAAACTAAGTGGTAATCAAAAAGTTAGATTAAGAAATTTTAGGTCTTACTTATTTTAATTAGGAAATTTATAACTAAATTTGATAGTTTTAGACATTTCAAGATATATTGAAGACCAAAAGGTCGAATGAAAGGGAAGAAAGGACATACACGAGGGGATCGACATTGTGGCGAATTATGTGTGTGAATGTATACTAAAGCGTTTTTCACAAAACAAATAGCACTATGTAATCTGGTAGTTTAACAATGTACCATAAAGCTCAAATGAGCAAAGTTTTGTTAAATTTCTGTTATGAACACAAAATGTTATGTACGTGTGGATGGCGGAGGAAAGCGGCATGAACCTAATGCTATGTAGAAATGTCTAATTCAAAACACAAATGTAACATAATGCAATACCAAACACCTAAAACGTCTAATACAAAGGACAAAATATATGAAACTTTTTATATATAGTACCTCACACGTCTAATGCAAAAAAACAAAGTACAAGAAACCTCTATTACATAATACATATAACTCTAATGCACAATTGATTCTACAACCTCTAACATCTACCATAGCATTAGACGACATATCTACCTAACATGAACTACATATCTTTTGTAATATCTTTATTTAGGTATTATGTATTGCATTATGTTACATTTGTGTTTTGAATTAGTCATTTCTACAAAGCATTAGGTTCTTGCCGCTTTCTCCCGCCATACATGTGTATAGGCTAGATGTAGGAGTCCAGACCATTGCTCATTTTTTGTAGTTTATGTTAAAGATTTACGAGTAATCATTAAAATTTAAGCAATTGTTTTAAAGGGTCATTTCGGGGGTTGAGTAAAATAATCTTCAGAAAGTAAATATAAATGTATAAAAGTCGTGTACATATGTCCTTTAGACCTTTAGAGCTACTTCAATCTAGGCCTCTAACAATCTTTATAATATGTCTTTTCTGTATTACTATATGATAGAGACAAAAGTTACAAAAGGTGAGTCGTCAATTTAAATTATGAACACGGATGATTCTAGATATACATTCATTTTCAAGAATGCTCAAAGGTGAGCTACTTCTGTTCACAGTAAATATCGCATTAATGGACGGTATTTTGACAGCAGTTTGAAAATTACAAACTACCTTTTTAAAATTGCGTGGAACATGTTCTGTTCAGCTGAATTTAACGGAACCCGGATTACTATAATAGGTTATTCTGGAACTAAAGAGCGTGGGAAATTTATATTAAAAAAATAAAAACAATTATCGGTATATGGCTCAGATATTCAATAAATTTTGAACACCTGGTCTACTTTGTGATAATTACGACTTTTGTGGTCAATTATTGAATGTAAGCCAATGATCAAAGATGACAATATTGATAAAAACTCAATAATTGACAAAACGTTTTACTAAGATGAAAGTTAAGATAAAAGATATATATTATTGCACTTTTGATATCAGTCAATTTTAATGTGAAAAAAAAACGATCGAATTATTTTTTCTGTTCATTTCTTATCCTCCCACTCACTTCGTCTCATTTTTATCAGGAAATTAAAAATCGACTTTAGGTGATATATTTTGTATAACCTAAATTTCCAGCAATATCGTAAGACAGGAAATTTGACGAAATGATATCAGCCACTCGCTTCTCTAGACCTTCAAACTCTTTTCAATATTAGTCACGTTTTTGGTATCGATATCCAGACACAGACGGGTAAAAATAATAGGACAAAAATAGCAGTTTGACAGTTATAAATTAAAGTGAAAGGTTCACATGCTTCACAGAGACAAGGGGATATGAAGAGGATTTAATGCAATAGATGACATGACTTTTTTCTAATCAATTTCCTCCTGGTAACCATGCGAGGATGGAGTTAGTCCGAAACTTGCTGACTCTATTCGCAGTCTCTGCTGAAAGCTCCCGTTATCAGGAGAGAAAAAGGCCCGAGACATTGTCTTGGTGGATTATGATTCAAATAAGAAAACCATTTTCAATTTCAAAGATTAACATACAATATTATAATTTGTCTGCCAATTTTTATACGCCCACATAAACTGTGGAGCGTTGATATTGCCGTCAATAATCACCCAATATGAACCCTATTGACAATTAGCGAAATCGAAAAATATTCTATATGAGTTATTACCCTTGTTTTTGAAAACGCGTTCAATATTAGCTCGTAAACATTCTAAAAAGCGCATTTCTTGAAAGATTTTGATGAAACTTCGCATTTGTTTTCACTCGAAGAACCCTATTGAAAATCGGATTAATCGAAAAATATTTAGTATCAGTTATTGCTCTTGTTCTTTGAAATAGGTTCGATATTTGGCTCGTAAACACTCTAAAATGCACAATTCTTGATGGCTTTTGACGAAACTTGCTTAAATTGTCTGTTGAAAATCCAAAATATAATATAATAATATAATATTATTTTATATAAATAATAATGCCTTTGATCGTGCGTTCTTTGCGGATTTTGACGAAACTTGATGAAATTGTTTATCACCCAAGGATGGACCCTAATGAAAATCAAAAATACTGAAAAAATACTGCAAGATTTCTCATAGATATTTCATCACCCTGTCTACAAGACTTCTAGGATATAATTCAAACAATTAAACAAACGGTACCTATAATGTAGCAGTACAATTAGTGATGTCGTCAATTCAGAATGCAGAATGAGCAGGACAAACTGAATCTGAAGATTTCAGTTATCCAAGTGTTGGTTTATGTAGGTTTTTAATTATTTGTTCAAGTGATTCCCTTCACATTCTTTAAATAGTCCTCAAATCGTAATCTCTGTACCATATTGTAGTATTTGAGTGAAGCTCTAGGAGATACAAGTATTGAAAGTTGTTATCCACTTTTGTTTTATATAAGCTAATTGGTTATGTTAATAAAAGGTTTATTTATTATAACTATATAATACAATATGTATGAACAACAACAATTATCAACATTTCAACATAAACTATTACATTTAACATCATACAGACCAACGGAATAAAAATACATTTTGATATCTCTTTTTAATTACAATGATCATTAGCTCTTAATTTTGTTTAGATTAACCTAATCATATCATCAATTAAACAAGCTGGCGGTGTTTGCATAAATCATGAAAATCAAGATCAATTTTAACACATTTGAATTTCAGATTCACTAGGAATAAAGTCATTTGATTATTATCTCTGGTACCCACAACAATACAATCATTTAGGTTGTCCTTCTGGAGTTTCATTCTTGACTTGGATCAAATCCATATTTTAGGAAAAAATATTCATAAATAAAACTAAAATATAATCAATTTTTGTGTGATTTGCCAATCAGTTTAACAGTGTGTTAAAAACCAGTTTCATTTTTTGAAAATAAATTTCCTGATATTGTTTTAAATGGATGAAAAATAGCTGGCTAAACAAATACTTTGCCAGGGTTCATAATATTATTGGGATCAAACATAGATTTCACTTGCTTCATAATCTCTAAACCTTCTTCTCCAATTTCTCTTAATAACAATTCTTTCTTTCCTAATCCAATACCATGTTCTCCTGTACATGTACCATCTAATTCTTGAGCAATCCTACATGAAATATACAAAATAGCAATGGTGGTCAACATAATATGCCCACATTTAATATGGCAGCCAATTTGCCTCGGAGGTTGACAAGAGTTATCAGTAAATAAAAGATTTTTGATGTAAGTTCATCCTTGGGTTATAACAAACACTCACACTTGTCAAAATCCACCAAGAAAATATTTTTGAAACCAACTCTTTTTAGTGTCCACAACAATTGTGAACGGACACACAGACAGACAGATAGACGAACGGACAGATAGAGGCAACAATTATATAGGCCCACATTAATGGGAGTATAAATATATCTCCATCAAACCACATTTTCAGACATTGAACAAATTAGTAAATGTATTATATATTATAACTATTAGTCAAACCAGGATCTCCTAAAATTCATATGAAGCGCTGACACAAGCTTCTGTGAGACAAGTATCAAAGCCCTATTGAAAATATATATGTTTTAATTTTTAGCTTTGCTTGATTATATTTAAAAAACATTGACTTATTTTTAACTCACTTTGCTATCTCTTTAGAAAGTCTTATTACTTTTGTTTTTTGCTCTGGCATATCATCATTAATTAAGAAAAGATTATGGAAATTTCCATCTCCAACATGTCCTAATGTAAAGCCTGTAATGGGAAGGAAAAATTAAAATCATAAAATAAACTTACAAAGCCATATTTCTGGCAACATCTTTGACAGCTTTCACCTCGTCAGGTTTTGAGTGATCAACCGGGAAGAAGACATGGAAATTTCCATCACCAACATGGCCTACCATTGGTCCTGTAAAATATATTTTACTTGCATGGAATTGTTCATCAATTTACAAATGTTCAGAAAACTGTTCTTGAAGGTCATATATTAAAGACATGAGCTAAAACATTTAGAATTATCACACTTCTGTTCCTTATTTGTTTAAGAGCAAATTGATAACAATAATGTGAGAGTTCTAAAAATCTACAGCATTATTTATAAATTCTCTTTACTAACCAATTATACCAGCAGCATCTATTAACTCCTTACTTCTGACAATAACATCAGGTAATTTTGATATTGGTACACAAACATCAGTAGAATAGGGCTACAAAGGAAATAACAGAGATATAGCTAAATGTACAGTTATTTTAGGACCACTTTGATCTTAAATTTGTAACAAGATCAATAATATACTATTAACATCACACATATTTTTTTTTATATCAATATTTATTTCTTATTTACAGTGTAGTATACAAACAATGATAACATCACACATATACGCCATATATAAAACATCTAGCTTGAATTATCACAAATGTTTCAAAAATCTGTGAGAAGTATTTTTCCAGAGCTATAAATTTGTTTTGGGAAAGCAGCACTTTAATCAGGTGTTTAGAATTAGACATGGAGCACTGCAAAATACTCAAAATGGACAATGAAAAAGGTATGTGGAGACAGCTCAATACTTTAAGACTCTTTTATTCATACAGAATTGAAATATTTTATAAAAGAATGGGTAATAACATTGAAAACTGTTCACACCACTGATATAACATTGATCAATGATCTAACCTTAGATCCAGGTTGTAGAGCCATACAGGCATAAACTATATCATGTCGGGCCTTCCATAACCTATTTTTCTCTTCTGCTTCCTCTGCCCATTTAAAATCTGATCCTTCATTCATATTTACTATTTCACCTAATGACATAAACATCAAGATATAATGAAAATATGTTGGTATTCTGCAAAGTTTACTTACTCCACCTTATCTATGATCTTCTCTAACATTGTCAAAATTGTTACAAAACAAAATCGTCAGTATAAAGTTTACAGTTATCTCCCTTCAATCAATTGAGTTAATTCTCCAAACCATATTTTCTTATATTTATGCAATTACTTTACATCTTCAAATAAGTGATTTTATCAACTTTTGGACTTGGAGTAATATAAAGATTTATTTATAGACAATAGCATTTTTTGGATATACAAATAACCATCAATTATGCTTTTAAAAAGGTAGAATTTTTAAACAAGCTCAAAAACATAAAATATTTGTGAAAGTCTTTCCAACATTCTTCTTTTGTTTACTTACTCACTAAATCAACCTGCTTGGCCAAAGTTCCTTCATTTCCAGAAAATTCCATAAACAATGAGGGTGCCACTTTCATATCATATTTACTGTACTTATTAAAGGCGTCAATAGCTACCTCATCCAAAAACTCTGAAATCAAAAATGACCAATTAATATTTTGAAAAAAGGCTTTAAGAATAGCAGGTTTGTCATTTTTGGAAGTAAATTTGGGTCTTGAATTATATGAAGTACCCAAAATGTACAAAAATTTTCATAATTCTTTCAAAAATTGTAGGCCTATTTTATCATCTATATATTACAGTCTCATGAAATGACAAGTTGTCATTTTGATTTTCTGTGTCAATCAAAATGTAAATTATCAATTGGTCATATCCAAGATATCATGAATTTCCTATACACACATATATATATATATATGAATAATGATCTAAATACCTATTCTTGCCATCTGTATTCCACATTGTAATATATTGACAGTTGTGTCAACTGCATTTTTTACAGAGGGAAAACTACATACAGCACTAGCAGTCTGTAAAAAGAACATTAAAACACAACGTCATTGGATGAAAATAACAATATGAACCAATAAGAGCCACATTTATGAAGATTTTGTTACCTTCAGTCCAATATTGGCACTCAAACTAAAATTCTTCTTTGTTTTAATGAGACATAAACTAAATAAAAAGACTTACGCATTCTGGTATACCATATAATCTTAATGTAGCTTTAGTTATAATACCTAGTGTTCCTTCTGAACCAACAAACAAATTAGTTAAATTATAACCTGCTGAGGTTTTCCTAAAAAATTATTGAAGCTATCAAATAGTTTATGAATATTTTCTTCATATCATAGTTTACATCCCATATTATTGTGTAAAAATAATCACTTATTTGAAGATCAGTTCAGGAGCCTCAAATGTGAAATGAAAAAACATCTTTGCTGGATGTATCAATACTTACTTGGTCCTCCTGCCTTTACCAGCAGTATCAAAAACCCTTCCATCTGGCAATACAACTTCCAAATTTAAAACATTTTCTCTCATAGTACCATACCTAACAGCATTAGTACCTGATGCACTTGTAGCACACATACCACATAATGAGGCATCTGCACCAGGATCTACAGATGGAAAGAAAATCATTTTTATTCCATTACAGTTTATATGTTTGATTGTCTGTAGATATTGTAGAAGAAATGGCATTAAGATCAGTCTAATCAATATTCGATTACACAATTTTTATTCCTGATAATTTTTACTCTATTGATATCTAATAAGTTGTGTCTTTGTACTTTTCTGTATTCACATCTGAAATCTTTGTTTTCTGATAACCAAGTTTTTTAGAATTTATAAACCAATAAATCTGATAAACAGTTGGCTTGACATACCTATAGGAAATACTAGACCAGTATCTCTTAGATAACTATTTAATGTTTGTCTAGATACACCAGCTTCAACAGTACAATCAAAATCTTCTTGATTTACAGCTAATATATTGTTCATTTTATTTAGATCCAAACAAACACCTCCCTATTATAGAAAATGTTTATATATTAGACATTGCAAACCTTTTGTGATAAAAGGTCATCAGGTTGAATAGAAACAGTATGAAATTCACACTGTATCAAAATTATTTTAAAAAAAACAAAGCCTACAATTTGTTTATCATATTGACTTGCAGCCATCATTGGACCATATCTTGAATATTCATTTCTTAATAATATTGCACACAAACCTTAATAGCATTAATACCACCTTCCAAGCCAGTTCCAGTACCAAATGGTATTAATGGTATATTGTTATTATTACATAGTTTAGCAACATGACTAACATGTTCTACATTCTCAGCAAATACTACCAATTCAGGTGGGGAAGATCTGTAACAAAAATTGTTTAAAAATTTGTATTGAAAATAATCTGAGTAAGGTCTTTGTAGTCATCCTTATGAATATGCAAAATTTGGAATGTTTGGGGTTCACAGAATATCACCAACTTGGAGAATATCCGGTAGCTATTCATTTCAGAAATAATTTCAGGCTAATGGAGAACTCTGATTATCTGCCCCCAAAGATATCTCTGATAAAGCATGATACTTTCCATCCATGTATGGAGATGTGAAAGCTGAGTGTTAACATGCATCCCTCCAAATATGTTTCTAAATATAGCTTCTAATACAAGTAAATATTATATTCTTCACAAATACCATTATTACTATTACAACTAACTTGTGATAAGATTCATCATGACCATGTTGTTCTCTAACTGCTTCAGCTGTAGACACATTCGATTTACCAACAATGCCTTGAAGTTCTTCAACAAGTTTTGAGGACACAGATGGGTATTCAGACACCTTAAAAAGTAAATATTTGTATACCTACACAATTTAGATTAGATTGCAATTCAAGTTTATACTGTTTACAATGTATTATAATTATTTAATCAGTTTCGAGTTAGGGTTAAAATAATTTAATTTTCTCTTGTAAGTTAGAGATCTAGACATCATCTTCTTTTAATCAATAAGTTCATTTCACATCGCATATGGAGCTTAAGTCTAATCATATGGAACGCCGTAACTGCCTTCTGTTGGTATTTTTGCAGTATCAGCATCTTTTTGTATTATCAGCATCATCTTTTTGTATTATCATCTTTTTCTATTATCATCTTTTTGTATTATATGCATCATCTTTTTGCAGTATCAGCATCTTTTTGTATTATCAGTATCATCTTTTCGTATTATCATCTTTTTGCATTATAAGCATCATCTTTTTGCAGTATCAGCATCTTTTTGTATTATCAGTATCATCTTTTCATATTATCATCTTTTTGTATTATCATCTTTTGCATTATCAGTATCATCTTTTTGTATTATCATCTTTTTGTATTATCAGCATCATTTTTTTGTAATATCATCTTTTTGCATGATCATCTTTTCTTTTTAGTGATGGCATTTACAGATGTTTCTCTAATACTGATTAAAAGGTAGCATGTCACGCTAAAGAAGTTGGAAGTAAGAACTCGCAGAAGTAGAAATGTAGAAAGTCAAAAGTGACGGTCTGATGTAGAAAGCTGTTGAAAGGGGGTGGGGTGGGGGCAGTAAACAGTCAAATATTTGAGCCTGAAGGAATATTGATTCAGAGGTAGGAAGTCAAAGGTTGGTTGGAAGTCAGCAATAGGAAGTCAGACATGGTAATCAGATTTAGGACGTTGGGAATTACGTATGAAGTTGAAAGTGACAGTCTGATGTAGGTAGTTGGAGGTCAGAAGTTCTATTTTCACAGGGTTCAGAAAAATGAAAAGGCTATGGTTTTTAAATGTCTTCAGACAAAGTCTGGCAGGAAGAGAAAATTGAGATTCGTATTGCAGCTAATTCTCTAACAATGTCAAAATCATTTGTGTGACACTAAATTTGCTATTGTTAACTATTTGTGCTATGAATAAAAGAATTTGAATAATTCTATTGCACCAGGTTTTTTTTAATACCATATGGGTAAATCTTCATGTATTGTTATATGTGGCCACAGGTATAGATATGCTCACATTAATTCCCTTTTGATATTGGATTTGTCTCAACATATTTTCCCCACTTCTTGGAAATTGAGCCAATGCATCATTGACTTCAGATTTTAACTCAGTATCGTTAATTTGAGTAAAACTGTGAACGGATAAGTCAAAAAATGACATTCGCTGATATACAGTTCTTTCCGATACAGACAGCAACTTTGAAATTTCAGATATTTTGAAACCAGAGTCTAATAAACTCTCTAACAATTGTTTTGATATATCAAAACAATTCTGTTGTGTTTGCATTCTGACTGGTTATATTTAATACATTCTGTTTTGATTTTCATCATATCTGAAGAATTTGATATCCCAAGGCATTCCATATCATATCTGGACAAATGGCAAACTAAAGCAAGAGTTATTTTTACTCTTTGAAAGGCAGGCGTATGCAATGGAAGGTGCAAATTTTCTAAAATATTATCCACTTTGACAATATAAAGTTGCGTCTCATTAACCTAGTCTACGACATCTTCTTTACGTCGACTTTTTACGAAGATTAACGTTGATTTCCGTAAACCTACGGCCAGTTACAGAAAAGATGATCATACAAAAAGATGATAATACAAAAAGATGATGCTGATAATTCAAAAAGATGATAATACAAAAAGATGATAATACGAAAAGATGATGCTGATAATACAAAAAGATGCTGATACTGCAAAAAGATGATGCTTATAATGCAAAAAGATGATAATACGAAAAGATGATAATACGAAAAGATGATGCTGATAATACAAAAAGATGCTTATAAGGCAAAAGGATGATGCTTATAATATAAAAAGATGATAACAGAAAAAGATGATAATATGAAAAGATGATGCTGATAATACAAAAAGATGCTGATACTGCAAAAATACTAACAGCAGTTACTGCGTTCCATATAATCACACTAATGTAGAAGGTAAGGAAAGTAACTGCTATACTTGACGACATAGGCAATATTGACAAGACTATTTATCAGTGTGACTGTGAATGAATTAAGGAATACAAGACAACTCAGCCAAAGACATCTTGGACTACCGGTACTTTTTTTTTTACAAGACAACAAATTGTGACAAATTGGGCTCAAAGAAGTATTTGAAATGTGATCGGATTTGACTAAATGAAAGTTGGTCTCTGCAACTGCAACAGCAACTGCAACTAAGTGCAAGACTCAAGAGTGCGCATGCGCGAGGAATGGACGTGTTTTGAAGCTGCTCTCGATAACTAGACAAAATTTTGAGATATTTTATGGAATAAGTAGTCTTGAATAGGGTAATAGAGAGACATTAATAAATAGATCACCATTTTACATGTTCAAGTTTACAAAACGAAAATCTGGTGGACAGATCAGGATTTATTTGTTCTTCAAATGGTTGCTACAGACTTGTTTACACTAGGAGACGCCATCTTGTCATCTTGCCGATCGGTCTGTTGACAAAGAACGTAAATCTAGGCTAGTCGGATTTTTACCATTTTCAACAAATATCAGGTAAACTTTTATATACAATGGATCAGTCTTGTGATACATTCACCATAGACCAAACGGATAAAGGCGAAAGATCGGAAAGAAACCCAAAAAGAAACAGACAAGGTAGTAATGAATCCCTATTATGTCTTATCTGTGAGACTGACACGAATCATGATGAAAACGGAGCTCTTCGATGTGGTATGTGTGAACAAATTTTTTGCTTTGTTTGTTCTAAAATCTCCAAGGCTATGTTCGATATGATGAAGAATGAGAGTTCGGAATGTGTCATGTGGACCTGTAGAAGCTGTAAGAGAAACTTTCCGAAATTCAGTGCTATCAGCTCCAGCCTAAAACAAATTGAAAATGATAACAAGGAGAGATTCAAACAGATGGATCACAAAATACAGAAATTACAGGAGGAGGTTCCTCGCCAAATAGAGATCGAAGTCAACAGATTACAAGACAACATCGTCACTAATATCAAACAAGAAATAGCAAATGATGTGGCCAAAACCATAGATGATAGATTTGAAGAAAAAGAGGAACAAAAGCGCAGAGAAAACAATGTCATGATCTTCAATCTACCAGAATCAACAGCCACTAACACAGAAGAAATAAAGTCAGATGATAATAAAAATATCCAAAAACTCATGCAGATCCTGGGCATAACAGGCATATTATTCTCGGCTATTGTAAGAATTGGTAAGCCTGACCTTAATAAAACCAGACCAGTTAAAGTTATACTACGAGACCATAGAGATCGAAGCACGATATTTAATGCAAGTAGGGATAGAAGAACAGACTTACAGAGACATCCTATCCTTAAGAGGGTCATCATCACAAGAGACTTAACACCAAAACAAAGAGACCACAACAAACATCTAAGACAAGAGCTCATCAGAAGACAGAACCTAGGAGAACGAGTTAGGATCAGAGGAGACAAGATTGTGCCCATACCAATTCAATACACTGAAAATAATTATCATTCAAGAGTACACCACATCCATGGAATTCAACAATCAATTCCTACTATTCATGAGCAACACCATCAACAAAACACAACCCCAAAGCAGGCAGCCTTCAATAACAGAGCTAGAATCTCCACAAAACAGATTACTAGCACACCAACCCTCCCACCTAAAGCCATCAACAGACCACAAGCCGTTAGTAACCAAATTGAGAAGGATTACCAACGTAGGCTGATAGAATATGAAGGCAACGTCTCTCTTAATGACTCAATCAGAACAGAAGATGAAACTATGATCTATTGTGAAGGAGCAACATTAAAAAATGTTGCTACTGAATAGGACCTTTGTTTTAACAATGTACAGCCAAATGTAAATAATGTTGTTACTGTAAATATAATGGAAAATGACGATTTTAAGATCATGTATAGCAATGTTGACAGTTTACTAAATAAACGCAAAGAACTACAACTACTAATAGAGGAATTTAAACCTAGTATCATCGCAATAACAGAGTTTTTACCAAAGAACAACCCAGGCGATTTAAGTGAAATCGAATTCTACATTAGTGGATTTGAGATGTTCTTCAATAGACTCGACAGAGGCCGAGGTGTTCTAATATATGTTACAGAAGACATGATTTCAGAAAAAGAAGAAGAGTTATCCTCCCTGGTTTTCGAAGAGATGATATGGTGTAAATTAACCTTTCCCAATAAGGATGTTTTGCTGATAGGATGCATCTACCGGAGCCCCACTTCCAGCCGAGAAAACTCTTTAGATTTAAACCTAGCTATTCACAACGCCTGTAACAAGTATACTAACATAGTGATAATGGGGGACTTTAATTATAAGGACATTGACTGGGTTACAGAAACTACTGATCAACAACAGGAGACAGTCACCAACCAGTTTTTATTATGTATTCAAGACAATTTCCTTATCCAGCATACAAACAAACCAACAAGAATAAGGCACGGTAACATACCATCTCTCTTGGACTTAATCTTCACTAAAGATGAATATACGATCACAGACCTACAATTTCTACCACCAATCGGCAAAAGTGACCATACCACACTACTACTAACAGCTAACATCAAGCAACCCGAGAATATGTCAACCTTACCACGCCACAGGTATTACAAAGGCAACTATGAAGATATGAGGGAAAGCCTGTCTACAGTGAATTGGGAAAAATTGCTAGCTGAGTTGGACACCGAAAATACTTGGGCAACCATCAAGCATATCCTGGAGGATAATATTAAGAAGTTCATACCCCTAACAAAGTCAAATAACACTAAGATGAATAAAAATAAGAAATTATGGTACACTCCTGAAGTCACAACAGCTCTAAAGAAGAAGAGAAAGACATGGTATATCTACTGCCGAAACAAAACAGAATACAATTATGAAGCCTACAGAGTTTCCAGAAACCATGCTACAAAGACACAACGAAAAGCTCTAAAACAATTCGAAACAGACATTGCACTAGGAATCAAGGACAATCCAAAAGACTTTTGGAAATTCATCCACTCAAAGACAAAATCAACGAACTCAATTAAGAAGCTGATCACCGAGGATGGAACCCATTTATCTGAAGACATAGAAAAAACTATTGAACTAAACAACTTCTTCAGCTCCGTCTTCACACTTGAAGATACCACAAGCCTACCCCAGATGGACAACCAGCAATCTATAACCAGATTTGATGAAATAATTATAACAGCAGACATGGTTAGTAAACATCTTGAACACCTAGACCACTCAAAGTCACCAGGCCCAGATGGATTCCATCCTAAGGTGCTGAAGGAACTGTCTCAAGTCTTAGGCTTACCATTAGCAATACTTTTCAGAAGATCACTACAGGAAGGAATAGTACCAATGGACTGGAAAGAAGCCAACGTTGTTCCAATTTTTAAGAAGGGATCCAAAACCAAAGTTAACAACTACAGACCAGTCAGTCTTACCAGCATATTGGTCAAGACATTAGAGACCCTACTAAGAAACGAAATGATGACTTATCTCGAAAGCAACAAACTATTAACTACAGAACAGTATGGATTCAGGCAAGGAAGATCAACCACCACACAACTTCTAGAAGTCCTGGATTATCTAACAGAAAATATAGATTCTGCCATTCCCATTGATGCCATATACCTAGACTTCCAGAAAGCATTCGATAAAGTACCACACAAAAGACTCATCATCAAAATGCAACAGCTGGGTATAAGTGGAGAAGTTCTCAATTGGGTGGAAAACTTCCTTACTAACAGAAAACAGAGAGTCAGACTGAACCAGATCACATCTCCATGGGTTAGCGTCAACAGTGGAGTCCCTCAAGGTAGTGTCCTCGGGCCTGTGCTTTTTCTTATTTTCATTAATGACATTCCAACTATTGTAAATTCGGTCATCAAATTATTTGCAGACGATACAAAACTTATGGGTCCCAGCAGAGATCAGTCCGACACTGCAAATCTATAAGAAGACTTAAACAATCTTGTAGACTGGTCTAAAAAATGGATGATGTCATTCAACACCACCAAGTGTAAGTCCCTCCACTTTGGTTACAACAATCCGAAGCACCAATATTACATAGGAGACCTGACCACACCTCTAAATCAAGAAATACAAGAAAAAGACCTTGGTGTAGTGTTTCAAGAAAATTTAAAATTTACAACCCACATTGCAGAGAATATCAAAAAGGCAAACAGACTTCTAGGAATGATTAAAAGAACTTTCACCAACCTAGATAACGAAATGTTTCTATCACTGTATAAATCCCTTATCAGACCACATCTTGAATATGCTGTTACAGTTTGGTACCCGGTCCAAAACAAAGATATAGCTGCTATTGAAAATGCTCAGCGTTCGAGCGTCCAAATTACCAAAAAACCTGAAACAACTAGGATATCCAGACAGACTTAAATCTTTAGGCCTTCCAACACTAGAATTCCGTCGAAAACGAGCTGACATGATCCAGGTGTACAGAATAATAAGTGGCAAAGACAGCTTCGCAAAAGAAAATCTCCTTAAGTATTCAAAAGAAACAAGAACTAGAGGAAATCACAAAAAACTAGAAAAACAACAAGTCAGACTGGACGTTAGAAAAAAACTCCTTTTGTAACAGAATTATCAACACCTGGAACTCTTTACCAAATTTTGTAGTAGATTCACCAACCCTCAACCAGTTCAAGTCCAACCTAAATACCCTTTGGAAACAAGACAATACAAAATTCTGCCCAAGCTCAATGTGTTAATAGAGAATTATACAATTATGGATGGTTTCTAAAAGACTATACTTGATCGAGCTTCAACTGCGCACCCGCACCAGTCAACTTTGAGGAGGTCTAGAAGCATAAATGCTTATCATAGACAGTCTACAGTATGAACAGTATGCAATGTGTCTGACTCGTCTGACTTTGTTCAATTCACAATTGTTGGGTATGCGTTGTCCTGCACCTGAATTGGGCTGAATCAGACTAATCGTATTTTGTTGAAGTGCAGGTGCTTGCTATCTTACCTGTGCCTTAGCTGATAAAAATCTTGTTGTGCTGAATTGTACGAGACAGCTTTGAAGCTGTACTGCAAATCTTTTTGAAAACATGACAAGTTTCCAAACTGCTGACCATCGAAATGTTTTTATTTTGGGGTCAAGGCTGCATCTCGATGTAAGGTCAAGGTTAAGCGATAAGAAAAAAAGATAATAGTCTTTAATGTCCAGTCTGAAATCTTCCTTATGAAAACCTTGTGTCTGGATGAAAAAAGACTTTTCTTGGAGAATTAAAACATACAATAGATATGATATATTTCTTCATTTGTCTAATTTTCTATTTGCAATTTGTAAACATTTACTTTAAAGCTAATTTTTTTTAGAAATTCAATACGAATGTTTTTCGCAATTTTAAGTCCCAACATTCATACCACTTCCGCTTCCTTTTGATTGCCACCATGGTGAAGTTGGTGCGTGAAATTTTTTTTAGTCTGAAAAATCGTTGATTTATCCATGTATATTTCCTAAGATTCAAATTCAATATTTACACACACATTCAAAACTTCTAACTGTGTATTTAATATGTGATTTTAATTATTTGAACTAGTTTTATACTCTGTCTTTGTCACTTAATAAACTGGTCTATTTGCCAAATGTCATTGCACGTGGTTCGTCATAGTATCAGCTATAAAGAGCAAGGCTAATACATTTATTTAATCTTTCCGATTTTCTTACAAATTCCTTCATAATAAAATTTACATGAAAATGTCTGTTTCGACTGAAAATTTCAACCAATTCAGTCAATACAGTTATAATTTTCTTGGAAACTTTGTAAATGTGTATGTCTCTCAAAGTAAATACATGATCATACAAATTATAGACCTTAGGCTATATATATATACAATTTAAGCATTTTACCTTTTTCAGGATACTTACAAACTCTATGATAGAGTTGTTGAGGTGGGAAGAGTGGTATTTATAGCTTATGGCCCAGATCGTGGTAAACTTGCTGTTATTGTTGACATTATTGATCAGAACAGGGTAACTAAAATTTAACAATTTGAATTTTTCCTGCACAAGAAAGATACTCAGCAACAATGACATGACTGATGTGATGTGTTAAAGGGATAATAGGCGTTAGAACGAACATAAAAATTTAAGTTCACTCAAATTTGGACAATAACAGTATATATCCATCAGTGGACTTACCTATACATCAAAATCCCTCTAAAATCCGATAAATCCCCAAAATAAAGTAGTTAATCATAAAACGCTTGAGCCATCCATCAAGCGATTTTCAAATCGTGTAAATATAAAGGGAAGTAACTCTAACATGTGGGTTTTCACGCGTCCTTGACCCCTACTTTTTTTTAAAATTCCGAATATATTTTTATTGTGGCTTTTTAAAATTTGGTAAAGTGTGGGATGCATACTTATTTAACTAATAGTCAATATGAAACACAAATATAAGCCGTAGAACGAGTGTATTCTAACGCCTATTAATACCCATGGGTTAACCCTAGTGAATATTAGAAATATATTTAATGTTTATTGTCAGCACAATTCTTGTAGGAACTTGTCAAAACTTGATTATATTTCATACTGGTGATTGTTTTTGAACTTATGAGCTACCATGTTATAAATTAAATACATTGTGATAATATATGTGAAGTTTTCCACAAGTTTGTTACAATTTTATCATATTTTACAGTCATTAATTGATGGACCTGCATCTGGAGTTACCAGAAAAGAAATTGGATACAAAGCTATTAATCTAACCAGATTTAAGCTCCCCATTCAGAAAGGCATTTCTTCTAAAGCACTCAAAAAATTATGGGTACGAGAAAAGTTGGAAGAGAAATGGGCTGAAACCGTCTGGGCCAAAAAATTAGATAGTCGGCAAAAGGTACCAATTGTATATTATTAAATATAAAGATAAATTTTGAAGCAATCTGATCAAAATACAGACGGTTCTACATGCAATCCATGTGTGCCACGGATTCTGGGTTGATTAATTTAAACATTAATTTTCATTGTCGGCCCATTTTCAATTAATTTTGATTGGTTTGGATAAAAATCCACCTTTGATGTTACTGAACATGACACAAATTTAATCTTAATCTGACATTTAAAAGTACATAGAACATTAAATAAGAACACTATTATCCTTTTTTATTTTCATAATGTTTACAATTCATATGCAGGAGTTTTAACAAGCACAGAGAGAAATAACACTGTCAACAAAAGACAATACTGTAGGTCACGTGACATTGTTCTGGATCATAAAAACTACTATAAAAATTTAGAGGTTCTGTGAGTTCTTGTGTTTATTGATTTACTACTATCTGGTCCAGATGGCAGTTTATTTCCTTATATAGAGCAAATAAAAAAGAAGACCCACAAGAGATTATGTATTTTGGTTCTTTTCTAAAAAGTTTGATTTCGTGGAAAATTGTTTAGGATTAATCCACCAATTTTTTTTGTCAAGTGGAGGATGTTGTTCCAAAGCCTATTCAATTTGGAATATAATTACTCCTTTCATAATCTGAAATAGCCCAAACAATGCCCTTAACGATGTGATACAGAAATTGTCCTGGATATTAAATGATGAACCTTATCTTGATAGGAATTGCCGTCTGATTGTTAGAGGTGACAAATGGATTTCTGATAGTATAAAAAGGACAAATAATTTTTGTTTATTTAGGCTGTGTTTTCCCTATTAATGCACACCAATAGACCTTGGTAAAGTAGTGAGTTGAACCATCTGTCAACTACTTACCTCGTAATGTCACGATTATCGCAGACAATCGATCATCGGTCGGTTGAAGTCCAACAGCGCTACTAATTCGAAAGTCGTCTACATCATTGAAAATTATAAAAAAAAAGCGTCATGACAAATTCATTGCTAGCTCCGAACCGGTTGATATATGCCATAAGAAGTGATTAGATTTCATATGAAAAATAACTTTTTAAATGTCGACAGATTCGTTTACCTTTATATCGTGAAAATTTTACCTTGATCCTATAGCTTTGCTGTTAAATTTTAATCTGTCATTATTCACAGATATTGTTTATCAAGTATATTTTTCGATAATCATCAGTACATGGCGAAGAAAATGTCAGCTCTCACAAATAGAATTCTTGACAATGACGGTCAGAATTCTTCTTTTAACAGTTTTTATAAAGTTGACAGAAAGTTCAATTAAATGTCACTAGCAAGTTATTTACTATTGAAATTTTACTAATTCTTGCAAAAAATTTGCGTAATTATATATTAAGTTCAAGTTACTATATATAGACAATTGGGAACGTCCGCGGAAAACATTTTTCTCAGTATTGGTGTCATTCAAAATACTTCGTTTTTCTCATGTTCAACCGGAAGTACACCATCGTCGGTGAAAGTTACTAAAAAAAAGGGGCATTTGTACCTTGGACAAAAAAAAATAAAATAAAATATGTCCGCTTTGGAAAAAAATAAATCAACAGCCATGATATTAACATTGACGTGTTTCGATTGTTAATCGATTATATAATCAATTATGGTGCTCCGATTAATCAATTATATTTTTTTTTCCGATCGCCCAACAATAATTTTTGTTGAATGTTGAAATCTGAAGCCTCTCTATATAGTTCTCTTGTGAATTTTGAATATCCAATGTTATCAATGTGACTATTTTGACAGACTATTTTGAATTCTGCCCATACTAGAGAGCATTAAAACTAAAATAAAGAACATTGAAAATAGAAGCAAAGATAAAGTAGAACTGAGCAATTCTAAACTGAATAAAGTGGATAAGATTTTAGATAAAAATGTCATGAATACCCGATAACCTAAATGGTTAACTGCATTAAAAAAAAGAGTGTTATGTTTACATACATGTTTATTTGATACAACTGTCAAATAGTTGACTGTTTAATATACAGTTCTTTTCAACTATCAGGAATGCATTCTCTTACAATAAATGATGAACCTTATTATCTTGATAGGAATTGCCGTCTGATTGTTATGGATGATATCTAACTTCTGATATTGTACTGAGATGCTAAATAAATTATTTAATTTTTTTACTCCCACATTATAATGTGGTCCTATATTGTCGTCTGTCCGTCCACAATTGCTTGTGAACGCAATAGAGGCTACAGTTTTTGTCGGATTTGAATGAAACTTGCTGTGATCATTTATATTGATGAGATCTCGGACTAGTTCGAAATTGGCAATTTGCGTTGAATGGTTTTTGAGTTATTGCACTTGACTTAGCCAAAACGCGTCAAAATTGACTTGTGAACGCGATAGAGACTACAGTTTTCATTAGATTTGAATGAAACTTACTGTAATCATTTATATTGATGAAATCTTGGACAAGTTTGATCATGACAATTTTTGGGTAAAGTTTTTTAAGTTATTGGCCTTGACTAAGTCAAATTGCGTCGAAATAGACTTGTGAACACGATAGAGACAACAGTTTTCATCTGATTGGAATTAAATTTGGTGTGATCATTGAAGTTGATTTCATCTTGGTCAAGTTCGAAATTTACATTTCGATATACTGTTTTTGATTTATTACACTTGACTTAGTCAAAACGCGGCTTGTGATTGCGATAGACAATACAGTTTTCATCTGATTTTAATGAAATTTGGTGTGAACATTTATATTGACGAGAACTTGGATTAGACCTAAATAATCTTAGAGTTTTTGCCTGTGTTAAAACAGAAAATATATTTTAAAGTGGGCATATCTTTCTAGGCAACCACTTGTCTAAATATACACTTGCCATTGAAAGTTGACAATTTTGCAAAACATGATGAATGCATTTCTATATAAAATGATGAACCATATTATCTTGATAGGAATTGCCGTCTGATTATTAGAGATGACAAGTTATTTCTGATTATATAGAATGTTTTTGTTAGTTTATCCAAATGTCATATAAGTTTACTACAACAATGATCACAATTATACTTTTATTCAGAGAGAAGCTATGTCAGATTTTGATAGATTTAAGGTATCAAAGGCTAAACAAGCTGTAAGTACTTTTTTTTTTTCATATTGTTGATGGATACTCATAAACCATATTTATGTTGCAACTCTTGATATTTATTGCATAAATTATTCAGTTTCAAGTTTGCTGTCTATTTTTTTATTACTGATGACATTTTTGTCAAGTTTCACTACATTAAGTTCATTTAAAATCCGCAAACCTGTTGTTTAAGAGGGAATTTGAAGGCATTCTTCAGTAATGTTTGAATATTTTTAACTTTTTAGAGAACACGGTTAATAAATGAGGAATTCAACAAGTTAAAAGCTGCTGCAGACTCCTCAAAAACATCTAAAAAGTCGAAGAAAACTAAAAAATAAAATGTACATTTCAAAATAAATATTGGAAAGAACATATTTATTTCGTTTATCAAGTAGTCCCAATATATATTTTGATATGCCCACATGGAGTGTGATTTTCTCCAATAAGGTTTGAAATGATTGTCACATAATATGACTATCAAACAAACATTGTTATACCTTTACCAGATAGACGGAAGAGGCTTGTCATTCAGGAAAGTATATGAAAACTAAAAGCAACTTTGAACATATCCTAACGTTGCTTAAGGAACATGATGAAAACTTGACATCTGTAAGATATGGATTCAAAAAATGTATGCATTTGTCATGTTCTATTTCATCAGGATGTAAGTTAAAGTAATTAATCGGTATAGTCTGCAATTGAAAAGGCGAGAGAGCATTGCTCATTGTAATAGTGGCATAATATTCACGGTTCACCTCTAATACAATAACTATCATCACATGATAGATATTTACCGTGAGCCTATATTTTGCTTACTCGACTGGAGAGTTGAGGGTCGATTTTCTACCATTATCTTTTATTCATTTAGCTTTCTGCATGTACGCCAACTGATTTACATGAGCATTGGAATTGATTAGACCTTGGTCAAGTTTGAATTTGACGTTTTTTCAATGAATGGATTAGAGTTATTAGCGTTGACTTAGTTAATTTGCTTCAAAATTTTATTGTGGATGCAATAGAAGCTACAATTTTTGATGAAACTTGGTGTGAGCATTGAAATTAATTAGATCTCGGTCAAGTTTGAAAGTGACGATTTTTCAATGCATGGCTTTCAGTTATTGCCCTTGAATTATATAAAACTTTTATTACTGCCCTTTATACAGAGCCCGAACTCGAACCCAAAGCGTCGTTCGAGGACGAATGATTAATATGAAAATCTACAACTGTAGTCCATTTATACAGCAGGCGAACGCGAACGTACTCATTGTAGCTGCAAAGTGCATGCATATACACACACACACCATACATAACCCACCAAATTCTTTGCTCATCATGCCTGAGGACAAAACGGAACAGATCCTTTTTAACGCCAATATGAATATTTAGACGTATATTGTCGTCGCCCCTGTCTGTCGGTCCGTCAACATTTGTCGTAGACACTATAGAAGCTACAATTTTCTATGGATTTTATTGAAACTTGGTATGAGCATTGGAATTGATAAGACGGCGGTCAAGTTCGATTTTTCGATTAACAGGTTTTGAGTTATTGCCCCTGCCTCTATATTTGTTGTAGACAAAATAGAAGCTACAATTTTCAAAGGATTTAAATGAAGGTTGTGAGCATTGGAATTGATAAGACGACTGTCAAGTTCGATTTTTTTCGATGAACAGTTTTTGTGTTATTGCCCTTGACTTAGTAACATTGCGTCAAAACTTTGGCATTGATATCAATTTTCAATTAAAGTTTTTTGAGTTTTAATGCTGCCAGTAGGCGTATATTACCTTGCAAACGTCGCCTTTAATAACTTCCGTGGATTTCCGTAATATGCTAATGAAGTGGGTCACGGAACCTTATATGGTAAACGTTCAAGAATACAGACGTCGGGTTTACAGATGTCGAGAATGCGAAGTCAAGAATACACAGTTGGTAATGTTATTGATGCAAAATGCAGAAGTTAATATTGTAAGAAAACGATTTCAAGTTGGCGTTTTCATTGTTATAATTGACAATCTTGAAAACCGAAATGAGTAATTGTTGACTTTGCAATTCAAATTGCGACATTCTGATTTTGTAGAGAATGAATTTTCTAAAACGTGACCTTTGGAAATATGAATTTTGGACTTTGCAATCTTGACTTTTCACACAGTTTTGGCAACGATACCCCTCCATAGTTTACCCCCCTAGAAATCTTTTCGCCTCCCCTGCAAAATTATAAAATAAATTTCAATTTTAAAGCTGAAAGCACAATCTGCTATTTGGAGCTGGATGATAAATTTTGTCTTCAATTGCGAATTTTTAAGTTCTTAAATGACAGTTAACAATTGTGGGTACAATATATAGACATAGCTTTATGGAACAATAATCACTGGTTAAAATTTGTGCAACGTAGTTGAAGTTGAAGCCAACTTTGAAAACACCAACATAATGACAACCAATAAGCATATTGATAAAACCAGAAGACTTCATGAAGCTATCAACATCAGAAGTAACCTGCCAGACGAACATGTTAGATAATCACATGGATGATAAACTTATCAAACTGTAATTATTAATGTGCATAAATTTATTCATATTTAGTTATAAACTACCCTATGAATAATTATTTTTAGACAATGTATTCCCTATTAAAGGGATAATAGGTCTCAGCATGAACATACAATTTTAGTTCTCAAGAATGGTCAAGATGAGTATGTATAATTCATCAGTAAACTTACCTGGTGTCATAAAGTTACAGAATCCCTTAAAATCTAGAAAATCTCACAAAACTAAGTCATTTTTTAAAAACGCTTAATCAATTTATTAAGCGTTTTTCAATATTCAAATGCATCTTTATTGATAATAACTTATTTTTTGGATACGTATTTTTATATGTTATTTATGGCAGCAGGTATGCTGATACACAGAGCTCTTATTGGCCAAGTTTAAAATTTTCAAATTTTCATTCTAAGACCTATTATCCCTTTAATAAAACACTCTGATACTAACAACAGTTGTTTATTTAATCTTTAATCACCCAACGCCCCCCCCTCCCCTTAATTAATTTTATTTTTGCATAATTTCACAAGCCCTGAATTAAATCAGAATTGAATGTTATTTTAAGTACCATGTTATTATTTACTGACCCCTCCGCCCTTTCCTAAAAGCAATAAGACTGCCCCCTTACAAATGCATTCGCCCCCCCCCCCCCTTGGCACATAGAGCTGGTTGCGGGCCTGAATTTGAGATAACACTGAAAGATTGAAATTCTATAACAAATAAAAAAACGCAACGGCATGATTAACATAAATGATGTAGGATGATAATGATGGTATGACTGAACTTGAACTGTATTATAAACATCTATCATTCAAAATATATCGAGGTTTGATGGATTCGAGGTATGTAAGATGGCCTACGTTTAAAACCCTTGTATTTTTCTATAGTTAAAATACTAAATACAGGAATTATATGTGACCTTTCAGATGATAGAATGGATAAGGTCAGACTTTCAAAATAATGAGATGACGTCAAATATCGTTACAATAACTAAGGTGCAACCAGTGCCAGTGAGTTGATAGAAGAACACTAATTTTACTGGAATCATGGAAAAGGGAAAACAGATGTCATGTTATGGAAAGAGGGATCTTGGTCCTTACGAAAAGGACGGATCGTGGAAAACAACTGTTCAGGTAGAGAGTTGTTTCAATGTTATCATAATCGTTTTCTAAATCTGGATTCAATTCAGCGACACCAGCCCCAGGGGCGTAGCGGGACCATTTTGACTAAGTTTTACCGACGAACACGTGTTCTTACGGGGGCAAAAATAACTTACTCGCACTATTAAGTATACATTATACACGAACGAAATCGATCGTTATAGGAAATCCTAAACCTTTGAAAACCATATCAATCAGGGGTGTATCTCAGTGGCAGAGCCACATGGGGGGGCAGGGGGCGCGCCCCTCGCAGCCCCAAAGGCTAGTTTTTCGGGCAAGGCATTTAAAAAAAAAAAATTTTAACGGCCCAATTTTTTTTTTTTTTTTTGGAATTTAAAAATGAAATCATATCTTTGCCCGAATATCCTATATTACTATAACTGTATTTTTTTAAATTGATAGCCCAATTTTATTCTCCTATAATAATATTTCATAATTCATATTATTTAAGGATCGAAATCACTGCCCGAATGTCATTGCTATGATTATATTTTACATATTTCAAAAATTGAAATCGCAGCCCGAAAGTAGAGTTTAGAACTTTTTTTACACAACCAAAAAAAGACAATTCGGGCACAATTTTAATTAAGACAATTCGGTAAGGTTTCACCTAAAAAGTTAACAAGTTCCTTGGCTTACTTCCCTTGGAAAATAGATCATTTATTAATCAAATAAATCAATAAAAATTCCACCAATAAGAAAATGTAAAATAAATAAGTTTAATAAGGTTTCAACTAACAACACACGAGTTCCCTGGCTTACTTCCCTTGGAAAATAGATCATTTTAATCACTTTGGGTTTTTTTGTGTAAAAAAAAGTTCTAAACTATTATTCAACCAATAAAAAAATGTAAAATAAATAAGTTTGATAAGGTTTCAACTAAAAACACATGAGTTCCCTAGCTTACTTCCCTTGGAAAAAAGATCATAATTATCATTATAATCAGTGATTATTAATCACATAACATTGCGTGTCCTCTAGCTGTGATCATTTCAGAGTGAAATTTCGTTAGAATAACACCTGTTCTATCTTCCATCGATCATCGATAAACACGCACTAAAAATTGTTCAAAAATATTTTTGTCTTTTGTCAAGAATTGTTTGGCCTGGTTATAACTTGCACTGTTGCAATTTAGCAAATTGACACAGACATCAAAACAATGTCTTCTACACGTAAACGATTGTATCGACAACGGGTTGCATGTGATGCATGCGGCAAGGAACTTGATTCCGATTATAAAGAAAGTCACGTAAAACGCTTACACTTGGGGGATACTATTACTTTTACACCAGTTCAACAAATAACTGATAAATCTCAGCCACAATTAAGTAGTTTTTTTCGGGAAAACACATACTAGCACATCTTCAGAAAGTAATCAGAATGTAAGTGAAGTAATTAGTAGCGAGCACAGTGAAGTGGAAACACATCTAATTGATGATTGTGACCCTTCTTCCCAATCAGCTAATGTATCCGGAGGCACAGTCCGTGAATGTTGCGATAAACCAACATGTTCCAACACACCTGATATAAGTGGAACTGAAATTCCGGAAAAAATCCACAAGAATGTTCATCTGTTTTTGAGAAATTAATTGATTTGACATGTAAATATCCATCAGATCCTTGGCTCTTCAAGGATTCCAAAATCACTGATTCATTGGTGCGAGCAATAATAGAAATAGGTGCTTGTCAACTAGGATTTCATGATGAATTTCCAAATCGACAAAGATGGGAGACGTTTTCATGTGGAATGGTATCAGAAGACAATGGAAAACAGAACAAAATCCCATAGACAATGGCTTTGTTACTCTCCAGAAACACATAAAATGTACTGTCTGTCTTGTTGGCTCTTTGCAGAAAAAAATAAATTTTCATTTGAACGCACATTCGCAGATCCAAATGCTGGATGTTCTAATTTTAAAAAAGGGATTGAGAAAATTCGAAGTCACGAGGATTCTGAAATTCACAAAAGTTCTATGAGAGTTTTAATTGTCACAAAGTTTCGATTGCGGAGTGACCAGACAGTCTATCAAAAGTTAAATGAAGCGTCTTGGTAGATGCGATACTTTTTCTGTGAAAACAGGGTCTTGCATTCAGGGCCACAGAGAACATGCAGGATTAAGTCAAGATTGTAACGAGGGCAATTTTCTCGAACTTGTTAAATTCATTTCAAAATATGATCAAATTCTAGCCGACCATCTGATAAATGCTAAAAGGAATGAAACTTATTTAAGTCATCACATACAGAATGACATCATTGAATCCATTGCCAATGAAGTTCTTCGGGGAATTCTATTTGAAGTTCGTTATGCTAGATATTCTGCTATTATTCTAGATTCAACTATAGATATCAGTAGAATTGATCAATGCTCGTTTTCGCTCCGTTACGTTACCAAGTCGGGAGATATCGTTGAGCGGTTCATCATGTTCGACGAATTGGGTGGTGCAAGTGCCGAAGATTTCAAGAACTTATTAGATAAGATGCTCGAAAAATGTTCTTTAAAATTTTCGGAATGTAGAGGTCAGGCATATGATGGTGCTTCCACTATGTCAGGTGATATTTCTGGGCTCCAACGACGAGTCAAAATTGAAGAGCCTACCGCAATTTATGTTCACTGTTGTGCCCACAACTTGAATCTTGTAATAGGTGACTCGGCATCTTCGTCTTGTGTACAAGCTAAACTTTTCTTTGGCACTCTAGAAAATATCTACAGTTTTATGACAAGTTCTCTTCCAAGACTGAAACTGTTAGATTCCGAAATTAAGCTACTGGATATAGCAACTTTGAAATTGAAAAGGCACTGTGACACACGTTGGCATAGCCACAAAGACTCAGTGAAAGCTGTGATAAGCTGCATTCCAGCTCTCGTGAAAGCTCTTGAACAAATTGCTAGTGGTGTATTACGAAATAAAACACCGAAGGCACTTGCTGATGGTAATGGTATTCTGGCAACAATTACTAAGTTTGAATTTATTGTATTATTAGTTGTTTGGGATAAGATATTAGCATGCACAAATATACTCTCATGTTATTTACAAGAGTCCGATATTGATATTATGACTGCATCTTCACTTGTTCAGTCCACTCGATTGCAATTAGTCGAATTACGATCAGACGACGTTTTCAATGATGTTGAAACTGAAGCAAGAGATATCGCATCAATGTGTGAAGTCGCTCCGGTGTATAAAGAGTCCCGAAACCGAAAAGTAAAGTTAATGCCAGGTGAACGAGCAAGGGATGACGCCGCTGGTGATGGTCGTACCAGATTTCTTCGAGATACCTATTATGTTATCGTAGATACTTTGACATTTCAGATGAATGAACGATTCTCAGATTTTACTGAAATTGCTAATAAATTTTCTGCCTAAATATTTCTCAGATAAAAACAGTGAAACGAAATTGATTGAACTTGGAAAGTTTTATAGTAAAGATGTCAATACTGCCGAACTAATAGATGAATATAGACATTTTAAAATAGTTTTAGAAGATATATTTACACCCCCTTCATCGGTACTTCTAAAAGTCAAAGATGTTTTACCCTTCATTATACAAAATACTATGGATACTGCATTTCCCAATTTGACGATTTTGTATAAAATATTTTTGACAATCCCTGTATCCAGTGCTGCCAGTGAGAGAAGCTTTAGTAGATTGAAACTAATAAAAAATTATCTGAGATCAACAATGACTGAAGACAGGCTCTCAAATTTATCTTTGATAAATATAGAAAGGAATTTTGCCAAAGATGTTGATTTCGACAAAGTCATTCAGACGTTTTCAACGATGAAAAAGATAGCTTGCCAGGCAAGGTAACATACGCCCACTGGCAGCATTGAATTTGAAAAATAAATAGAGCAATAACTCAAAAAACATTCACTGAATTAATATTGAAGTATATAAATATATATATATAAATATTGAAGGGCAAAAACTCAAAAACTGTTCATGGAAAATTGTCAAATTAGAACTTGACCACCATCTTATCTATTTCAATACTCATACCAAGTTTCATCAAATCTATTTAAAAATTGTAGCTTATTTTGCACCCACAAATATTTTTGACGCAATTTTACTAAGCCAAGGGCAATAACCCCAAAACCATTTGTTAAAAAAAGTCTAATGTCTTATCAATTCTGATGCTTACACCAAGTTCCATCAAAATCCTTTGAAAATTAAAGCTTTTTATTGCAACCACAATGGAATTTTGACGCAATTTTGCTAAGTCAAGGGCAATAACTTAAAACAATTCATTGAAAAACTGTCAAATTCAAACTTGACTGAGGCCTAATCAATTCCAATGCTCACACCAAGTTTCATCAATGATTTATTGCATCGAAACAAAAATTTTGACAAGATTTTTCTAAGTCAAAAGCTATAACTCAAAAACCGTTCATGCGATAATTTCCTTTTTCGAACTTGACCGAAATATCATCAATATATACATCTATACCAAGTTTCATTAAGATCGGATAAAAACTGTAGCTTCTATTGTGGATACAGCCCGAATTTGACGCGTTTTTACTAAGTCAAAGGCAATAACTCAAAAACCGTTCATGCGATAATTTCCATTTTCGAACTTGACCGAGATATCCTTAATATATACATGTATACCAAGTTTCATTAAGATCGGATAAAAACTGTAGCCTCTATTGCGGATACAACCCAAATTTGACGTTTTTACTAAGTCAATGGCAATAACTTCAAAAACTGCTCATGCGATTATATCTATTTTCGAACTTGACCGAGATATGATCAATATATACATGTATACCAAGTTTCATTAAGATCGGATAAAAACTGTAGCCTCTATTGTGGATACAACCCAAATTTGACACGTTTTTACTAAGTCAAGGGCAATAACTCAAAAACCGCTCATGCGATTATTTCTATTTTCGAACTTGACCGAGATATCATCAATATATACATGTATATCAAGTTTCATTAAGATCGGATAAAAACTGTAGCCTCTATTGTGGATACAACCCAAATTTGACGTGTTTTTAATGGGCAAAGGGCAATAACTCAAAAACCGCTCATGCGATTATTTCTATTTTCGAACTTGACCGAGATATCATCAATACATACATGTATACCAAGTTTCATTAAGATCGGATAAAAACTGTAGCCTCTATTGTGGATACAACCCAAATTTGACGCGTTTTTACTAAGTCAAGGGCAATAACTCAAAAACCATTTATGCGATAATTTCCATTTTCGAACTTGACCGAGATATCATCAATATATACATGTTAACCAAGTTTCATTAAGATCGGATAAAAACTGTAGCCTCTATTGTGGATACAACCCAAATTTGACGCGTTTTTACTAAGTCAAGTGCAATAACTCAAAAACCGTTCATGCGATAATTTCCATTTTCGAACTTGACCGAGATATCATCAATATATACATGTATACCAAGTTTCATTAAGATCGGATAAAAACTGTAGCCTCTTTTGTGGATACAACCCAAATTTGACGCGTTTTTACTAAGTCAAGTGCAATAACTCAAAATCTGTTCATTCGATAATTTCCATTTTCGAACTTGACCGAGATATCATCAATATATTCATGTATACCAAGTTTCATTAAGATCGATGAAAACTGTAGCCTCTATTGTGGATACAACCCAAATTTGACGCGTTTTTACTAAGTCAAGGGCAATAACTCAAAAACCGTTCATTCGAAAATTTCCATTTTCAAACTTGACCGAGATATCATCAATATATACATGTATACCAAGTTTCATTAAGATCGGATAAAAACTGTAGCCTCTGTTGTGGATACAACCCAAATTTGACGCGTTTTTACTAAGTCAAGGGCAATAACTCAAAAACCGTTCATGCGATAATTTCCATTTTCGAACTTGACCGAGATATCATCAATATATACATGTATACCAAGTTTCATTAAGATCGGATAAAAACTGTAGCCTCTATCGTGGATACAACCCAAATTTGACGCGTTTTTACTAAGTCAAGTGCAATAACTCAAAAACCGTTCATGCGATAATTTCCATTTTCGAACTTGACCGAGACATCATCAATATATACATGTATACCGAGTTTCATTAAGATCGGATAAAAACTGTAGCCTCTATCGTGGATACAACCAAATGTGGACGGACGGACGGACGGACAGGGGCGACGGCAATATACGTCCACATTTCCATGTGGGCGTATAAAAAGGAGAAAAGCTATGTATGACTAAAGTTGATATCTATGATAATTGAAATTTAAAAAAAAATCGAAATGATAAAATCCATACAAACATAAAATATCCATTAGCCGAAAATCTCATTCAAAATCGGGTGAAAACAGTACATCCCGTAAATAAAACTGAATACTTATGGATCTCCTAAGGGGGTAGTATCATGTGTTCTAGAAAGAGTGAAAATACTCTGCCAATAACAATAGTGTTTCTCTCGAAGAAAACTCTCATAACTAAGTTCGAAATTCGGGCAACCTCATAAATCTCGCCCCCCCCCCCCCCTGGGACGTAAACCTGGCTCCGCCACTGGTGTATCTAGAATATGCCTGAGACTGGGGACTGAAAGGTGATTTTCCCAAGGCAAGACTGCAGGCCAAAGGCCTTCGTATTTGGCCCTTTCCAAACCTATTCTGCGTTTTACCGACCAGTTCAGTACAAATCACTTTTTATGTAGACGAACAGTTTTCCGATAACATCATAACTGACACAAGGTTTCCACTCTTTCGGTCAGCCAATCGGTTCTACCGAAGGCTCTATTCCCCATCCATGACCGTCTATTATCGACCGATTTCGCGTTTTACCGACAAGTTTTAGTAAAGATCACTTTAATGTAGACGAACGGTTTACCGATAAAATCTGAACATACACAAGGTTTTCACTCTTTCGTTTAACAAATCGGTTTTACCGACGGCTCCATCTATGACCTTCTTTTATCGACCAATTCCGCGTTTTACCGACAAATTCAAATAACGAACTGCAGCTTACCGATAACAAGGGTATCGGTTAACCAATCGGTTTTACCGAAGACTCCAGTCATAACCATCTTATACCGACCAATTCCGGTAGTTTCAGTTCAATGTTGACAGTTTACTGATAACATCATAACCAACACAAGGTTTTTACTTTTTAGGTAAATTGGTTTTACCGACGGTCCCACCTTGCCGAATTTTATCGACAGATCACAACCAGCACAAGGTTTTGACTTTTTAGGTTAATTAATCGGTTTAATCGACCGATACCGCGTTTTACCGACGAGTTCATTTAAAATTGGGGGGGGGGGGGTGCCCCCACCCCGTACACTACGCCCCTCACCAGCCCTCTTCTTTTGAACTCGAAGCTATAACACACTGGAATAGGCCTACATATAACACACGGATATGGATGGATGCTCATTATGGGCTGGAACCAGACATTATTTAGGTATAATTTGGAATCAATCATTTCAGAAAACTGCAATCAGAGCAAAAGAACATTTGGCTAATAAAGGAGATGATTCGGGCTATTGGAAGGGTGTGGAATTATTGAATTCTGGAGAGGCTCGAAAACAATATGGCAGTTATTATGGACCAAGAACACGTAACACTGTGGTTTGTAGTTTACCCATAGGTTTTTGTCTACTAGTGTTTCCTCAATTATCTTTGTCTTTTGTTAGTCAGCTCCTTAACTACTTTTCAAAATTTCTTGACCATTTTGTAGATGCTTCAGACCAAATCAAGATATTCATGTTAACCATTGTACATTTTAATTAACATCCGGAAGAATGAGTCTAATACAAACAATTTCCTGGTGTAATAGGTATAGTCTATAACACTAACGGTTTCTTCTGAAGGCTTATTTGAAAGTCTCTAATTCAAAATATTAATATTAGTAAAGTAATTTTGCAACTGATCTTAATATTTTTTAGGCCGAAGTCTTACCAATTTATGAACGTTTGTTCCATCAACAACCAGGCTACAATTGTAGATTGCATAGAGATGATAGGAAGAATATCATAACAGTCGGAATTGCTATGAATGACGAGGTGGGTTCGACGGTTCTTTTATGAAGGCACATGACAATGCGTTGTCCATCTCCATTAGAGTATAGTAGGTTAAAGAAAAAAGCAGGCATAGAATTTGATTTAATTTCATTTTCTTAGAAAAAGTATGCGCATTCATTCTGATCGTGTAATTCGTGCTGAATTAAAAGGTTCATTATTCTTAAATTATCTTGTACTATTTCAGGAAACTTTGAGACCCTTTCCCGTTTTAACTTCTTCTGAATATGGACGAAGATTGAATGAACCGTTAGAACCTTTCGAAAGAAACAGGACAAGAATTGATCACATAGTTAAGGGATTTTACTATAGAAGAGGCACCGGGTTACCGCTGGCTTCAGACTAACTATGGACTAAATTTTATTATGAAACGGAGTCAGACAAATCTTGTATTGTAAATCACTGTCACAGAGAACACAATTTATGACGTACCTGTTAGCCCCAGGACATTAAATAAATACGTCTCATTCTGTTTATTCACCGAATTCGCAATACAATGTTATATAACTACTCCGGTTTACATAATAGAAAAATGGTCATGCACAGTGGTTATTGGTGTTTTAAAAATCTACATTTATCAAATTATAAAAGAATTCTGTATTCTTTTTTTCTTTTAAATAAAAATGTCCACCATATCTCATCGTAATATTTACTTTTCCCGACGTTATTCGTCTCCAGGCTTCATAATCTCGATCAGAATCTTGTTTTCCCCCGAATACATCAACCGGACAAGTCAACATTGGTGTAGGACTTGGAGGTAATTCAAATTTATGATCATCAACCATACCGTAATCAGCCCGTAACACTGGTAGAAATACCTCCATTATTTCAGTATTATTCAGTATATCGTCTGGTGTACCTCCTATCCCTCGTAAAAATTCAATAAACTCCTTATCCGTGGCTTCACACACCCGCTTTTGGGACGTGGAAGTGTCCTTATCTGTGTCTTCTCGTGGTCCAGACATTCCAGAAACGTACATCTTCACTGGTTGCATGTTGTGTTTTTCCTTTAAAACTTTTGCTATTTCAAACGATAGAAGAGCGCCCATGCTGTGTCCAAAGAAAGCAAATGGCTTATTCGAATATTGACTAACAATAGCCTTTGAGATAGCATCAACGACTTCAGGCATGGTTTTGATAGGTGGTTCAGTAAATCTCGACTCTCTTCCTGGCAACAGTATTGCAACCACTTCAATGTTTTCATTTATACTTGATCCCCAGTTAGCATAAAAATTCGATCCTCCTCCTGCCCAAGGAAAACAAAATAATCTTACGGTAGCATTTCTTCTCGGAAATCGACAGTTCATCAATTTGGAAGGCATGTTTATCACAAAGTATCCACATGCGAAACTGCTACTAGAACTGACCCGGAAACTTTATCTTGTGACACACATTAAATTACTGAATTTATTTATATTACGGTAGCTCTTTTTGAGCTTTCATAGTAAGTAACGAGTACAGAATTACCTCTTTTTCCCTTTTTAAATCAACTGAGTATTATTAGAAATTATTATATGAAAATATATATTATATTTGTCTCGATAATATTGCGCCTTTTTCTTTGAAGTTACTTCACAATCGGTAATAATTGATTGCCAGCTCGAACGCACTACACTAGCTGGTTTTATTTGGGCTAATCGGTCGAACGCTAGAGATATAAATAGCCCGGATGTTTATCGTAGCAACACAACAAGCAAGATGGCCGAGTCCGAAACACTGAGTGTCGATACAAGCAATGATACTGGAGAAGATCCTCTTTTAGAACTATCTGATGAAAAATTATTTCAGTTAGTCAATGACACGATGTAAGTAAAGATTTGTAATTATATTTTTGCTCTGAAACTTCCTGCTTAACCATCTTTTTGCAGATCCTCTCGAAGTTCCTGGCTTACTTTGTCAAAATTATTGTTGTATGATAATAGGCTGGGCCAGGAATTTTCTTTCTTATATTTACAAGTTGACTGTTCAATACAAAAAAAAACCCTGCATGCAAGAACCAGTTAATACTTATTAATATATAAATAATTGAACATAATTCAATAATAATCTTTACATGATATTTCTCAACCCCAGTCATTACTAAATCTACTTAAAGTTAAGTTAAATAGTCTAGTAATAAATAGTGTAGTAGGGTAGATCTAGGTCGTCAACAGTAAATTTTTTTACAAATTCCTTTTTCAGTGAAGACAATGAAATTCTCTCAGCTGAAACACATATGTTTGAGAAATATCTCAAAAGAGTTGAACCAAAAGGAGAAGCTGGAAGCCTGCTGCAATCAGTTCACCCTCCATCTGGCCTGGCACCATCTACATCAACACAAGAATTAAGAGGAATGGGTAGAAAAAGATCTAAATCTAGAAGTAGTAATATAGATCGTTCATTAAAACTCACAGCTGAACAGAAATGTGATATTTCACAAAGAGAAATTGAAGAGTTAAGAGAAGACAATGAAAAAGTTCGAGAAGATTCTGAAAAAATTCTAGATAATTACAGAGTAAGTTGATAACCTAAAGCGGGCTACTTTGCCATTGTAAAGAAAAATGCTTTTGTTTCCTTTTTAAGGTCTATCATTTGAAGATCAAATAAGTATCTGATATCTTAAAGTAAGTTTTGAATTTTGAATTATTTAAAATCCAATCAGGTTCAGCAAGGTCAAAGTCATCTTCTAGGCTAAACAACAAATTATGTTGTTTCAATATACTGTATATATATATATATATTGTTCATTCCTGTATATATTAGATTATAATTGGGCCCCTAAAATTAACTGTCAAATAAAGTCAAATCTTACAACAGAAATTTGTAATTTGAAATATATTCGCTTTTTCAGGGGAAGATCCAAGTTTTACCAACTACTATATTTTTTTTGCACAATAAATGAATCTTCTTAATTTATTATTTAAAATGCTTCTTTAACTAGTGAATATATCATATTAAACTGACATATTTCTGTACTACTCAAGCTTAGTTTCATAGTCATGGCAAAGTAGTCCTGAGTTATGTGGCTACATAGCCAGGGTATGTTTCATTCCATACAATCCCAGACCAACCTCATAATTCACTTACTGTACCAAAAAAATTGTTTCTTGAAAAGTACATAAAAGTATTGAGACCTATTTTTTAAAAAGTGGCAAAGAAGCCCCAATTTACGGTATACAAATTCTGAATTTTCAGTAATCTTAAAATCTCTGATGTGAAATGTCAAAGTGGTTATTATTTCAACAAAACAAATTCTTATGGATACAATTACTAACTTTATTTAAGCGACGTTTCAACCAGCGTTCTCTGGTCTTTATCAAGCTTAAATAAAGTTAGTAATTGTATCCATAAGAATTTGTTTTGTTGATCTAGCACCTTTACTAAATGCCATTTAAAGATTATATTTATTATTTATTTTATAAAGAAATATATACAATATTCAAACAATAAAGCCTACATGGGGTAGAGATATACTGATGCTTTTCTGAAGTACAATCTAACTAATTAAGCTGACTAGAAATATCTTCTTACATTACATTGAGTCTCCACTTGTTTAGTAAACTGAAATATGTTATGTTTGAAACTTTGTCAAGTCATTGTTTGACTTTCGTTTTAAATTTCAATGTGTTTATAGTAAAAATTTGATTTTTTCAATTGCAGGCTATTATGGAAGAGGCTGACTTACGTTTAGCTGAGATGAAGAAAGAATTCTATGAATTTGAGAGGGATATTGTTAAAGGTGCAGTAAACACACGAACAAATAAAGTTGTCTCTGAAAAAGTCATTCGTTATTTTGAAGATAAATTAAGATCAAGGGTAAGATTTTTGTCAACATGTAAAAAAGTAATTACTCTATCTTTTTAATGTGTTATTTGTTTGTATGCATTCTTTTATTTTCTTGTTAGCATAATTGAAAAATGTAAATAAAAGAAGTTTTACATCCTACTGTTCTGCACCCAGTGGGACCTAGACAGTAAGCATAATTGAAGCCAATGTTTGATTGTGGTTATGAATACTGGTGACATTTAGTCAAGCTGGAGGTTTAGGCGTTTTGTTGATCAGACTTATTAAGCTTTTCCTTAATTGAGTCATAAAAGGTGTCAATACCCTTTCTTTCTAAATTTATTATTTTTCGCCATAGTAAATATTATGTTGCTTACAAAATTAATTCACAATTTCAGCAAAGAAATTTGGATCATGATCATTTAACACTTTCAGGACACTTTAATAGAAAAGTTACGTTTGAAAAATTCAACGTTAAAAGTACAAAAGAAGAAACTACATCTTCAATTAAAACAGGTAATTGTATTTATGTGTTATAGGTTTCTTTACACAGTTTTATACATTATGAAAAAAACAGATACATAAATGTAAAAAAAACAGAACAAATAGGAATATTTAAGTAAGCTACAAAAATGGCTGATTCTGGTTGTTAACATTCCAGAAAGAAGAAATGGGTGAAGTTCTACATGAAGTGGATTTTAATCAACTTAAAATAGAAAACCAACAGTATTTGGAAAAAATAGATGAGAGAAATCAAGATTTATTGAGATTAAAAATGATGGCAGGAAATACAACACAAGTTCGAAATGCATTCCAGGTAAAAACTTTCTTAACAACCTTGACCTACAAACTTGTTATTCTTACTTTATTCAAAGTTTTTAAGACTTTTCTGATCTTCAATTAGATAATGGACAAGATTTTTCATAACTTAGCAATAATGTTATTATAATTTAAATCAAAATGAAAATTGAATAAAATTCAAATAAGTGTCTTATATCTGTCTAATCAATCTACTTCTATTTCTCTAGAAAAAGTTACATACATTAGAGAAAGAATCTGAACGACTGAAATCTGAAATAAGTTCTAGAAATGATTTATTATCTAAAATCGATGTAGAGACAACTGTAGTGGAAGAGGTGAGATATATATATATGTTTTGAATCGGAAGAAGTGAATAGTTTATGGCTCATAATGAGTCACCCTATTATAATTAAAATTGACCTGATAAATCAGTCAGAACTGGCAGACAAGGGAAAACCTTGCGGAGACGTGAATATTATGATTATTATATACTGTTACCATATTTTAGGAGAGATTAAAGGCTGAAAAAATCAACAAAAATTTACGTCAACAATTAGCTGATTATAAAGTTCCAGCAGTTATGGAATATGTTACGAAAAAAGCTGATTTGTATGATCTGCAGAAGAAAGTCAAAAGTTGGGAGAGAAAGGTGGAGATTGCCGATGTAAGTTATTAATATTTTTTTTGATTTGTGATATTCTTCAAGGGATATCAATTTTTATTTTTATCTTTATTAGGAATGTCTCAGGGAGGCTTGTACCTGAAGTTTCCTGGTATTACACAAATGTGGATAAGAAATGACAGAGCAGACTCTTCAACATATATACAAAGCAACTGTAACTTTTATATGTAATCCAAAGTCAAATGACAAGTTAAAACCTAACATGTACTACTTTCCTTTTTTTCAATTTCAGATGGCTTTGAAAACACATCGTAAAACATGGAAACAACTTGAAATGGGAAGTCAGTTTGCTAATAGATGGCAAATGGTGGAGCCAATTTAATCTTCGCGTTGTATTAATTGTGATCATAGTGACTATTGAATTGATATTTACAGCATTGCCAATGATTAATTGCTATATAGGTTTAGATAAAAGGCATCATTGAAATCTCTGAACATTGACTATTATATGAACAATGGACACAACTGTGTTATTCCCTTTCCCCTCGACATTTGTAAACAATGAATAACAGTTTGTTTTATAGCAATATATATGCACATTTTACAAGTTTCTTGCTGAATCTGACTTTTATTTTATTTTATTCACCTTTCATTATGATATTTTTATTGTAAATTAAAAGTGATTTCTTATCCAAAGATAGCATTTGATTTATGATCAGAGCAAATAACTTTTTCTTTAAATCTGGCCACATTGTATTGAAACAATGTTAGCACTAGGATTGTGTGAATGTGTGGCCAAGATTTTATTTAAATTGCATTTGGAGAAGAAGGCCATTCAATAAAAGCGGATACAAAATGGTAGATATGCGTATGCTTTTATTTTATCATTGAAAATTCAATAGTTTCAGCCTTTCAGAGGTACCTGGGCGAAAAAGAAACAAACAGTAGTGAAATATGATTTTAAATTTATTTTATATTTATGAATATCAAAACTCAGTAACAATAGTATAGAAATAAAATTGGATGGAATATTTGATATCACAGTAGGAATTAAGAAGTTGTGTTGTCAAATAGAAGGCATTAATAGTCTATGATTTTTCACCATGAATTTAGCAGGTTTAATCTTTTCACTATAATAGTCTATAATTTCAAGAGAACTGAAAGTGAAAGCCACAATCCAAGCTAACAATTCATCGCTCATAGCATCAACATACTCTAGATTAATTTTCTTTAAGTTACAACCATATACTGTTGACCTTCTTGGTAGATGAAATTCTATATCCTCCTGTCAATAATCATTTCAATATTTAAGAGTCTTTCATTCAGAAAATTTATTTTGATAATTTAAATCAAGCAAGATTTGTTTGAAAATATTAATATCAATTACCTATGATATTGTTAATGGAAATACAAAATTGCACCTTAAATAAGCATTTTTTTGGTATATTAATTATTTTTAAAAATCATTGTCTATAGGAATTGCAATTCCACTATAATATCTGATATTGTATATGTGTCATCTGATTGACTATTAGATTTTCTTATCACCAGTTTTAAAAGATTATTTTAATAGGATTTGTATGTGAAATAAATCAGCAATCACCAGCAATAACAAACTGAAGAACTCACATCATCATCTAAATATGTTTGACTGTCTAACTCCTTCTTCTGTCTTCTTAATAACTTCTTAGAAAGTTGACTATGCATCCATTTTTTAAGATCTAAAACAATATAATTTATCATAACTAAAAAGTAAATTTCAGTTTATCTAAGAAGAAAATGAACTGTACTTCCTAGAAGTATATTCCAGGAAAGGGCTGTTCTATTTGACCCAATGAGGTTTTTATTCCTACCTGTAATTAAAAGATACATTGGCTCTGGTGTTATTCTTTTATTACCACTAAAAATTCCAACCTTCAAGTTTTTACTACATGTGAACAATGTAATAATACTTCTATCTGTTATTTCTACAAATAAACAATTTTTCATGTTGTATAATTCTGTGAAATGGACCAAATTAAACAATAGATCGCAGAACACTAATTAAAGAAGAGAATTTACATCAAATACTGATTGGCTAAGCAGACCCCATCCTCATTCATTTCTAAACCAAACCTTGAAAGATTTGTATCTTAACTGGAACCCAATGTAAAGTTATATATAAAATTTTGTCACCACACAATTACCTGAATTCCAACTTATATCGATTTCTTCTAAAAATGGCAGTTTATGAGCTATTTCAATAACAGCTTCATCTAATAAACCTTCAATACATGATATATTTAAATCTTTGATCAGCTGACAATTCTCAGCAATATTATACAATATCTGATTATTCACATCACAATGGCGTAAATTAAGATATTCTAATAGTCCACATGATTTAGTAAAACAACTTATTCCTTTTTCTGTTATTTCCTCACACCATGATAGATCTAACCATTTTAACTGTAACATATAACAACAGTAAAATAAGTTTGACAGTCTAATATAGGCCTGTAGACCATAGTCACAGCATATTTAAAGCAAGTGTTTGATTTTAAGTGAGAGACAAGGGAAATTGAATTGCAGAAGTTGTTACAAGACAAGCAGACTGGTGATATAAAAAGAAAAGAAACAGAGATTAGTTCTAGTTATGTTCAACAAAATACAGATAAGGGGAATAAATCTGTATTTTGCAAAATGGAACAGAATACATCCTGCTCCCTTCTGTTCTGAAAAATACAAATAGCTGTTTCATGGTATTTGTAAAGGTTTTTAACTACATAGGGACACACCCACACATACACACCCAATAGCATCATTCCAGTTGTCAGTCAGATTTCTATAGTTCTTATTATTGCATTAAAACTAAACTCTTAATAACATACACAAAAAGCTAGAAATCATCTTTACAATTCAGTTAAGCTTACCGATGACTTCTTGGCAAGCAGTTGAAGGGTAGAGTCTGTAATACCACATTCTGATAACTTAACAATGGTCAGATTTTCTGATATTAATGGCATTACAGATACATCAGATAACATAAATAAACCTGAAACACATCAGAAAATATGTTCATATGTATTCTTATATATATAGAAAACATAAGAGTGATATGGCATAACATTTGTTGACGTGCATAATGCAGTGATTTATAAATGGTGTTATGTCTCCCTAATTAACTGACTTTAAAACATTTAAAAACAGCAATATATACATATATATAATATACTCACTAGTAAAATCTATTTTAGACAGCTGGAGAGGAAGTTGAGCAAGTTTTATAACAGAGTCTGATATTAATTCAACTTCTGGTGTTAGACAAAGTTCCAATAAATCAGTTTGTGTTGAAATAAACACATCTGCAATTTCTCCTTGTAAACACTGTATACTTATTGTTAAGTGAAACAGTTTAACACTGTTAAAAAACACTGGGAAAACAACAGGACTGATGTTAGATCTGATCACTGAATAGTTCATAGACTTCAGGTCAGGGACATAATACTGAAACCACAATTTACAATTAATGTCAATAGAAGATGATTCTTGTTTCAATTCATTCACACTCCTAATATTTTCACAATCAACGTTATCAGACTGAATAACAGTTTTTTCACTGCTAAAACAATGGCCATTATCCAATATGTCATTCATAAACTCGTTTTCCATTACTTTACGTTGCACTTTCTTTAAACAATCACAGAGTCCTTCAATTGATGGGCAAACAATTCCTTCTCCTATAATTAAAATAGACACATAAAGATGAAAAATTTCTGAGACAAAAATATTTCATATTAACAGCAAAATGTAAAGTGGTTGTGGTCTTAAACCACAAAAATCACTAAAATGCACAGTAAATTACAAAAATTATGTAACATATTTTTCCTTTAAAGAAATGTTGAATACTTTACATCATGAATTGATATGATACCTGTACATAAAAAATCAGATCTACCTAAATGTTTATCTTTTAATCTAACCAATAACTGTGACATCACCTCATACTCTGGATTCAATAGCTGTGGAGTACTACCCAATAAGTTGACAACATGAGATAGGGAGTAACCAGACAGGAATAACAAAGATATGCTAGAAATCTGGAAAATATGAAGGTGACAATAACTATGATAAGAGCAATTCTGGCCCTAAATCAACCTGAGTAAAGAGTAATTATTTTTTTTTTAAGAATTTTCAGTTTTGTATTGAAATCTACAAATAACTACAAATTACTTGATTACTTACCTTTGTGTAAGACATATTAATACTATGAAGATTTGGTCCACTTAAAGCACAAATATAAGCTACAGATAAACTGGTCAGATTTTCACATGCTGATATATTTATAGTTTTAATATTCACATCTGTTTGTTTAAATTCACTTTCTTTCTGTAAATAATAGATAAAGAGAAATAATGATACAAAGTTGCAAGGTCAGAAAACTTTCATTAGACCATAAAAATAGAAGACACTTTTTTATACTAACTTCTGCAATATACTGGTGAAGACAGAGCCAATATTTGTTTTTAACAATACAATACAATACATACCTGTGAAACAATAAGATTCATATCCTGAGATTCTAAATCTAATAGAAAAGCGTCATCAGTAAGATTATCAGAGTTTGAAACATTCAAATGATTTAATGATCTGGAACTTTTCAATAGTTCCTGAAAATATTTCAAAATGATAAGAAGAAGATCAGTTAAAAGCCAAACATGAACAAATAATATCATTTTATGTTGGTTTATTTTAAAACAAAGGATAGATTGTTTTTTAATTAAAATTGTTCAAAATATGAGAATTTTTCAAAAATTACTCTATAACAATAACAGATTTAGGAAGTAAAAATTACCCGAACAATGTCATCAGTGATTGTTCTACAATCACTAATATCAACTGATCTTAAATTTAACAATAATCCACCAAGAACACTAAATAATGCTGGCAACATCAACTGTTCACATCCAGCTATATCAAATAACTCTAGTAATTGGCACCTTTAAGACAAAATACATAAAATATATATTTTAGATTAACAAAATACTTCACTGTTAATATAGTGCTCATTGCATCCATTGTAGAGCATTATAGAAATATATATATTTTTTAATATGATCACAAATAACTTAATCTATCACAATGTATTTATATCAATGTGAAAAAGACTATGTGGATATTAAGTTTATAGAAGCATGGAGATTTAAAGAAATGAGGAAACACAATCTGTCACCAAGTTAAGCTTGCTTACTATGAAGGTGCAATATACCTTGCAAAGCCATACAATGAGTAGAACAAGACAAAACCTACTCCACATCTTATATAGATGGATCTTTAACACATTCAGGATGTAGCACACTAAAGTTCCTTAACAGTTCAATAAGCTGAATTTTACAATAATATTGGCTCATGAGATGTGAAAATAAATTCATACAAGATATTTCTTCTTGCTATTCAAATACAATAATGAATTCAGTGGTTTCGATTTCATAACAACAATATTCTAACAATATAAATTGTGAATTATCTAACATACTTTTGTATAACTTTCAACAGATTGCATCCTGTTATTTGTTGACATTTTCCAAGTTTTAACTTCTTGCATCCTTCAGGAATCAAAGCATAGAGTAATTTATCAGTCATAAATGAAGGGTAAAAGTCTATGATTCTTTCAAGAATTGATAATGCTGTGTCACCATAATCGTCTGATAATAAGGTTTGAATTAAATAGTTTCTACTAGCTTCTTTGCCGTCATCATACAAGTTCAGTATAGCTTCACTACAGATAATATTAGCTATTGATTTTAGACTTGATGGCTCAGACTTTGACATCTGAAATAGAAAATAAATCTTTTCACATATTTCTATCCACATTGTCATTAGGTTAGAGACAGTCTAATTAAAATTGGATCAAACTAGCCACTTCAGTAAAGGTCTATTCACAGGGTCCTTGCTCATTTTGTCAAATTAACATTTGAGTAAAGGCTTAACATAGCTTTCCTGAATTACAATTATTGTAGGTTAATGTAGACATTGACATCTGATAGAAATGAAAGGAAAATTGTATACTATTTAAATGGGATTTCACAATCAATAGTCTAGTAGCCTAATATTGAATACTGACACTGTCCAAAAAGAATCCACTCACTAGGATACTACTGGACCACAGAAAAGGTCAGGACAGTGGAGAGATATTCATTACATAAAATTTACTGCCAATACCTTTACAACTTCTTTTGTTTACATTAGACGCAAGTATTTCCGTCTACTTGAATAGAACGACACGAGTGACTAGGGTAGAGACAAATAAGGAGTCATAGAGTTATAATATTATTAATCTATAAATTGAATCATATCACCTTGCTCAGTCTTGAATTATAATATCAATCATGATGATACTTTTTTTCAAATATATGTAGGCTACTATTATAACTTACCAGTAATGACTCCTAAGTTTATATACATCTTCACTTCAGTCAACTCGAGCAATTGGTAGGATGTAGTATCTCACGCGAGTATTGTTTACAAACAAACTATTACACGTTTTCTTCCAATTTGACACAGACTTACCTGCAACGTTATGCATATTTCCAACATGAAGATACTAGATATGGACTTCCTTATGTTGATTTGTTTTGAAATATTTCTTGTGTCAGCTTGTCTATTTGGAGATAAATTTTTAAGTATTGTTCCCATGAAAACAGTTTTTTCATTCAAAAAGCAGTCGAATTCTACAGAAACAAGCAATGATAGCGGTAGTACCGTTACGGATAATATGTGGACAAGAGCCCTCGTCGACAGTCTAACTCATGGACTTGTTGGTTTATTTTCTTGGGCAATTGTGATAAATTTCAAGAGGATAAATGTTGTTAGCATGCTTATTAGTTTTGCAGTCGCAGTTTCTGTAGATTTGGACCATTTTCTAGCTGCTAAATCACTTTATATTCAGGTGAAATTTTTTTTAACATTCTGGGTTATGGGCTTCAAAACCACAGTTTTTGCATCAGGCTGCATTCTGCTTATTCCAATTATATGTTATAATTATTTAAGATTCTAGGCCTACTAGATGGAATTTTTTAATTGTGTATTGAAAATCTTAATATCCAATTAACGGTACCAGATGATAATTTGAATATTTAAAGTACATATTTTAAAGCATTTTTTAAATTTTTTGTTCTTGATTTTTCAGGATGCTTTGAGTCTTTCTGAACGTCCACCATTTCATGCCTCCTCTGTAGTAATAATACTAGCAGCAACTTTTTGGTTAATAGGTTACATTCCCCATTTCCATTATAGTAAAATATTAGGACTTTTAATTCTGTCTTCTGGATTTTCACATCACATTAGAGATGGTTGTAGACGTGGGTTATGGTTTCCACCATTGGGCAGTACACAACCTATTCCTTATAATGTATATATACTATTAATAGTGATATTACCCTTGTTTATCAGATATCTGTATATTAATACTATTGTTCATTAGATTAAATACATGAAGTCATCATTCATTTCATTGGTTGTTCAAGATGTAATTTATAATTTGGTAAGACAATAAAATCAATATAAAGAAATGATTATCTCCTTTCACCTCATGATGATATGTTGTGTTGAAACATTTGATGGGGTTCTATAGCACAGTGGCTAGAGTGTCGGTTCTAAACGTCATTTGCTTGGATATGTTGAAAATGTTCTAATCTCGATCGCGGTGTGAAAGTTTGATGACCTTAAATAAGTCATCTTCACTAATAATTCCAGTCCATCCAGCTGTAAATGGGTATGGATAATCCAGGAAAGATCAGTGCCAAGAGGTTTGGACAAGGACCAGCTGGTAGAAAGAATCCCTGGCAAGGCGGACTTTTGAACCTAAGTTGTTATCCTTGTAAAATATTGTGTTCTTGTTATATCTAGAAGTAGTGAGAATAACCATGTCTTGCTCTCAAATCATATCTTAGTTTGCCAAGTTTTTACTTAAAGGTTTAGAGACATTGTTGTCTTATTTGACTATAGAAAAAAAAACATTTTTATATACAAAATATATTTTAATAAATATGCTATAAAATTATTTTGATTTGATCAGTTACAAATATAAAATACAAATAAAATGTCAGTGTCATAACTTCATATATAATCTATTTACAAATGATATAAAGATAGCTTGCCAGGCAAGGTAACATACGCCCACTGATAGCTTTGATTGTAAAAGTAAAAGTCCAATTACAGCTGGTTCCTGATTTACAGGAATTTTTTTCAGAATCATATCAAAATCAATAGGGGTCTTCCTTGGATGGTAATAAACAAATATACCAAGTTACAAAAAGATTCATAAAGAAATGGAGTCTCTACAGTGTCCACAAGCTTTTGTTTACAAACAGAACAATTTGAAATTCAAATCCAAGAATTCCAGGAATTTTTTTCGGAATCATACCAAAATCAATAGGGGTCTTCATTGAATGATAATAAACATGTATACCAAGTTTCAAGAAAATCCAATGAAACCTGTAGTCTCCACAGTGTCGACAAACAATTATTGACAGACGGATGACAAACAGTACAATTCGAAATTCCAAGTCCCAGAATTCCAGGAATTTTTTTCAGAATCATATCAAAATCAATAGGGTTCTTCCTTGGATGGTTATAAACAAATATACCAAGTTACAAAAAGATTCATAAAAAAATGGAGTCTCTACAGTGTCCACAAGCTTTTGTTATCAAACAGAACAATTTGAAATTCAAAGTTCAAGAATTCCAGGAATTTTTTTCGGAATCATACCAAAATCGATAGGGGTCTTCGTTGAATGGTAATAAACATGTATACCAAGTTTCAAGAAGATCCAATAAAAACTGTAGTCTCTACAGTGTCCACAAACAATTGTTGACAGACGGATGAGAAACAGTACATTCGAAATTCCAAGTTCCAGAATTCCAGGAATTTTTTTCAGAATCATATCAAAATCAATAGGGGTCTTCCTTGGATGGTAATAAACAAATATACCAAGTTACAAAAAGATTCATAAAGAAATGGAGTCTCTACAGTGTCCACAAGCTTTTGTTTACAAACAGAACAATTTGAAATTCAAAGTCCAAGAATTCCAGGAATTTTTTTCGGAATCATACCAAAATCGATAGGGTTCTTCCTTGAGTGATTATAAACAAGTATACCAAGTTTCAAGAAATTCCAATAAAAACTGTAGTCTCTACAGTGTCCACAAACAATTGTTGACAGACGGACCAACGGACCGACGGACCGACGGAATTTGAAATTCAAAGTTCAAGAATTCCAGGAATTTTTTTCGGAATCATACCAAAATCGATAGGGGTCTTCGTTGAATGGTAATAAACATGTATACCAAGTTTCAAGAAGATCCAATAAAAACTGTAGTCTCTACAGTGTCCACAAACAATTGTTGACAGACGGATGAGAAACAGTACATTCGAAATTCCAAGTTCCAGAATTCCAGGAATTTTTTTCAGAATCATATCAAAATCAATAGGGGTCTTCCTTGGATGGTAATAAACAAATATACCAAGTTACAAAAAGATTCATAAAGAAATGGAGTCTCTACAGTGTCCACAAGCTTTTGTTTACAAACAGAACAATTTGAAATTCAAAGTCCAAGAATTCCAGGAATTTTTTTCGAAATCATACCAAAATCGATAGGGTTCTTCCTTGAGTGATTATAAACAAGTATACCAAGTTTCAAGAAATTCCAATAAAAACTGTAGTCTCTACAGTGTCCACAAACAATTGTTGACAGACGGACCGACGGACCAACGGACCGACGGACAGGGGCGACAACAATATACGTCCACATTTCTATGTGGGCGTATAATAAAATGACACAGATCACAAAACATAATTAATATACAATATGTAATTGTATTACAAGCCTTTAAAAGTTAAAGGAAAACTAATTAAATCTGCAGTGGTATTGACTAGAATATGTTTCCAGAATTTGTCATGCAGTAAATCTCACTATGGTCTTTTTAAGTGCAGAGATTTACAGAGAGAATTACAAGATTTGTGAACATTCTTCCAAAACTTATTCATACCATCTTCTCTATGATCGCCCATACTAAATTTATCAATACCACATGTGTGGAAGAGTGGATCAGTTAAATAAATAATGCCTGTTTTATCATTAGGCAACCATCCCTGTATATCTACTATCATTAATGTCCCTTTTGACTCTATATAAGAGAAATGTGATAATGCTGTTGCTAAATCTTTAGCATTAAACTTGTCCTCTAGTTCATTATTAATATAACTCCAATTATTTGTTAATTTATTAAATGTTCCATGTAGATATGGCTCCACATTAACCCAATCTGACAAAATTCCATCTGATGTCAGTAACTGTAAATGGAATGCTGGTAAGAACTGAACTCTAAGTTTGGTGGTACCAGGATAGGATAATATAGCATCATTGAACTTCGTCACATAATAACCAGCTACCATTTGACAAATAACATCTTGCATATAACACACTGGTGGCTTCTGCTTACGATATCGTTTACACACATATCTAGAAATACAAAAAACCTTAACTGATTACATTGTATTTCTATATCATTGTATAAGGCCAATGCAGATTCACCTCCAACCCCTCAGAATTTAACCAACAGAGATGAAGACATCATGTCCATCTCTCAAATAAAGAATAAATTAACTTACCTGCCCAAAGGCTCGTCTTGATGAAGAAAACTGACTTCATGAACATCTCTAAAATTACCCTTTTTATCTTCAGCTAAATTGATTTGTTTGCCAATATAGGCTAATGTGCTCTGTGGTCTCCATGTACCATTTACAGCATTGTAGGATAATACCTGGGCTCCTAAAATCACATTTATCAAGTATATTCCTATCATTTGTCATGAGTCATTAACAAGTTCATTCTTGGCTATAAAAATTTGAATTTTCTTAAGAATCTGTCAATAACCATGCCCTCAACAGTGCTTACAAGTTGATTTTCGAAAGTTTGATTCTTTAGTGACAATAAACAATTTCATCAAGTTTGTCAATATTAATCAATGGGGATGTCCTTCCAGATTTCTTTGGGCCTATAAAATCAACATATCAATTTTGAAGAACAATGTTCATATTAGCCTACTCACTTGACACTATTTTTGATTCTTCTAGTTCAGGAAGCTCCCAGTTTGCCAGATAATCCGATGTTGATGAAGCTGAGGAACTGCTTCCAAGATCAAGATCTTCAAGTTTCTGAAGAATCTCGGGATTCTCAACATCTATTAATGGCACCAAAAGCCTATCATTGGATGTATCAGATTCTGTAGTTTCATCAGAAAAAACACTGGTAGTTGTTGCAGAGAATAAAGAAGAATCATCACTCAGACTGGATGATTTTCTTGGTGCAGAATCAGTGTTGTCATGACTTGAAACATCACTGATAGCAGATTGATTGTTAGAGAATGAGTCATGAATTTGAAGGTCTTCGTTTCCTACTAATTTAGAAGTATTTGGAATATCTTCAGAAATTTTTGACAATGAAATAACTGAATAATCTACTAATGAAATATCATTAGGGTTTTCTAACATTTCAAAACTTGAACCATCTTCAACAGACCAATTAGAAGCACAAAATACCTCAAAATTTTCAGCAATGTCTCCAATATAATCACGGTTAAATTTAGGAAGCCAAGATGGAACTGTATGAAACGTTTTCTTATTATCATGGTGTGACTTAATACAAGGCAGTGTATTTGATTTTAATTTGACATTAGTTGAATCAGCAACAATATTTTCATTGGTTGTATTTAATACTGCTGGCCCCTTGGATATTAATGAATCAGCTTCCACTAATTTATCAAGACCTAGTATGGTCAAAATAGCATCTATATACTTAACAGTTTTAGAATTTTGATAGAATTTTTCATTTTCTTTACATTGACAGATGTGTTCATAGAGTTCTATACAGAGTTGTTCCAGGTATTTAGACAGAATTCTATCTTGTTCAAAATTAGAAAACGACAAAGTCTGACTGATCATAAAAACAGATTTGGTAAATTCCAGGAAATTTTCATGCATCTTGAGAGAGTTAGCATCATTATGAAGTTTAAGACATTGTTTAATTTCTGATAAAATAGTTTGAAACATATTATTCTTTTTCATCTCAGACTCTATCTGTTTGGCATACATCAGCAAACATTCATTACCAAGCAACTGCAATAAAATCACAAATCACATTATTTTCCAGTCCTATATTTTCTGTTCACTTAATCTGATTTTATTTTTTTCAAAATCAAAATTAAAAAAAAAAACTGTGAAAGATTTCATATAGGCCCCTTTCCTTTTCAAATAGGTTGGTTGCAAAACATATCATATTGTATTCTTGTTTTTAGAATTTCCCACCCTTAACAATGTTTGGTAAAGAACATGACATTAACAATACCTGATGCCTGACAGTAAACAGTGTTTCAGCAAATCTTTTATTTCTCATACTCTCAATCATATCCACACTCAATTGATATCCCTCAGCATATGGATGGCTACAGACAAAAAACTTTGGGAATTTCGCCTTTACAGCATTGTACTCCTTAATTGTCAATTTTGACAAACATCTTGTTAGTAAATTGTAGGAATAACTAATGCCTTTATTGTCATCTAACTTCTTAAATATATCCACCGACTCGACTAAAGGTACTATAGCTTCATTCCATAGGCCTGTAAATAATTTTATACCTTACTTTTGTATTTTACTATTGTACGAATCCACATAAACCTTGTACATGTATGTGTACTATAACATATTCATGATGTCACATTATTTGAAATCTGCCCATCAATGCTTGCCATTTTTGTATTTGTATTGTTTATAATATGAACACACACACACTTCGTGAATAATATAAGAGTACAGGAAACACTGGTGGTCCATCAATAAACAGGCTGTTTGCACTAAAATCATATTAGGTATACCAAGTTCCTACAAAAATGCTATAAAATGATTGTTATAGTCCTATTGTACAGTTTATTTATCTTACCTAAATTATGATAAATCTGTCCTTTTATCTGAACACAAACTGCCTTAACATTAAAATACTGGTCCTCTGTTTTATAATTCCATTTATGCTCTAAAATAACCCCATAACTAAATACACTATACAGACAAGAATATAGTATCTTTATAATTGTATAATTTGAATATTTCTCTTGTCCAAGGAGTCCAAATGTATACAATATGAGAACATTTTTAATTGTGGTTTTAAGAAATTCCAAAGATGTTTTGAAAAGTCATGTTATAATGCTTTTAACTATCTATATGATTGTAAGGCACAGATGTTTTTACCTTTATTTTCTGTAATATTAAGGACAGACATAGCACCATGAAGGTCTCCCGTATCTTTCATCCAACGAGCCTTTCTAAGCATTACTTGAGGACTAATGGGGGTGTCCGGTAGTTCTTTTAATATAAAATCAGATATTTCAAATAAATGTTGTGATCTATTGAATCTATAGGATATTCTATCAACAACAAATATTAATGCCGTTGTTAATGTATCTTCTTCATAATCTAATGAATGTATCAATATACTCTGAAACAGAAAGATAGCTTGCCAGGCAAGGTAACATACGCCCACTGGCAGCATTGAATTTGAAAAATAAATAGAGCAATAACTCAAAAAACTTTCACTGAATTAATATTGAAGTATATCAATATATATATATATAAATATTGAAGGGCAAAAACTCAAAAACTGTTCATGGAAAATTGTCAAATTAGAACTTGACCACCATCTTATCTATTTCAATACTCATACCAAGTTTCATCAAATCTATTAAAAAATTGTAGCTTATTTTGCACCCACAAATATTTTTGACGTCATTTTACTAAGTCAAGGGCAATAACCTCAAAACCATATGTTAAAAAAAGTCTAATGTCTTATCAACTCTGATGCTTACACCAAGTTCCATCAAAATCCTTTGAAAATTAAAGCTTCATTAAACCACAATTGAATTTTGACGCAATTTTACTAAGTCAAGGGCAATAACTTAAAACAATTCATTGAAAAACTGTCAAATTCAAACTTGACTGAGGCCTAATCAATTCCAATGCTCACACCAAGTTTCATCAACATCCTCTGAAAATTGGAGGATTTACTGCATCGAAACAAAAATTTTGACAAGATTTTTCTAAGTCAAGGGCTATAAATCAAAAACCGTTCATGCGATAATTTCCATTTTCGAACTTGACCGAGATATCATCAATATATACATCTATACCAAGTTTCATTAAGATCGGATAAAAACTGTAGCTTCTATTGTGGATACAACCCGAATTTGACGCGTTTTTACTAAGTCAAGGGCAATAACTCAAAAACCGCTCATGCGATTATTTCTATTTTCGAACTTGACCGAGATATCATCAATATATACATGTATACCAAGTTTCATTAAGATCGGACAAAAACTGTAGACTCTATTGTGGATACAACCCAAATTTGACACGTTTTTACTAAGTCAAGGGCAATAACTAAAAAAACGCTCATGTGATTATTTCTATTTTCGAACTGGACCGAGATATCATCAATATATACATGTATACCAAGTTTCATTAAGATCGGATAAAAACTGTAGCCTCTATTGTGGATACAACCCAAATTTGACGCTTTTTCAATAGGCAAAGGGCAATAACTCAAAAACCGCTCATGTGAGTATTTCTATTTTCGAACTTGACCGAGATGTCATCAATATATACATGTATACCAAGTTTCATTAAGATCGGATAAAAACTGTAGCCTCTATTGTGGATACAACCCAAATTTGACGCGTTTTTACTAAGTCAAGGGCAATAACTCAAAAACCGTTCATGCGATAATTTCCATTTTCGAACTTGACCGAGATATCATCAATATATACATGTAGGCCCTATACCAAGTTTCATTAAGATCGGATAAAAACTGTAGCCTCTATTGTGGATACAAACCAAATTTGACGCGTTTTTACTAAGTCAAGTGCAATAACTCAAAAACCTTTCATGCGATAATTTCCATTTTCGAACTTGACCGAGATATCATCGATATATACATATATACCAAGTTTCATTAAGATCAGATAAAAACTGTAGCCTCTATCGTGGATACAACAAATGTGGACGGACCGACGGACGGACTGACGGATGGACGGACAGGGGTGACGGCAATATACGTCCACATTTCCATGTGGGCGTATAAAAATGATAAAAAAAAATAAAAATAATCATTCATCGATACTTGTTAGCAATGTTTGGCATAATTATAATAGTTTGATGCAAGAGTGCAGATAGTAGCTTAGATCAAAAACAAGAGATGAGAGTCCTATATTCTACTGATAACAACACAATGTACAATCACTGTTTTTTTGATAAGGAAGTTAGAGTTACCGTACTTACATACAATAGATGAATCTGTGTACAGTTATCAATGTGTTGATTTTTGTGTACAAAATCATCAGAAGTCAATTCATTTGACATGAATGGTTGTGTTTGTTCTAATGCAGAATGAACCTCTTTCACAATTACTTGTGGAAGGAGACCTATCCATTGCATTAACATTTCATAATTGGTTTGATTGTTCTTGGGTTTAACATTTAATAGAGTTTCTGAAATAAGAGGGTCAATTTGAGAGTAATAGGCTACAACTTTGAAAGAGGTATTTTTAATTTTCTAAATGTCTTCTACATTGGCCTTGCTACCAGCCGTCTTCTTTCTCAGATCATCAACAGTTCCATTGTCATTTAGGCTACAGATGGATCTTATGTCATAGGCTAGTGAAAACTGATTAAAGGTCACAGGACTTAACATGGCAACCAGAACTAGAACAGAAGAGCACCATTTGTTCATCATATCCAGGCAAATGACTTCAAACTATGTAATGTGCTACAGATATAATGTAGGCTAAGCTAAATAGCAAATAAATATTTGAAAAATGTTTGTTTAATTGCACTTATATTCAGAAATAACTTGACCTAGCCTACCTTTATTAATTATCTCCCACTGGACAGAGAATTTGTTTACCAATTCAATTCGAGCCATTTCGTGTAATCATTTACTTTGTATGTACCTGTAATTGTGTTCTAGTAAAGAATTATAGTAAATTCACTATAAAATTTAATTTTGAATTAAAACTATAATCATGTAGTTTTGAATTAAAAACTTTAATTGTTGTAGTTTAGAATGAAAAACTTCATTTTTTTCGCCTCGGAATATGCTATGAGGCTAGTACTGATTTATAATCAAATTTATTTTCTTGCCAATTCAATAGGCCCAATAATGTTGAGCTACAATCGAGGCAAAATTACTAAAATTACCTACTTGATATAAACAATCCACCAAACATTAATATATCGAATGCTCAAACGATAACAGTAAGCTTCGCTTGTACCTCGGTTTTCTCAAGTATAGCCCAAGTAGCAAACCAACTATTTTATATTTTCTGAGAAAGCAGATACCGATCATCTATTAGGGTTTCCATACAAACGGATTTTCCGGTGAAGTTAAAAATAGATAATAGGTCATTCACAGTCTAATTAAAATATCTTTCGTTCGCATTTTATAGTTTCGTTTCGTATGTTTTTATTAGCTATTATTTTGTACGTAACCACTACAGTTAGGTCTTATCAATGACGACTATAGACATAGATATCCTATAATTATATTATAATAAGATGTCTATGACTACAGACGTCATTGGGTCTTGTATGTCCATGAGTATGTCTAACCTGAACGACCTTTGACCTAACTCAGTTTTAACCAATCACGTGGCTTCTGTTCCCTGCGACATGGTAATGTGACCCGAACAATTGGTGGATTGAGATGTATTAGACTAGCTTATCAAGTCCGCTCAAATAGAAAAGTAGAACAATATGGCCAATGACGTCTCGTCAACTGCTGATAAATTATTTCTTTATTATGGATTCAATATAGACACCGAAGAAGGTTTATACCATAGAGTTAACTCAAAATGGCCCCTGGAGAAAAGTCAAAATGGCCCCATGAATATTATAACATGTAGCTTATATGCTGATCAAATTTCTAATTATAAATTTCAATTTCTTATAAATTGATCAGATATTCTGTAGATCATATACTTCTTGAAATATCTTCATCAATGTATTTTTCCATCCAATTTCAAACTTGCTAAAGTTTTACCACTTCACAAATCAGGATCCAAAATAGATCCAAACAATTATCGACCTATATCAATATTACCGACACTTTCGAAAATTCTTGAACGACATATACACGGTCATCTAAGCAATTTCATAAATAGATATAATCTTTTGTATATCAATCAATCAGGATTTAGATCCAATAGTTCTTGTTTGACAGCTCTAACAAATATCACTGATAATATTTATAAGTCTCTTAATGACGGAATGCTAACAGGTTTGATCTTTTTTGATTTCCGTAAAGCTTTCGATTTGGTGAAGCACGATTTACTCATTAAAAAATGTAATATCTATAAATTTTCTCTGAATTCCAATAGATTCTTGAAATCATATTTATCAAACAGGAAACAATCTACATTTGCCAATGGTACATTGTCTTCTCAACTAGATATTAGTCATGGTGTTCCACAGGGGTCCATATTAGGACCACTTTTGTTTAATTTATTTATAAATGATCTCTCTCTTCATATAGCCTCCAACTGTGACTTGTTTGCTGATGACACAACAGTCTATACGGCTGCTAAATCAATTAATGAGCTTGAGTTAAAACTTCAATCTGAAACTAATTCTGTTGTTAAATGGTGCGAAACTAATTCAATGATTATAAATGTAAATAAAACTAAAGCTATGTTAATCACAACCCCTCAGAGGAGGCAACTACTGGACAATTCCTTAAAACTAATTGTAAATAATGTAGTTATAGAAACTGTTTCCTCCTTTAAACTTCTTGGTATTTATTTTGATCACAACTTCAGCTGGACAGCTCATGCACTACATGTATCCAAAATTCTTAATCAAAAACTTTTTCAACTACGAAAACTCAAATACCTTATACCAACAAAATACTTGGTTCTTTTTTATAATGCCCATTTTCAATGTTATATCGACTATTGTTCGCCAATATGGGATTCTTGTGATCAGCAATCTATTAGTAGACTTGTAAGGCAGCAAAATATGGCTTTCAAAATTATCTTAGGTGTGCAGCATACAGAGGAGATTGCCCCTGGATTGCAGCAGTTAAATCTTTTTTCTATTTCAGAAAGATTTGTTCGAAACAAATCATTATTTATCTTCAAAATTTTACATAAACAGTGTCCATAGTATCTTAATGATTTATTCTTATTTAACAGCACCAATTACGAGTCTCTGAATACAAGACTAAACGTGTACAGACCTAATCTAGAGATCGTTAAAAAAAGCCTTCGATACTCTGGGGCTGTTCTATGGAATTCCCTCCCTGACAACCTAAAAAATGCCTCAAATGCATCCAGTTTCAAAAAAATGATAGCCTTATATATGAGAGATAATTTCCCTTATTCTTAACAATTGTTATTTCATGTTAATTTATTGTCCTTATTACAGACTTTTGGTGAGTTATTATTTCTAAAATTGCTTAACATAACTATAAAATATATTTTACTCTTGCTTCTTTAGTCTGCTTTACTTCACCTATTATTATTATTATCAATTTCTTATAGTTGCATAATTATGCTTGCCATGTTTGTTTAAATCATCCATTTCAATAGTGATTAACAGTGATTAACCAATACAGACCAAAACACATTTTCTTTTCTCTTACAGATGTATATACAGATTCACCAATATAGATTAATACTGTTTTATTATTCTCTTACAGATGTAACACACAGATTTGACGACTTGAAATTTCACATTTTTTCATAAAGTGTAATATATATTTATATGCCTTCTCGATCGGCAATTCTAAAATCTATTGTCAGGGGATGAGTTAACATCCTTCAGCTGGTCTAGAGCCTGGATAAATCCTACCTCCCCCTCCATAGACAAATATGAAATGGAGTGGGGTTGGGTAGCCCGCTCGCAGCACATGAACTGACTCTTTCGGCTTCCAAATCCTCTCTATTTGCTTGTTTTACAATATCATTGTCAATATTATGGATTGTACTTGTGTATTTGTTAAAACTGTCCATTCTAAAAATCTATCTGAAATTTACACTTTAAAATTTGCATTGAATGTTTGTCATCATGATTTTTTTTTTTTTTTCTTTTTTTCCTTTTTTTTTCTTATATAACCCTCTACCGTTATGTACATAGAGTTTAAATATCATTCTCATTGTTAACTTTTTATCTGTTAATGACTTTCGATTGTTGTATATACATGTAATTGTTTCTTGTTTTGTGTATGTTTTACTTGTGTTGTTTATAAGGGGCAGAATGGAAGACAGGCCTGTCGGTGGGTACTCAGGATCTTATCTTGATGCTCATTGATATTGTATGGCCTAATTTTTTTACCCTTTTGTAATAAAGATATTATTATTATTATTATTATTATTATTAACAATGGCTCGTGTATCTTTGAAATCTGTGAGTTGTGCGAAAAACGTAAGGAAAAAAATCAGAAGGTGGCTTTTGATTGTGATGTCTGCATTAACGATTAATGTTAATTAAAAGATTTTTCGATGAACCTTTTTTGAGTTATTGCCCTTGGCTCTATATTTGGGGTGGGTGATATATAGAAGCTACAATTTTCAATGGTTTTTGATGAAACTTGTTGTGAGCATTAGAATTGACAAGACGGTGGTGAAGTTCGAATTTGACGATTTAGATCAAAGGGTTTGGTTGTATATATAGATGCTAAAAAGGAAAAGTGATTTAACTATGCTGATGTGTGAGCACATGATACCTTGCCTGGCAAGCTATCTTCAAATGTTAATACTACTTAAACTAAAATTGTATTAAAGACTGACTAATACTAGGTAAATCGATATGAGCGTCAATGGAATGCCATTCTCAAAATCAGTTGTCAAGTAATGTTTACAGTCAGCGCCACTTTCCAAAATTATGCTGGTTAATTAGCAGCTTTTATCTGGCAATCCAAAATATCCATGTGGCCTGAATTTATGTCCTCTCGGCATGTGGTGAACTTGCCGCCGCTTGGCGCTACTTGCCGACTATATAAATACTGGCCATCGGCTACTTATTTAGACCCTCCCCTAAGATGATGCTGATAATACAAAAAGATGCTGATAATGCAGAAAGATGATGCTGATAATGCAAAAAGATGATAATAGAAAAAGATGATAATACGAAAAGATGATGCTGATAATGCAAAAAGATCCTCATAATGCAAAAATACTAACATAAGGCAGTTACGGCGTTCCATACTCCCCAGCTGCTGTATAAACATCTCTACTACATATTTACAATTTTGATATGTCTAAGGATTTTGATAATGGGCTTGGTGTGGAAGGTCTGGAGCAGCATCTTGGACAGGGGTGGCAGGTCTTGGAGCGGAGACTCTACCAGCTAGCCAGTGCCACCACGCAAAGACCTTCATCATTCAGGTCCTCGTCGTCATCTTGGCTTGAGCTTCTTGCCTTTGAGGAGGGGGGGGGGGAAATCTTCGTTGCAAATTGTGTGAAATCTTGTGGAAATTACGTGGAGGTGATGTTGAGTAGAATCTTGAAAGTTGTGTTAGAAAGGCCTGCAGCCGTCCTGCTTTTACAGGCGGCAAGTGGCACCGAATGGTGGTTTACCAAGTGTCTTTTGGTAGTCACCGATCGGGTTCAATTCTAGCGCGCTTTGGTGGGCTATCCGCCTCTGTTACAGTGGATCCCAATAGGCGGATTGTTTGCGCCAAAGGGCGATATGTTCGCGCCATTTGGTGCCACTTGGCGCTCATCATTGCTCGATGCAAGTGGCGCGACGAAAATTTCAAACATTTGGAAATTTTCGTATCGACACATTCAAATTTGGTGCCGTAGGCTTAACGCCTAACGGGCCACCACGAGCTAGTCGGGAGGCAGTTTGAGCCACCTTATTAGCGACGCTAATTGACGCAAACTGGCACCGGTCCATAGTGGACTAACATAAGATTGTGATTTTTTGGCATCTACTACATATTGATTCATCTTGTCTAACGACAACAAATATTTCGAGAGGTCATTCTATTTGAGATATGGCTTGTCAAAACACCACTCTGTGCGCCTTGCTGCATGATAATCGACACAAACGCAAACGCCCCGAATTCCCAATCCAAACCTGATTTAAAATCATATAAATTGTTTTTTCTCGGTTTTCCGTGAATTTAAATATCGCACATTGTCGGACTAAAGAGTAGAGGTCAAGGACGCGAGAAAACCACATAGACTTACTTCCCTTTATAATTACAATTTTCTAAATCGTTGAAAGGGATAATAGCCGTTAGAATCCACTCGTCCTACGGCCAATATTGGTGTTTTATATTGACTATAAGTCAAATAACTATGCATCCCACACTTTATCAAGTTTCAAAAAGCGACAATAAAAATACATTTGCAATCATTCTTCAGTGAATACAAATGTTATTATGATAAATTTTCGTTGAATATTTTGTCAGTGTTAAGAGTATTCATCCAAAATCATATGAATTGCTTTTTCTCGGTTTCCATGAATTTAAATATCGTACATTGTCTGACTATGTTAAGGAAAATTCAGAGTAGAGGTCAAGGAAGCGGGAAAACCCACGTGTAAGAGTTACTTCCCTTTATAACTACAATTTGAAAATCGCTTAAGCGTTATTTTAATTAACTACTTGATTTTGTGGATTTATGAGATAATAGAGGGATTTTGATGTATAGTTATGACAGCAGGTAAGACTACTGATGGATATATACTGTTATTAGTCTAGTTTGAAAGAAATTGGAAATCGGCTTTAAACGAACTGCATCCCTTCGTTCTCACTTCGCCCATGAAATTCCATATATTAAACTTCTACTGGCGGTTAATGGTGTGATATATAGACGCTGTTTATGCATGGCCTACACCGTGAAGAAGTATCTGGCTAAAGAAAAATTACTAGAAACAATACCAAGTTCTAATAAACTGTTGAAGAGTCATGACTGTATCCTCACAATCTGGACCAATTCTAACAGATCACTTAATACTACACTCTGCTAAAAAGTTCCTCAAAAGCAGAAATATAAATTTTGCATAATATGGTAATTTCTACAACAATTAAGGACCTGTTCTGATGTAAGTTAATTTGAATAAAAACCTTGATGCTTGGAGAGGTAATCTGGTTCTCGATACTATGAACTGGTATATGCAAGAAATATACAGGTCACACCCTTCAATTTATCTGGCTATCTAAATATATTAAAAACTGCCGTATAATTATCCTTTACTTGAAAGTAATATAAAATATAATTAGTTCCAATATTTTTTAATTTCATTAGAGACTTTGAAAACATACATAGTATTCAATTAGGCAAAATGATGTACAAAACTATTTGTTGCAAAAATGATGCAACAATTTCCGCTTATTATAAAGTAGAACTGAACAAATCGATTTTAAAATTAAAATATCAACACACAACCGAAGATTTCAATTCTACAAAACAAATATTTACTAGTTAGCACTTATGTTGAAAATCCATGGAAAAAAAAGAAGAGAAAAACAACAAAACTGTAATGTTTCGTCAGAAACTGACAAAATAAAGTATTTAATAAATTTAAACAGAATTACACCAAGAATTCTATAATAAAAGTTGATAGTCCCTGGGCATAGCACCTTGTTTTTCTTCAATTAGTCCATGCAAAAAAAGCTGCAGAGCAATCATGAAAGCATGGTATAAGTAAAAGCAACTGAAAATTTAGACTGCAACAGTTGGGAAATAGTCAACCAGGCTTTCATGCAGGTTTTTAATCTCCTAATGTTTAATTTGTTTGTGTTTTTCTATTTTTTAGTAAACAAGAAACAAGTAAATACACGTCAGTAACTTAACAAAATACACAAATAATCTGTTGTTGCTCTAGAAACTAAAAACATTTATTTTCCTTAGAATAGATTGAATTCCCAATGCCTACTTTAACCTAAATAGTTTACACAGTTGGTGAGAGGTAAATAATCAGCCCACCAAAATATGATAGTCAATGAGCTCTTTCACCATGTTTAATTGGATGCTACATTTACTCCTTGATAAACACTGTCAGAATATATACTTCCTTTACCACTAAAGACATATGAGCTTCATTCCAATTATCAGCTGAATTTTGACAATGCTGTACTCCATAGAAGAATATAATATCAATGCCACAAAAAATAAAGGATAAATACGCAAGTAAGTTTTGGAATACAGCTCTTCATTCACTGAATCTCTCTGGTCATTAATCACTCAAAACGTTGTTAATAGCAACTTGCCAGGGTAGATGATGTATTAACGGTCTACACTAAGCCATAATTACGTCTGTGCAGTAGTGGCATTGTTAGGTAGGGGAGATATGCTTGGGGTCAGCACTGGAGAACTTGACATACCCACAGAACTGCTAACCGGTTGACCTGAAGGCATGAAGGAAAGCAGTCAGTAAATAAAAAATAATTTTCACAACCTTCTCTAGACTTGGAATTAGTATGTTAACAATTTTCACATAAATATAGGATTTCATACATAAACTATACAAATAGGGGTGAATGTGCACTGCATCTTCACCCAACTGTCATTTTATTAAAAGGGGTTGATGCATTAAGAATAGAGAAGATTGTGCTATCAGATTCTTTATTAAACTGTGTATACCTACTCTAGTAAAATAAGTTATTTTAGTAACATTTTGATTAGATGAAATGAGATTTTATTTATTATTCAAAAGGGAAAAAAAGAAAAGAAAAAAAGATAGGGGGAGAAACAAAATCATTTGCCAAAAAAAGATTATAGCTGACACTGGTGCAGGCCAAAGCAATAGCATTTGCAACAAAAGCATACCACAAACCACGCTTGGACCAAGAATAGCTGGTGCTAACCCACTTACTAAAATTTGCAGAGATTTATCAGAACGGTTTTGAATATCATAAAGCACTAGTAGTTTATCACACATTGGAAATCATCAAACAATAGCTTTCTATTCACACATATATATTCACACTTTTTACAGAAATAAGGCTACATAAAAAGTGCCCCCACCAAGAAAATTAAATTCACTAATTACTTGATCTGAACTATTTGGAATTGGCATGATTGGGACTTGATGAAGAAATGACTGAAAATGAAAATTAAATTTTGATTTTCACAGTGTTCAAGCAATCCTAATTTTGGCACAAATGAATGCATGTAGACATCAAAATATATAATATAAGAAATGTCCATCTGGGTGAAAAGGAAACTATCTATAGAAAGAATTCAACTAAAATTATACGTTGAAGTAGAAAGAACAGGAGAGACTATTCTACCTCCAATTTGTCCTGAACTAGATACTGGAGTCGGAGAGGAGTGACCATTGATTGTCGACATTCGTCCTTGTTCTTGAACAATAGCATCTGAAAACAAAGTTATTGGCAAGTTGTAGAGGAGTCTTTAAACTGTGGACATGAGTTGTTTAATTTGGATGGTAATTAACTACAATTTATGATGCAGCTTATTAAACATCACAATACATAACAGATGTACAGGGATAGAATTTGTTACTAAAACAAATCTTAAGATTCACACTGGAGTGGATTAAAATGATTTAAAGAAACTGAAGAGAAAACATCAAGAGCAGCAAATAAATATAACATAATAAGCAGAATAATACATCGGGTTCAAAAATTATGAGCTGGACTGTGTGATAATAACCATATCAATATGACAGACCATGTGAAACATGGTCTGTGATAACAACCATATCAATATGACAGACCATGTGAAACATGGAAGTTTAAAAAAGAAATAGCAGCCTCTGGTACTGGGCAGCACAATAAACGCACTGTTAAATAGTGAACATTTATTGATTATCACAAAGACACAGAGGTATATCTTAAAACATAGAGGTATAAATGCTCAAAATAAACAAATGGAGAGAAACTGATTCACCACAGAATAATCTGTGTATTAACTGTTGTTACAATTTTCAACAATTCTAATACATATCACACAGTCCTAAACAGAAGAAATGCCAAGGCTATGAAGTGAAATTATTCAATGAGTTTAAAAGGTACTTACAAAAGTAGGGATGATCCATAGCTTCCCTAGCTGTTAATCTCTCCTGATGATCATAACGTAATAACTTATCTAGAAAATCCAATGCTTCTGGACTGACTAAATGTTGGTTCTCACTATGAACAAATCTTTCCCAGCGCTTTCTAGAATGCCTATAAAGAAAAATTCAGTTTGTTAGATACATATATATATATATAATTAGAAAATCAATTCTATAAAATAAAAGTTTATTTATAGGAAAGCAATTGTTTATCAGATTATAAATAATCAACATTTTTCCTCACCTTCCTAGTATATCATTAAACCTTTGGTCTAAATCTATTTGATATTTTTCTATATAAGCATACAAATCATCAGTGCCTAAAACTTTTGCTATTCTTACCAACTACAAGAAAAGAAAATTTCAATTAGTTTCTTATTGAAATTGGAAATTATTCGAAAATATTGAAATAGAAATAGAATATTGACCTGACCTTATTACACGTCAACACAAAACCTATCAATAATTCATCCAAAAATTGAACAAACTCAAAGAAGTTATAATTAAAGAATATACAAAAGTATAACAATGTTTCCTTTCAGTAAAAAAAATAAATAGAAACATCATGGCAGGTATCAAAGTTTACCTTGTCAGTCAGTGGCTTGGATTTAACCTGAAGTATTACCTATCCGTTTTATTAATCATAAATATACCTACTTGGTCATAATTATCATGGCCATGAAAAAATGGTTCTTTCCTAAATATCATACTAGCAAACATACAACCTAAGCTCCACATATCTAATGAGTAATCATACATCTGAAATATATTGGAACAATACACTTGTATAAAAAAAGTTGATATATTGAACATTCATTTAGTGATTAAAAGTGATTAATAGTTTACCCAGCTGCTTTTAGTTAAGATAGCTTTCAAGGCAAGGTAATATACGTCCACTGGCAGCGTTAATTTGAATATAATATATGGGGCAATAACTATATTTATAAATATTTATTGAATATTGATATTTAAGCCAATACTTGATCACACCAAGTTTCATCAAAATGTTTTGAAAATTGAAGCCTCTATTGCAACGACAATAAAATTGTGAAGTGATTTTACTAAGTCAAGAGCAATAACTCAAAAACAGTTCATTGAAAAATCCTAATTTTCAAACTTGACCACCATCTTTTCAATTCCAGTTTCATCAAATTCCATTGATTGCACCTACAATAAACCTTTGACACAATTTAACTAAGTCAAGGGCAATAACTAAAAAAAAAAGTTCATTGAAATAGTCAAATTTAAATTTTGTCGCAACCTTATCAATTCCAAGGCTTAAACTAAGTTTCATCAAAATCCATTGAAAATTATAGCTTCTATTCCATCAACAATAAATTTTGATGTGAGTTTACTAAATCAAGGGCATGAACTCAAAAGCTGTTCATTGAAAAACTGTCAATTCGAACTTGACTGCCGTCTTATTAATTCCAATACTCATAGAAAAGTTTCATCAAAATCCATTGATTGCAACTACTTTAAACTTTTGATGCAATTTTACTAGGTCTAGGGCAATAACTCAAAAACTGGTCATGGAAAATCAATTTAAATGCTCACAAAGTTTCATCAAAATCCATTAAAATTGGGCAATAACTCAGCAAGTGGTTATAATCTTTATATGGCATTTAGTAAAAGGGTTGGTTTGTTTTATTCAACAAGTGGTTTCCTAGCAGGATACACCCACTTTAAAGTATTTTTCTGTTTAAACACAGGTTATTTGAGCCTAATCCAAGATTTCATTAATATACATGATCACACCAAATTTCATTCAAATTAAACAAACACTGTAGTCTCTATCATGTTCACAAGCTAATTGTGTTGTGTTTTGACTAAGTTAGGGGCAATAACTCAAAAACTGTTCATCAAAAAAATTCTTCTCTATACATATACCATAAATTAAAATTATAACAAATTCCATTCAGATGAAAACTGTTGTCTCTTTTGCCAGTTTTGACACGTTTTTTCTAAGTCAAGTGCAATCACTCAAAAACCATTCATCCAAAAAAATCGTCAATATTGAACTTGTCCAAGATCTCATCCAAATAAATTTCAACAACAAATTTCATTCAAATAAGATGAAAACTGAAGTGTCTATAGCCAATTTCGAAGCGTTATGACTAAGTCAGGGGCAATAACTAAACGGTTCAATAAAAAATCATCAATATCAAACTTTTCCAAGTTCTCATCAATATATTGACAAATTCAAACTTGGAACGTCGAAAAAAGTAGAAATGAAAAATGCTTATAATTAGACCGGATAAAAGGTGTTATGTAACTAACTTGTATCCTCTTCTAACACTTGCGGAGTTACTCCTACAGTAACCTTAGTCTAGTTCTAATTAAACTAGGAAAAAAATTCACACTTATAATTTGAAATTCAGTTATAAATGGTGGTATGTTCGCAATTTGTATGTTACAATTTCGAGTGTTTTTGAGCAAAAAATTGAATGAGTTTTAAAGAACAAGGGAAATAATTCACATTAAATATATTTTGATATTTTTAATTTTCCATAGGGCTCAACCATGGGTGATATTAAACAATTTGAGCAAGTTTTATCAAAATTGGTCAAGAATTGTGCCATTTGGAGTGTTCATGAGCAAAAAATTGAATGAGTTTTCAAAAACAAGGGCAATAGCTGATGCTAAATATTTTTTCGATTTATCTGAATTTCAATAGGATTCATCCTTGGGTGGTAACAAATAAAAAAGCCAAGTTTCATCAAAATCCAATAAGAATTGTTTTTTCTAGAGTGTTTACAAGTTAAAATTGTACGAGTTTTTTAAGACCAAGGGCAATAACCCATACTAAATATATTTTGATTTAGCCCGTTTTCAATAGGGTTCATTCTTGAGTTATAAAACACCCCTCACCAAGTTTCATCTAAAATCTGTCAAGAATTGCACATTGTAGAGTGTTTAAGAGCCTTTCAAAAACAAGGGCAATAACTAATACCAAATTTTGGCTTCTTAGGTGATTCACATTATATCATAAATAATCTGCACCTTTTTTGTCTTTTGTGAATCATAACCAAAAGCAGGGTTGCCTTAAGTGATTTTGAGAAGCGGGAAGTCCAGGAATGAGAGGACTAACAGGGGCTACGGCAATGTAAGTTGTCGGATTTTTATTGGTGAATTAATTCAATCTAAGAAAGCTTGTAACACAAGCTACAGTAGGTTTTATGGAATTTTAGATTAACTACACAGTATAATGTTATATGTAATCAATATGTCAGTAATGAAAGCACACCTGGTAGATTTACAAATTGTACACTATTGATTACCCTACAATATTCAATGTTCTTATATTTACTTTCAATATAAAGAAATAATATGGACATAAAGAAAACAGTAGTTATTTAGCATCATTTTACAATAACACCCCACTCTGTAAATAAGCTCTTCAATCTTCTGGCTTAATTTTAGCTTCATTGGTTTTAAAATGCTGAGCATTGTTAAATTGACAAAATAAGGCACTTATTTAAAGATGAAGTAGTTCTAATCATGGTTTTCTCAAGTTTTTTCAACAGCATATTCTTGATACAGAGAAAAGACTGCCAAATTCTAAAACTATTCTAATAAGCATGACCTTAAAGCAAAAACTTACCTGATAATCTAATAAAAGTTCTGGGCCTTTGAAATACCGTGATGCCACACGTACATTATATTCCATGCCAGGATGATAAAACTCAGCTAAACCCCAATCAATTAGACGTAACTGAAAAATTTATTAAGAACTAAAATTTTCAACCGTTCATTTTTTAGACCTTTTGAAGAAATTGCATAAATATATTGTTGACATTATGAGTTTATTTCAACTAATAATATTGAGCTATTATAAAACCAAAAGCTAAGACAAGGTTGAACTACTTTACAATGTTTATGAAATACTACCCTTTACTAAAACTTACCTTTCTATTTTCATGATCAATCATCACATTATGAGGTTTGACATCTCGATGCATGATACCATAACTATGGCAGTAATCCAATGCCTGAAAAAACATAGGTTAAGAGGTTTTGTTACTCATCAATGGGAAGGTAATATATGGTTTAGGTCAAATGAAAATTCTTTGGTAAAACTATGAAGCCAAACAAAAGATTATCAAATAAAACTAAAATATTTCAATGGCATTCAAATGCTTCTTATAATATCTGTTTAACACAATATAATTGACTTACTTTTAATAATTCATATAAATAGAAACGTATATCATAATCAGTGAATGTTTGGTATAATTGCTGAAATAAATATGAAAATTATCTCAAAACCTATTTCATTTACAATTATTTGACCACAGAATAAAGAAGTAAAATAAAATAGCTTGCAATGCTAAGTAAAATACTGGGAGCATTGATTTTGAATAATAAATCAAGCATTTTTAATAAGTAGTAAGTAAGGACAATATCTTATCGTAGCTTCTATTGTTTTTACAACAAATATAGAGACAGGGGCCATAACTCAAAACCGTTACCAAATAAATCGTCAAATTCAAACATGACAATCAATATATCAATTCAAATGCTCACACTCATCAGATTCATCAAAAGCAATTGAAAGTTGCAGATTCTATTTTGTCTACAAAAAATGTTGATGGAATGGACCGACAGACAATATATGTCGAACATATTCATGTAAGCGTATACAAGTGGTTGCCTAGCAAGATAAGACCACTTTAAAATATATTTTCGGTTTTAACACAGGCAATAATTCAAACATTATTTAGGTCTAATTCAAGTTCTCATCAATATAAATGTTCACACCAAATTTGATTCAAATCAGATGAAACCTAGTCTCTATTGTTTTTACTAGCTAATTTTCAGGAGTTTTGACTAAGTCAAGGGCAATAACTCAAATATAGTTCATCAAAAATAGTAAATATTGAACTTGTTCAAAATCTCAGCAATAAAAATGATCACATCAAATTTCATTCAAAACAGATGAAAATTGTATTACCTATCGCAATCACAAGCCAATTTCGCAGTTTTTGACTAAGTCAAGTGCAATAACTCAAAAACAGTTTATCAAAAAATCGTCAATTTTGTACTTGACCTCATCAAGATCTCATCAACTTCAATGATCACACCAAATTTCATTCAAATCAGATGAAAACTGTTGTCTCTGTGGTGTTCACAAGTCTGTTTTGACGCCTTTAGACTAAGTCAAGTGCAATAACTCAAAAAACGTTCACCAAAAAATCGTCACTCTCAAACTTGTTTAAGATCTCATCAATATAAATAATCTCACAAAATTTCATTCAAATCCAATGGAAATGGTTTTAACGGAAGTCAAGTGCAAAATTCTCAAAAACAGTTCATCGAAAAATCGCCTATTTCGAATTAGTCCAAGATCTCATCAATATAAATGATCACAGCAGTTTCATTCAAATCCAATGAAAAATGTAGTCTCTATAGTGTTTACAAGCCAATTTTAACGCGTTTTTGCTAAGTCAAGGGCAATAACTCAAAAACTGTATATCGAAAAATCGAACTTGTCGAGATCTCATCAATATAAATGATCACAGCAAGTTTCATTCAAATCCGACAAAAAACTGTAGTCTCTATCACGTTCACAAGCAATTGTAGACGGACAGACCGACGGACAGGGGTGACGACAATATACGACCACATTATTATGTGGGCGTATAAAAAATGTATATTTAAGAATGACTGAAGGTATGAATCAAATCAAAAATTTGTAAATAAAATAATGTAAATAAACTTTTATTAAGGCAGTAAATCGGGAAAATAACTTACCTTAAAATCTGTGTTATTCACATGTTCAAATATAAGGGCAGGAGTGCGAGACTGAAAGAATAAAACATTAATTGCGGTAATAATCATGAACAGACTTGAAGTAAATTTAAAGGAACAGTCCAAAAACCAAAGTTTTACGTTAAAAAAGATGATGAAAGATGCCTGGATGTGGTCACCTTTTGATATGGCATGACGAAAGTATGCATGATTATGCTGTCCAGGTGTAGATAGAAATGCTTAGAAACTTATATGTCTGGCATGTAATATTGAAACAGGCAATAATTAATCAAGCTTAAGCATATGTTTATCAAAACTTTCCCACAACCAGTTGTGCCTATAATCTACACAAAAGAATTACAGTAAAAATTAAGATTCTTACCACTGGGTCTTTAACAATTGCAAGTAAAGTGATAATATTAGTTCCTCCTCTTAAATTTTCCAAAATCTTTATCTCTCTTTTGATTTTCTTCTTTTTTACAGGCTAAAAATGAAAAATGACGTGAATGCAATAATGAAGATCATTTTATCTTTAGCTCATTATTTTATTGTGAAATATCAATAGATTTCTGAAATTGTGGTAGGACATTTCCAGAATATATTCTTTGTAAATTTGCTTCAACGCAAATTTATTTTAAAGTCTAGTAGAATTTCCACAAATATGTAATGAAAAGTGAACAATGAAAACAGAGTCTGGCAGATCAAGTTACATACGATAAGACTAGATTGTATTAAAAGATATCTTGCCAGGCAAGGTAGAATACGCCCACTGGCAGCATTGAATTTGAATAATAAATTGAGCAATAACTCAAAAAGAATTCTGAATATTTTTTCAATGCCATTGCTCGCACCAAATTTCATCAAAATCTTTTGAAACCTGGAGCTTCTACACACCCACAATACCATTTTGATGGTCAAGGGCAAAAACTGAAAAACTATTCATGGAAAATCAGCAAATTCGAACTTGACCACCGCCTTATCCATTCCAATGCTCATACCAAGTTTCATTTAAATCCATTGAAAATTGTAGCTTCTGTGTCTACAACAAATATAGAGGCAGTGGCAATAACTCAAAAAACGTTCATCGAAAAATCGTCAAAATTGAACTTGCCCACCGTCTTATCAATTCCAGTTTTATTGTAGCTTCTAAAGTGTCTACAACAAATGTTGACGGACCGACAGAACGGGGCTGACGACAATATACGTCTCCACATTCATGTGGGTGTATAAAAAGTCCCTCTCTACACACCTTTAAAATTTTTATCACACATTTTTCATTGTTTGTAATATTGACTGACTCGAACACCTCACTATATTTACCACGTCCTAGTTTTCGTACAATTTGATAATCATCTTGATTTCTGAAAATAGTTATTTAAATTACAAAATATTCGTGGTAAAAAATAAATTTAGCACTTTATCTTCAAATTGCTAGCAAATCAAGCTAGCAAGATGAACATTAAATCTGACTGAGCAATACGTAGATATCAACATGAAGTATGAGAAAATCTTTTATATAAACGTCTGCATCTTATTCCTTGAAGTGAAAAATCCAGTATTAACATAACTTTAAGTACCTCAGAAAATGGAATCAAAGACTGAAATAAGAGCAGTGGTACAATGGCATATAAAAGTAAGTCATCCTATATATAACCTAAGACAAGTCTGTGTTTAGATAATGTTTCACAAAACTAAACAGGAATATGCAAATGATTCTATGCTCTAACATCTGCTTTCCATGGTAGAACATGGCAACAAAAATCATACCAAGATCTGAAGCTTTTAAGTCTGTACTTACCCCCATTCAACAACATGTGATTCATAATCCCAATAATCTTTAGGTTTGTGTGTGTTGACATCAGGGTACACTCGAGCACGACTTGGAAGAGGTGGCATAATGACTTGATTTATAACCAATGATTTAGAATTCTTAAACACAAATCCTTTCAGGACAACTAGTGTCCTTAACCTAATTAACAGGATACTGGTATCTGTAAAGGCTTATGCGATGAAATACCTATCAATTCTGAAATAAAAAACAGAACTATGAAATACCAATTTAATGTCTTTTGAAGTTAATTCTATAGGGCGCAAAAAAAACAAACACGTAAGGTTTACCCCAGATCCTACAGAAACTATGTAGCCAAAAAACTTAAAATAACTCTTGTACAGATTTCTGTTGAAACCCGAAAGAGGGTTTCTGATCTGATCTCCATTCTATGCCCCAGAATAGCCATTACCTATGTTCATAATTCTTGTCTAAACATGGACTAATAATTGTCTTACTAGAGCTAGGTAACAGGTTTTCATAGCACAAGAATATGATTTTATTGGCTACCCTTTGTTACTAAAAAAATAAATTAATCTTGCACTATTCTTTTGATAGTCTCAAACATAAAAGAATATCTTAGAACCCTCAAAATTCTTAACAGGCCTATCAGATTATCAAGCCAGAAAGGCTATGTAAGTTGATAATTAGTCTACAAAACACAACGTAACAAAACACTGTAACTTAGGCTAGATCTAGTGTAACAGAACTCAAGTTGTTATTATTTGGACCTAAAAGTTTACAGAATTTTACAGTTACAAACGGCTTACCTACTTCCTTACTAAGAGTTTTTATCTATATGTTATTATAAAAAAAATAAAGGCTCTTATGGCTTATGAGTGGTCTAGTGACGACAAAGCAAAATCTTCGTCCTCAATGATGACAGCATTTCCATACGTTCCTACTCGATACATACCTTTATAATTAGTCCTTTAATTCCAAAACAGTTACATTTAGAGACCCGTAAGGCGAATAAGCCTTACATTGAATTAATTTTTGTGGATTATGTAACATTTGGACAAGGGTAGTCGTTGGTGATACATAGAACACAATAAAATTTCCAGATAAAATATATGGCACTCCTGAACAAGATGGCGGCCGTCTTTCACCCGCGAAGTTGTAACGAGGCTATTTTCCCAATAACTCTAAGAAATCACGAGTTCTTCCCCTTTAACCGTGTAATAAGAATCACCAAACTTGATAAGGGTCTGATATTATTCTCAAAAACCAAGGTCCCCACCATCTTATTAATGTTAGTGCCACTTTAATTTACTTTAATGACACCTGGAGTAAGAGAACTTTACACACTTAAAAAAAGCTTCCCAGGCAATGAAATATACGCCCACTGGCAGCATTGAATTTGTCAAGCACTTCTTTTTGGGGTGATTAATGTACAATTTTACTAAATTTCATTCAAATCTCTCAGAGTATACCTTATAAAAAGGCAAAAACACATTAAATATTTTCGGTATTTTTGATTTTTTAAATAAGTTTCGTCAAAATCTGTAAAGACTTGTGTCTTGTAATGCCAAAAATCGAATGTGATAAGAAGATGGGCAATAATTATTATTAGGCCTAAATATTTTGGACAATTTTGATTTTCAATAGGGTACATCCAAAATTCTCCAAAATATGGAATCGGGCCTTGTAGCTGCTTCAGAACTAAAATAAAACGCGTTTTATTGCAAGAGTAATAATTCATGTACCGGTAAAAAGACGGTGGGTTCGTTTTGCCACATTGCCCAACTCGCCGCATCGTTCCCAATGCTTATAAAAGACTTGTAAAACGAAACTAAGAGTTTCTGATAAAATCTGAAATGGCGTCATTTTTTACACATGAAACGAAATATTTGTTTATTTTTTATCCCGCTGCAAGTGTTTTATTTATAATTTGGACCTGTTAGGAAAATCGAAACTGTAATATGTAATATGTCATTTTTTCTAAATAACCGTAGGTTTGTAGGTTTATGCCTCCAACTGCCGACGGTATAGGGAGCCAATCAACTCCAGCCTCTGTCTTATCCACTAGGATATTCTGGGACTTATCTGAAACCAGTGGAGGTTGAGCTACTGCCGAATTAAATGGCACATCATATATGAAAATTTAGAATTTTTGATCACTTACTAACTCATATTACTCATATGTGCCATTTTTCTAGCACATGAGGCACGCAGTAAAGGGACGTAACTTTTATCAGTTAAAAGCAATTTTATTTTATGAACTTGTTTTGTTTTAAAGATTTATATTTGTATCATCAATTGTGCTAGGTATTTCTTTTCCATTCCAGATATATTACAGCTTCGATTTTCCTAACAGGTCCAAATTATAAATAAGACACTTGAGGGGACATCAGATTAAACAATATTTCGTTTCATGTGTAACAAATGACGCCATTACAGATTTTATCAGAAACCTTTAGTTTCGTTATACAGGTCTTTTATAAGCAGTTGGGCACGATGCGGCGAGTTGGGCAATGCGGCAAAACCAATCCACCGGTAAATAGCCATAATTTGGTGTTTTTCGCGATTTTTAGAGTTTCAGTAGGGTTCATCCTTGGGTGAATGTTTTTTAAAGAACATGGTTAATAATTCACATTAAATATCCGTCATTAAATGTGCCTAATTGACATGCATGACGGCAATATGACGTTCCACATTTCATTTGGGGATATAAAGAGCGAAGAAAAAAAAAGCTTATCAATTACAGTCTATATACACCTATTACAGGTATTATGTTGGCAGTCTGGTACTGATGCACACTTCAGTGACAAAACGTACCAAATTGGACCAGCCAGCATGTTAACATTTTCAAACAAAACAATAGGTTGCCAAGCAAGATACGGCCACTAAGATAACTTTTTATACGTTCACAAATCAATGTGGGCGTATATAGGGCCCAGTCGTCGCCCCTGGCTGGCTGTCTCTCTGTCCATCTGTTCACAATTGTTGACGAAACCTTTTCTGACGAAAGATAAACTCTATTGAAAATCAAACCAATCGCAGAATATTTACTATGAGTTATTACTCTTGTTCTTGAAAACATGTTTCATTTTTTGTGGACACAATAGAGAGTTGGTTTAATGAAGGATTTTGATGAAGCTTGGTGTGAGTGTTTGAGTGAACCCTAAGTAATATGTATTGTTCCTTGTTGTTGCTGGTTTTAAATGGATTGTGGTGAAAATTGTTCTCTTAATCACCCGAGGATGTAATAGAATCATAAACAAAAACTCTTGTCTAACTCCTGGACAAGTTAGCTGCCGTAGTAGATTTGGGCGTAAAAGATGACCATCGCTATTTTTCAGTATATTTAAGGCATCTGGTCAAATCGCAACACACATCTAAGTTGTCCAAGATATTTTAACATAATTTTAATGAACACTAAAGTCTTTTCTTGAATCTTTTAAAATAAACTAAAAATTCGTTCATTGAAAAATTGTTAAAATCAAACCAAAATCTGCATATAAATGAACAAATTTAATTAAAATTAGATATAAACTGGAGTCTCTATTATCTTCACAAGCTGGACGGACAGGGGCGACGGCAATATAGGATCAAATTTAAATTTTTGGAAATTTAAATAATATAAAAAATAGAGATGGCCATCGTAATACGCCCATATTTATAATAGCCAATTTTCCGGGAGGTTGACAAGAATTCTGGGTAAATGACAGATTTTCTGATTTTTAAATAATTAGGAACACTCAAAGTTTCATCAAATTTCATACAATTTTCGGTTGGTCTGATTTTCAATAGGGTTCACTCTTAGGTTATTACAAACACTCATACCAAGTTTCATCTATAAACCAGCTCTCTGTTGTGTCCACAATAAATGTTTTGAAGAATAAGGGCAATAACTCATACAAAATATTTTCGATTAGTTTAATTTCAATAGTGTTTATCCTCTGATCGATTACAAACACTCACATCAAATTTCATCAAAATCCATCCAGAAACCAACTCTCTATCATGTCAACAAAGGATTCAAGAACAAGGGCAATAACTCATAGAATTTTTTTTTTCACACTCACACCAAATTTTATGAAAATCCATCCAGATTGGTCTGTTTTTCAACAGGATTCATCCTTGGATTATAACAAACACTCACACCAAGTTTTGTCAAAATCCCTGAAGAAACCAGCTCTCTATGGTGTCCAAAAAGAATTAAAGAACAAGGGCAATAACTCATAGATAAGAATTTTTGATTGGTCTGCTTTTAAATAGGGTTCATCCTTGGGTGATGACAAAGACTCACACCAAGTTTCAACAAAATATATCAAGAAATCAACTCTCTATCCTGTCCACAAGAGGGTCGATGACAATATACACCCACATTAATTAGGGGGGTATAAAATATATCAAAATATTGGTCCAGCAGTTGTCAAATCACCACTTTCAATGGGGCCAATTTAAAAGGTATCTGTAAGAGGCTTATGATCATCACCCTCTTAAGAAATAAGCAAGCAATTAATGAACAAGAACATTATTTATTAACAAAAATAATCATTTCAACAAAATTATAATACACTTCATGTTTTTCTTGTGTGACAAGTAGATAGCCTTATTGTCTTACTATAGACCTAACAGACTTACAAATCCTAGCTCCACCTTACTTAACCTTGCATTAATAGCTAACAGTTACAATTCTTCTGATATTTCTCAATAAAATCTTAGTTGATAACTTTCATTTCCATTATTAATTCTTAATAAAACTCATTTATATATAATGATCTTTAAATTTCATGTTTGATTTATGAGCAGTTTGTAAATAATTAAATGTGATTATAGCCTAGCTGTCATTCCACCAGTAACCAGAATTGTTTCACCAGTAATATATTTAGAATCATCTGATGCTAAGAAAGAAACTGTTCCAGCACAATCTTCGGGATCTCCCATCCTACAAAAGGTACGTCATTATAAGTGACACTGACACTGGCCAATATCATATTAAAACCTATTCATTAAACTTGGTCAAAAAAAGTATATATATTCATCACTTGAACTTGTCAGGTGCCATGACCAAAAGATAGATTTTCTAAATAAGGCAGGATTTTTCAATGCACTAATAAATAATTAAAAGGTCTATAAATAATTACCTGGACATAGGAATCTGTTTAACTACTTGATTATGGACATTATCGTTAGTCCATAACTACAAAGAAATAATATAAGATAGCTTGCCAGGCAAGGTAATATACGCCCACTGGCAGCATTTATTTCAAATAAAAACTTTTCAGTAAGGTTACAATAAGTGGAATGAATTATTCAACCTACCAACCTATTTTATTCTAGGGTCTCTAGTTTCATTAAAAACTGTCAAGAATTGTACCTAATAACAACTCATTAAATATTTTTCGGTATTTTTATGATTTGCAATAGGGTTCACCCTTAATAATATTTTGATATTTTTAATTCTTAATAAGGCTCATCCTTGGTTGATATTAAACAATTTCAGCGAGTTTTGTCAAAAAGGAATGTTTAGAGTGTTCACAAGCCAAAAGTTGAAAGCGTTTTTGAAAACAGGCGCAATAACTGACACTAAATATTTTTCGATTTATCTGATTTTCAATAGGGTTTATCCTTGCGAGAAAACAAATACTAAAGCCAAGTTTCATCAAAATCCATTCAAAATTGTTCTTTCTAGAGTGTTTGCGAGTTAAATTGAACGTGTTTTCAAAAACAAGGTCAATAACTTGTACTAAATATTTTTCGATTTTCAATAGGGTTCATCCTTGGGAGACAACAAATACTCAAGCCAAAGTTAATCAAAATCCATTAAGAATAGTTCTTTCTAGAGTGTTTACAAGCTAAAATTGAATGCGTTTTCAAGAACAAGGGCAGTAACTCATACTAAAATTTTTTTCGATTTTGCTGATTTTCAATAGGGTTCATCCTTGAGTTATAACACACTCTCACACCAAGTTTCATCGAAATCCATCAAGAATTGTGCCATGTAGAGTGTTTACGAGACAAAATCGAGACAAATCGAACGCGTTTAAAAGAACAAGGGCAATAATTCATATTAGATATATTTTGATATTTTTAATTTTCAATTAGGCTCATCCCTTGCGATATCCAACAATTTCAGTGAGTTTTGTCAACATTGGTCATGAATTGTACCTTCTAGAGTGTTTATTAGCCAAAAAGTTAAACCCGTTTTCAAACACAAGGGCAATAACTGACACTAAATATATTTCGATTTATTTGATTTTCAATAAGGTTCATCCTTGGGTAAAAACAAATACTCAAGCCCAGTTTTATCAAAATCCATTAAGAATTGTTCTTTCTAGAGTGCTTACAAGCTAAAATTGAACGCGTTTTCAAACACAAGGGCAATAACTGATACTAAATATTTTTCGATTTAACTGAATTTCAATAGGGTTCATCCTTAAGTGATTAGAAATACTCATGCCAAGTTATGTCAAAATCGCTCAAGAATTGTGACTTGTAGAGTGTTTACAAGGCAAAAATCCAACACATTTTATAGAACAAGGGCAATAATTCCTATTAAATATATTTCGATATGTGCTGTTTTCAAAAGGGTTCATTCTTGGGTGATATTAAACAATTTCAGCAAGTTTCGTCAAAATCGGTCAATAACTGTGCTTTGTAGAGTGTTTACAAGCTAAAAATTGAACGCGTTTTCAAAAACAAGGGCAATAACTGATATTAATTTTTTTTCGATTTGACTGGTTTTCAATAGGCTTCATCCTTGGGTGATAACAAATACTCAGGCCAAGTTTCATTAAAATCCATTAAAAATTGTTCTCTCAAGAGTGTTAACAAGCTAAAATTGAACGCGTTTTCAAGAACAAGGGCAATAACTCATACTAAATGTTTTTCGATTTCGCTGATTTTCGATAGGGTTTATCTTTGTGTTATAACATACTCTCACACCAAGTTTCATCATAATCGGTCAAGAATTGCACTTTGTAGAGTGTTTACGAGCCATTCAAGAACAAGGGCACAAACTCATACTAATTTTTTTCCGATTTCGCTGATTTTCAATAGGGTTCATCCTTGCGTGATCATAAACACTCATATTAAGTTTCATCTAAATCCGTCAAGAATTACACCGTGTAGAGTGTTTACGAGCAATTGTGGACGGACGGAGGGATGTGGGTGACGACAATATACGCCCCCCATTTCATGTGGGCGTATAAAAACTGTCAAGAATTGTACCTAACTCAACTCATTCAATATTTTTCGGTATTTTTATGATTTGCAATAGGGTTCACCCTTAATAATATTTTGATATTTTTAATTCTTAATAAGGCTCATTCTTGGTTGATATTAAACAATTTCATCGAGTTTTGTCAAAAATGAATGTTTAGAGTGTTCACAAGCCAAAAGTTGAAAGCGATTTTGAAAACAGGCCCAATAACTGACACTAAATATTTTTCGATTTATCTGATTTTCAATAGGGTTTATCCTTGTGAGAAAACAAATACTAAAGCCAAGCTTCATCAAAATCCATTCAAAATTGTTCTTTCTAGAGTGTTTACGAGTTAAATTGAACACGTTTTCAAAAACAAGGGCAATAACTTGTACTAAATATTTTTCGATTTTCAATAGAGTTCATCCTTGGGAGACAACAAATACTCCAGCGAAGTTACATCAAAATCCATTAAAAATTGTTCTTTCTAGAGTGTTTACAAGCTAAAATTGAACGCGTTTTCAAGAACAAGGGCTATAACTGACACTAAATATATTTCTATTTATTTGATTTATAATAGGGTTCATCCTTGGGTAAAAACAAATACTCAAGCCAAAGTTAATCAAAATCCATTAAGAATAGTTCTTTCTAGAGTGTTTACAAGCTAAAATTGAATGCGTTTTCAAGAACAAGGGCAGTAACTCATACTAAAAAAATTTTCGATTTCGCTTTTCAATAGGGTTCATCCTTGAGTTATAACACACTCTCACACCAAGTTTCATCGAAATCCATCAAGAATTGTGCCGTGTAGAGTGTTTACGAGACAAAAATCGAACGCGTTTAAAAGAACAAGGGCAATAATTCATATTAGATATATTTTGATAATTTTAATTTTCAATTAGGCTCATACCTTGCGATATCCAACAATTTCAGTGAGTTTTGTCAACATTGGTCATGAATTGTACCTTCTAGAGTATTTATTAAAAAGTTAAACCTGTTTTCAAACACAAGGGCAATAACTGATACTAAATATTTTTTGATTTAACTGAATTTCAATAGGGTTCATCCTTAGGTGATTACAAATACTCATGCCAAGTTATGTCAAAATCGCTCAAGAATTGTGACTTGTAGAGTGTTTACAAGGCAAAAATCCAACACATTTTATAGAACAAAGGCAAAAATTCCTATTAAATATATTTCGATATGTGCTTTTTTCAAAAGGGTTCATTCTTGGGTGATATTAAACAATTTCAGCAAGTTTCGTCAAAATCGGTCAATAACTGTTCTTTGTAGAGTGTTTACAAGCTAAAAATTGAACGCGTTATCAAAAACAAGGGCAATAACTGATATTAATTTTTTTTCGATTTGACTGGTTTTCAATAGGCTTCATCCTTGGGTGATAACAAATACTCAGGCCAAGTTTCATTAAAATCCATTAAAAATTGTTCTCTCAAGAATGTTTACAAGCTAAAATTGAACGCATTTCAAGAACAAGGGCAATAACTCATACTAAATGATTTTCGATTTCGCTGATTAGGGTTTATCCTTGAGTTATAACATACTCTCACACCAAGTTTCATCAAAATCGGTCAAGAATTGCACGTTGTAGAGTGTTTACGAGCCATTCAAGAACAAGGGCACGAACTCATACTAATTTTTTTCCGATTTCGCTGATTTTCAATAGGGTTCATCCTTGAGTGATCATAAACACTCATATTAAGTTTCATCTAAATCTGTCAAGAATTACACCGTGTAGAGTGTTTACGAGCAATTGTGGACGGACGGACGGACGGACGGATGTGGGTGACGACAATATACGCCCCCCATTTCATGTGGGCGTATAAAAATTATTCAACTTCCTGACTAAACCATTTTCAGAAAATAGCAGGTTGTAAGATTACCAATAACCCTACAGACATATCTGATAGAAACAAAACTAACATGCCCAGTGATTCAGGCACTGTTTGTTACATACAATACGTCAATGTTAAAGATCCTTCAAAAGTTCAAAAATTGATTAAAAGCAGGCTATTGCTGCCATTGTGTCTCAGTTTTCTGTTTTCACACATAGTATAAATAAGATCAGGAAAGACATGTTTTATAAAAATGATTTGGCTATGTCATAGACTCTATAGTTACTATATATACTTACTGCTTTACTAAAATTAGTTTTAATAATTCCAGGAGCTAAAACATTGACTCGAATATTTGACTCGGCTAATTCAGGTACCATTGCTTTAGCTAAACCCAATAAAGCTGTCTTACTCACACCATAAGGACCTAGAAGCTGAGGGAAAACATATAAGATCATGTGAAAAAGCTAGAAAACTTAGCGTCCAAGATATATTGGATTTGCACATGCAAAAGAGTGGTTTCCTAGAAACTACACTTTTTGGTGTGTGTTACAAACTTAAAACTCAAATCTAAAACAGTAGTCTTTTTTCGCACAAAGGCAATGATGACAAAGGTCTACAGGTCTCTTGTTACTTACAGATAATGGAACATAACCAGCAATAGAGCTAACTAAAATAATGGATCCACTCCTGTAAACATAAGTCAATTTAATTAATATACAAAAGAATACATAGCTATTATTATATCAGAAGAGTGATTTAACCATTCTTATAGGAATTCTTGTTTTCAAACTAAATGATCAAGACTTTAAAAATTTAACATCAAGTATTTTTTTTTATGTCAACAGAAATTATATATTTTACCTTTTATATTTATTAATAAAGTTACTTTAAGAGGGGAAAATAAATTCTGTAAAATTATGGATGGAATTGCACATTATTCAGAAAAACTTAAAAATGTTATTACCCTCTTTTGGCAATATGTGGTACTGTTTCTTGACATAATAAAAATGCTGCTTTTACATTGATATCAAATATCTGAAAAAAATGTAGTGATTTGAAATCTATTTAGAATAAAAATGGCAATCATGCTGAATAAAAGCTATTTCATTCACTGATATTTTTTTCAAGATCAAGTTTTATACATATTAGTAACAGGACAAAAATATTTCAAAGATCGGGAGGAATTATTGACTTTTTTTTTATAGATTAACAAATTTCAAGTCTAGTACGGCAATTCCTTAAAATCTCAGATGTAATATATCATATAATGGTACTGAGTGAAATTACATATCTTATATGAACAGTGAAAGGTTTGGCTGAATTAAATTGAATCGCAAATTGACTTGAATTGCTTATGTGAAATTATGTCAAGAGGAGTCAAAGTGCTCTAAAACTATATTCATAGAAATAGATTACCTTGTCCCACTGTTCTTCTTTAACCTACAATGATAGTGTATATAATTATGATACAATTTCATATTAGTGATCAAAATATTTAAACAAAATATGCCTTATCTTTCACCATATAGCAAAAAGCCTGACTGTTATACTTTAAATTATTTTTTTTTTCTTTCTTTTAACAAGTTCTTAAAAATAACCACCTTGATTCTTTTCAAATTGATCAAACTGTTCCAAAATGAATCCAAGCAAACAGAATGAGATGAATATATAGGTTTTATATCAACGAATACTATTAACATGATGTATTTGCCACAAATAACACACATTATTGCAGTGCGTTCATCGAACGCACTGCTTTGTTTTCGAAATGACTTTTTTTTTTTTCGAATTTTACCCTCGCTTTTTCTCTAAGAAGGCAACTTGCTACCACTTATCTGTTGCTTTCTGCTATTCAAACTCTGAGACTACCATTTTTTAAATGCAAAATGACACATTGAGGTCAACCGGAAACGAGCTGTGGGCAAAAGCGCTATTTTGGGTTTTTGCTGTTTATTTCCTCTAGTTTTCAACTGATTTTGACAGAACTTCTTTTGTTAGCTTTTTTAAACTGCTAGCTACTTAACTGCAGTTTTAAACTGCTAATTTCATTACTTTTGTATTTGACTTTTTTATTTTTAATTTTTACGTTTTTTTCAACTTCTACAGTTTTATTCTCATCCACCTGAAAACTAACAGGTAGATAGACATTGTTAATGTGATCTAAAATAAGTTTTCAAATTTTCGACATCACTTCCGGTTTTAAAGTTATTCTCTTGTAAATTTTAAAAACCCAACTTCCGGAATTCTTAAGATATTTCAAAAATTCGTTTTGCAACATGCTAGAAATAGTCATACAAAAAAACAAAGATGACCGGACCGTATTGAAATGTTAAACTTTTGTAAAATTAAAAATGGGACCTCATATTTTCATATCTTATGACTAGTCATTTGCGCAATCATATTTGGGAGCCGATTTTTGAATTTTGATTTTGATGTTCTTTTATTTCCATTTTAATTTTTTGGGTAATGACCAAAATTTCAATGGCCCGTATTTTGTGACCTTGACCTTTGGTGACCTTGTGACCTGAACAAGAGTTATTGCCCTTGATGATATCTATTCAATGATATATCCTTAAGTGTTGTCGGATGTCTACTTCCGGTTTTATTACCGACAGGAGCGTAGCGTGACCATTTTGACTGGGGGGTGTAACGTCTAAGTTTTACCGACGAACACGTGTAACGTCAAAGTTTTACCGACGAACACGTGTTCTTCCCGGGGCAAAAATAACTTACTCGCACTTTTAAGTATATACATTATACACGAACGAAATCCATCGTTAAAGCAAATCCTAAACCTTAGAAAACCATATCAATCAGGGGTGTATCTAGAATATGGCTGAGAGGGGGGACTGAAAGGTGATTTTTCCAAGGCAAGCCCTGCAGGCCAAAGGCCTTCGTATTCGGCCCTTGCAGTGGCGGGGGGTTCGGGGGTCCTTCCCCGGAAAATTTTACATACTTGGAAACCCGGAGAATACATCTGACGCGATTTTGGAAGTCTTTTGCACTGGTCCAAATTATCAATTTTCATCAGAAAACCATATGTTTTCTATGTCCTTTTTCGACCTATTCTGCGTTTTACCGACATGGGGGGGGGGGGGGTGTTCGGCTGTTCTCCCCCTGAAAATTTTACAAACTAGGAAACCCGGAAAATACATCTGACGCGATTTTGGAAGTCGTTTCCACCGTCAAAATTATCAATTTTCGTCGGACAACCATATGTTTTATATAGCCTTTTTCGACCTATTCTGCGGTTTACCGACAAGTTCAATAAAAATCACTTTTTATGTAGACGAACAGTTTTCCGATAACATCATAACTGACACAAGGTTTCCACACTTTCGGTCAGCCAATCGGTTTTACCGAAGGCTCTATTTCCCATCCATGACCGTCTATTATCGACCGATTCCGCGTTTTATCGACAAGTTTAGTAAAAATCACTTTAATGTAGACGAACGGTTTACCGATAACATCTTAAGAGACACAAGGTTTTCACTCTTTCGGTTAACAAATCGGTTTTACCGACGGCTCCATCTATGACCTTCTTCTATCGGCCAATTCCGCGTTTTACCGACAAATTCAAATAACGAACAGCTTACCAATAAAAAGGGTATCGGTTAACCAATCGGTTTTACCGAAGACTCCAGTCATAACCAACTTATACCGACCGATTCCGGTAGTTTCAGTAAAAAAAAATACTTTTAATGTTGACAGTTTACTGATAAAATCATAACCAACACAAGGTTTTTACTTTTTAGGTTAATTGGTTTTACCGACGGTCCCACCTTACCGTCTTTTATCGACCGATCCTAACCAACTCAATGTTTTGACTTTTTAGGTTAATTAATCGGTTTAATCGATCGATTCCGCGTTTTACCGACGGTTCCATCCATGACCCCCCTTTTTACCGACCGATTCCGCGTTTTACCGACGAGTTCAGTAAAACTGGGGGGGTGTGACACCCCCCCACACCCCCCGGTAGCTACGCCCCTGATTACCGATTGAAATATGTGATTTTTATTTTTAAAGAGCTCTGTCACGTGAACTAATTTATCAATAACAAAAATTCATATTGAATCTTATTACAGTTTATCTGCTCTTTGTAATGATATATAAAACCACATATTTCCACCAAAAATGCGCTTTTTAGTATTTGAAAATTTGGTATTTTCTTCTCTACTAACTGTGCGTAATTTTTTAAAAATCGAAATGGGGCCTCTGGTGATACTCCGATTCGTGTAATTTTGATGTCTATAGAATGTAATATCGATTTCTGAGTCATATTTGGAAACCGATTTTTGAATTTTGATTTTGATATTTTAAGTAATTTTTTAGTAATATATAAAAACTTCGAATTGTGTATATTTTAACCTTGACCTTTGGTGACCTTGTGAGCATCACAAATGTGATAGCTCTCGATAAGATCTAACCATTGATATATTATATTTTGTTGTACGATGTATACTTTTCGTTTTATTGCCATTTGAAAATTGCGAATTTCATCTTTTTGTTGAATTATGCGTTTGCGCGATCTACATGACACGAGTTTCAGCGAACCGATTATGCTTTGAAATAAAACGACATATAGGCCTACTCTGTAAAATAACGTTACTGTTTTACCGATACTTTGTGGGGCAGTTTTAAAGCATATGTCAAAACTGCTACGCACTGCGTCAGAACCTCGCGAAGCCTGGGGATCTAGTATATACTTACATTCATCATAGGTCCAAAATAAGGATTCACGGCAGCATTAGAAACCAAAATATCAATTGCACCAAATCTTTCAATTGTCTGTTAGATTGAAAGAGAAGTTATTTTTATTCTATGACTAGTTAATTTCATGTAGTTATTTCGGTAGAAGATTTAAGTCGCTTGCCATTCAAATCCCCATAAACAAGGCCTAGTTTATCTGACTCTACTCCAGTTGACAACTGTCAAAATCCCAGGCTGAAATTGAGGCTGATGTTTCGGACTAGTATACTCACTGAACTCTATGTAGCTACATGACACTTTTTACTAGAAAAAGAAACCTGTCCATGAAATTTTGATATAGGAATAAGCTTATACCAGTACCTTATTAACAAGATTTGACCTATCATTTGTTTTACCAACATGACAAACCATTCCTTCTACATCCAACTTTTCATTTTTTAGTTTTTCAACTGCCTGTTTTACATTTGCTTCTTTTCTGCTACTTATCATAATTTTGGCTCCATCTTGTCCTAAACGCCTAGCTATTGCATAACCAATTCTGAAGTAAAAGATTACTTATTATTAATAGAAATCTTTAATTTAGCACCAGTTTATAAAACTCTTATATATAGGTTTCAAATACATGTTGTTGGGCAGAGGATATATTAAGCAAGTGCCAATTATTTAGTTAGGCTTAAGAATACTGTGAGACCTTATAACTTATCATAAGAATGATTACACTTGAATTCATAAGAATTATAGCCTTAGCCTGTGTTTAAGAGGGTGAATGATATCAAGAAATATGTGATAAGTTTTCTATATTATACTACTTTGTCATTATTATACTACATCTGGAATTGACTACTAATACTTTAGCCATAGCACTAGCCTACTTAAATTTACAAAGAATATAAAATATTTATATATTACCCTTCTGTTGATGCAGTAACAATAGCCACCTTTCCAAACAATTTTCCTGTAGAAGTGGCCATTACAACTATTAAACTTTCTTTCTGAGGGTGCTCCGAATATGTTTTATCCTATTTCAACCAAATAGACTTTGGACCCGTGAAGATGAGCAAGAAACTGAAAGTAGAAAACAATGTAGGCTTAAGCCTATTATCCTATGCAAGCATTATCAATCATTGTTCATTCAATCAATGAGTAACGTTTAAAATGAGTAATGCATTTCTCTATTCTCTATTATAATGACATCGAGTGAGTTTGTTACAGTTCGTAGCCAGGCAAATAGATTGTGACAGAATATTTGAAAAGTTGTTTGTTTATTCGGCCATATTTACGTACTAAAATCCTAAGTCAGGATAACAAAGACTAAATAACCTTTTACTTCGCGGAGCCTTTGTAATGGTTATAAATAAAGCCATGCTTAATAATCATTTCAGTTATTGTGTCGTCTTTTCGAAAGACTTAATACGATTGACAGGCCTTAGTAAGAATGGACATGTTATTAATAGATTCTTGTTGAATTCTCGGAATGGAAAAGGTAATAAAGGGTCTAATACTGCACATTTTATTATGATGTAATTATGTCTACATGGCACGGATTATGGATATGCTGCATATGAAAGTGAAATGAATAATTGATTATCAGTTAAAAAATTAGTAAAATAATCAATAATATTTTTTTTTCATGAAACATTTAGCTATGACGGGGCGGAATGGAATAATAAGAGATTACACAACAGAATCAAACAAAGACAAGAAAAAAATTAAGGTAGAAGTCAAAAATAAATTTTTAAATAGGAGAAATAAGCCTATATATAGTAGGCCTATAGATCTATTTAATTAATTTGAAACTAACTATTTATGTTTAAATAAATGTTATAAGTATGGCAGACATACTTTCAAAAGGTTTCTTAGATATGGTGGCTCACATACTACAATTATTTTTTTTTTATGTTGTATTAAAAAATGTATTTTCCACCTAGGTGGAAAGTGGGTAATAAGTCTGGTAGTTTTTATTTAAAAACTTTATTTTCCACCATGGTGAAATAAAATTTATTATGTCGTATGTGAGCGACTGTAGGTTTATGATAATCATTTTAGATTTGTGTGGAAGGTAATATTGGTAGTGGAAAAACAACATTACTGGAATATTATTCAAAATTACCAAATATTGAGGTAAAAGATATTAATATTGCATCAGATAGAAAATGGTTAAAATAGAACATATTATTATAACAGGATTGAGGCAAACATTAAGGATACCAACCAACTTTAAATGTCAGATCATTTACACCTTGAAGTAATAATAGGGCCTATGATGTTGAAATATTTAATAATATTCACTAATCAAGCTACTGGAAATGTTTTTTCAGGTAACAAAAGAACCGGTTGATAAATGGAGAAATATAAGAGGTTTAAATGGCTTAGTAAGATCCTATAGTTATAGTAATTCTGTTTACAATTCTTAAATTCCACCCACGCGTTTCTATCCATACTAGATATAATTATATTACCTATACTAGTTATATTTAGGCTACAGAGCTTTATATTACATACAAAAATTACAATATACATTTACATGAAGTCATAATTTGATGATCAATGACAATTCTTCATTATTGCTTAGGTCTTAATCATGATGTTATCTAATTTTCATAATTTTTATTTGATTCAGATAAAACTTTATATTTTCAGGATTTAATGTATAAAGATCCATGTAGATGGAGTTTAACATTCCAAACTTATGTACAGTTGACAATGTTAGATATCCACACTCAGCCTCAGGTACCATATTTCTATTGCCATGCTCTATAGAAGATTTTCGTAATATCTTTTCATCTACAAAAAAATACTTTATCATCTTATAGATTGGCTCATGTAGTAAATTTCAGAAATAACAGAAAACTAATCACCTTGATTTGACCTGCATTTGATTGTACATAAAACAAGATGTATTTCAGATTACTTTGCTAATACATGAGAGTAAGTGCGAAAATTTTTTATTGCTCTTTTGACTTTGCAGGAGAAAAAAATAAAAATGATGGAAAGATCTATTTATAGTTCTAAATATTGTTTTGTTGAAAATCTCTATAAAAGGTATGTTATGCTGTTAGTCACTTGATTAATACTGTATGTTATTGTATTAAACACTTATTATCATACACTTCTCAAATCATTTTGTAGTCAACCTCAATCATTATACAAGTTATAACAATGTATTTAGAACCGAACTTTTTGTTGTTACATTTAAATACGAACATACATACGAAACTATAAATAAGAGTACATATCTATTCGCAAGAATTTGTTACTTCACTTAAAGTGCTTGTAATAACTCATAAATCAGGAAAAACAAGTTTTTACGGATATCAATGAGTTATATACAGATACCAGCAACTATAAGTTTGTGAAGAGAGTATTTGTTAACCAGTAGAAAATATGGTGTAAGTTCATAGTCAAAAGTTGGCACCAATTGTATATGAAATTTTCTAATAATGAATTAATCTAAAAAATATTGTTGAACATTTATTTTCAGTGGTAAAATGCCTGAAATTGAATACATTGTTCTGACTGAATGGTTTGATTTCTTAGTTAGAACCCAAGATCTGAATGTAGATAAAATAGGTAAAGCCAAATGTTGAATATAGTGCTGTTGTTGAGTTGTCTAATCATGTAAAGCACATGATCTCTAAACTGGAACTGAAGTACTTTATTATGTGATATATCTTCTTGATTTGCAACAAACATTGCTATACATGTCTGTCCAAACCTAATTGGATTTCCTGCCATTTATAAATTATTTTGATTAGACAAAAAGTATTATTTATATCAATTTATTTTTTTGTATTTCAGTGTATTTACAGACAAAACCAGAAATTGTTAGTGAAAGAATAAAAGAAAGAAGTAGAGCAGAAGAATCAAGTATACCCATAGTATGTATGCATAGAATTTTCTCTGAAGACCTCAGAACCTATTTTTATTTGTTTTAATTTTCTCATAATCTCCCATCACTCTGATTTGGATGCATCATTCATTAGTGAGGTCTTTATTAAGGTCCAATTTTCATTTATCAACCAAGATTTTTTATGAGTTACGTACTGTCCATGGCCTAAGTGGCATTGTGACAAAAAATTTCTCTTAATTAGATGTTTCTGAAAAATCTTCTTTTTCGTAGTTGTAATTTCATTTTATTGCCTTTTAGGAATATTTACAAATGCTTCATGATTTACATGAAGATTGGCTAATACACAAAACATTTCCTCGTCCACAAGTAGTGGTAAGTTATTTCTTTCATCTTTTCATTAGATCATTGAATTTCCATGTATCAACATATTTTAGATTCTAGTTTTTTATATCATACTACAATTTTTGTATAGAGCAGTATGTTAACTATGAAAGCCATTGTTAAAGAATCTTCCAGTAAGATCTAAGCCTATGTTTCATGAGTTGAGATTAAGGGTGACACAATAATAAAATGGGGTAGAAGACAATGCAGTTAGTTTTACAAACTGTCCTGCTCAAGTTGTGAATTGAAAAAATTGTTACACAATCAAATAAATATTCTTCAGGTTATAAATGGAAATCTCAATAAAGAAGAAATGGTAAAGGAGTATGAAAAATATAAAGGAGATATTGTTGACTGTTGGAAGTAATAACAATTTCATATCCACAATAGTGTCACTGCAAGTATTCCATCAAGAAGCCAACTATAATTTGTTTTCAAATTCTATTAGGTTGAGGTTTTGTTGTAAGTAAAGTAGTCTTGTGAGTTTGAGTTTCACAATTCTAGTTCTTATCAGCCAAAAAAAAAAAAGCTGTCCTGATGAGGATTGTTTATCCGAAACACATGTTGTCAGCATGAGATTAGCATGGTCACTTTTGAGGTGAGTTTTCAGACTTATATTCTCATTTATTCATTGAAAAATTAATAGCTTTTTATTTAGTTGTCTTTAGACAAAATCTATATACAAAACATGTGTTGACAGCATCAGATGAATACTTGTTAATTAAAATAACAGTACTGTTGCTGTGAATTCTTTAAACAAATTACCATACAATATTCTAGTCCTGGTTAAATATTAATGTGGCAGCCATGGTGGTGTTCTTATTTATATAAAGTAGGCTTACATTTATGGATTTGAATGTTTATTTATTATTTATATTTTAATAGTCTTTACATGATTTCTTTTATGGTCAAGCACTGGTTGTCGCAATACAAATCTGTCCATCTAATACACATATACTATTTATTTTTAACCTCTCAATATTTGTTGTTTTGTTTTTGTATCATCATTGTATTGTCTTAATTTACTGAATGTTAGACAGACCTTGTTTTTCTGTATTGGCAGTAATTCTGACACATGAAACAGTTTATTATTAACATTTTGTAATCACATTATTATCTTACATTGTCACTCATTGAACAAATCAATTTTTCATAAGATAAAATAAATTGGTAAACAATTTGTGTTTCTATTTATTATCAAAGGGTAACCTTGACTTAAGGTGTGTACAGTATTAATGCCCTACTTTAACGTTGAATATATTATCTATGGTAAACAATTAGTTATGCATTGCATCTTAACTGCTTCCATTTGCATTAATATTGAGCACTGACCACAGTGACAGCAGCAAAATAAAGTGTACCGAATAATATGTATTCAGAATCATTGCAAAATCTTTTCACAAATTTGTAGCAAATATCTTGATTTATAGTCTTGTCATCTACCTTAGGTAATAAAAATCTGATTCTAGTATCAGCTTTCTTCTCCCACTACTTAACAAGTTTCTTTTTTCCATGTTATACCCTCAGACTTGCACCCACTGATTTGGTATGACCATGTATGTTATTATATTAACAAGTATAAGACAAACAAGGATTTTAGTGCTATTATGTATTAGCAGTGGTTCAATCTTATGTAACTCATAAACTTACAAATTATCAGACAAATTCATATTCTATTTTTAATTAAATGAAACAAATCAGAACAATAATTTCTGAAGTGACTCATTGACTATGAAGCAGACAGATTAACATTAATTCTTGAAACAGTTATGAAGCAGACATTGTAAAATGAAGTTTAATGTCTTAAACTAGACACTTAAACTACCGCCAGGGACAATTTTGTTTTATTAAGCCTTTTTCGATTCGATGCATAATTTTATTGCGAAACCTATATTTCTAAATAATAAATGCAAATAATACAAAAAAGACCTGAATGATTATTGATGCATATAAAGTTGAAATACAGATATTTGTACCTAATCTTACTCCATGTGATTGAAAAAAAAAGCTCCTGGTTTTATATGATACAATGCATATTTGAGATCTACAAAATCAGCTTATGCAAAATGTACAGACAAGAAATATTGTGTTTTATGATTATTTAAAACATTAAACTTTTAAAGTTTTAGCGTGCATAATTAAAAATATCTCTGAATAAAATTTGACATAGAAATGGAAATCAAAATCCTCTTAATTAAAAATTCAAATTGCACACAGATCTAATAGAAACAATACAAACAAATAATATTAAAAATATCTGAAGTTCAGTTATTTTTTAGCTTTAACCATATTGTTTATTTTGGTAGATAAAATATGTATATCTATATTGCGGTCTATTTTGATATATCTTCCTTTCTTGATAACAACGACCGTCATCCATTCTGGAAGGATCTCCACTAATAATTTCAAATGTTTAGGGACATCAGCTGAAACACATGATATAATTTCTTCATGAAACACTTTCATTTTAAATCGATATGAAAATGACATTCAATTTGATTTGAGTTCCCTGTTATTGCAAGCTTTAGTAAAAGAGAAGTACAATAGAGAGTTTCATCTTGCAAGGATGTGAAAAAACCCCTCAGATTTTAGCAGACCCAAATTATTCTTTATCCAGATAATATTTATAATTACAATAACACAAAACCCTGACTACTTTGTTGGATACAATAAAAGCGATAATTTGTTAAAAAGATATCAACTTTTAATAAGGATGGCTAGGTTGGGTTCAGGGTAGTTACATAGTGAAAACTAGAACTAAATCAATCAATTAGTATTGATTCAAATTCACTTACCTACTGCTATATTTGATTTAGTACTATCACCTAATTTTTTTATTACCAATTCTTCTGGTAGAGCTGGTTTCTTTTCTGTTACAAATAATCTATTTCAACGGTTAAGGTTATTAATGAATGGTCAATTTAAATCATATTAATCTAAGGATTTTAACTAGATCTGGTTGTCAACTAATTGCATTACATGCATATCAGTAATAGTGAGTTCATACATTATAAAAACTGGTATATCACTGATGATGGTTACTTTTCAACAACTCGGACCAAACATTAAACTATAAAAAAGGATACGTTCTAATAATACGAATCATATCAGGTAATCTTTCCATCATATATATCTTTTTTTCTTCTTCTAGATCTCTGGTCATAACTAATTCTAATTTCTTAGCTTCTTTCGCTCGGATCTAAAATAATATATTATATAATGGACTTTTTAAAATCATCTTTTATCTATTATACAAAATTTAAGGCAGGCAAAGAACTTTCTTACCATGATCATTGTGAAAGAAAAAAGAAAAAAAAAGACCATTAAAAATATCTTTTAGCTGAGATACAAAGAAATACTAAGGATAATGAACCTTTTCCAACAATGAGGCAGGGATTCCCCTATAAGCAGCATTATCTGGAACAGTTGTTGGCTTTTCTTCACTTTTAACTTTTGCCTTCTCATTATGTTCTAATGCTACTTTTTCTAAAGCTTCTTCTACCTAAAAACATAGCAAACATAATAAAAGATAGCTTGTCAGGGAAGGTAATATAAGCCCACTGGCAGCATTAAATTTGAACAAAAACTTAACAGTACAGTAACAATCACTGGAATGAAATATTCAACCTTTCAAGTTCAATATTCTATTTTGGGGTGATAAATGTACAATATTACAACGTTTCATTAAAATCTGTCAAGAATTGTCCCTAATAACAAGGCAACAAGTCATTAAATATTTTTTGGTATATGAGTGATTTTCAATAGAGTTCAACCTAGAGTGGTAATAAACAATTTCAGCAAGTTTCTTCAAAGCCAGTAAAGTAAAGTGCCTTGTAGAGTGTTTACAAGCCAAAAATCAACTGTATTACCAAAAACAAGGGCTATAATGTTAAATATTTTTGATTTTCAATATGGATCATCCTTTTGTTATACTGAACTATTTTAGCCATTTTGTCAAAATCTCTCATGTACAGCGTTTACATGCCAAAAATCTATTGTGTTTTAAAGAACAGAGCAAAAATTCATATTCTATATATCTCGATAAATGTGATTGTCAATAGAGTTCATCCCTGGCTAATAATAAACAATTTCAGCAAGTTTTGTCAAAATCCATACTAAAACAGGCCTTGTAGATCTATTTCGATATTTTTGGATTAATCTGATTTTCAATAGGCTTCATTCTTTTGTGACAACAAATAGTCAAGCCAAAATTGCATCAAAATACATAAGAATTGTGCTTTCAAGAGTGTTTAGGAGCAAAATTTGAAAGCGTTTTCATGAAGGGCAAAAAGTCATATTAAATATTTTTTGATATTGCTCATTTTCAATAGGCTTTAATCCTTGAGTTATAAAAGAATTTTACACCAAGTTTCATCAAAATCTGTCAAGAAATGTACACTGTAGAGTGTTTGAGTTGAATTCACCATAATTTCATTACAAGTATTGAAGCATAAGGAAATAAACATTAAATCTGTACCTTAGCTGTCAATTTTCCTTTTCGTTCATTAAGAACATCTTTAGCTGTGTGATATTTATTGGCTACTGGGGGTTGAGGCAATTCACTAACTTCTATATCAGGTACATTATCCAACATAAACGCTGGATGCCACCTTGTTATTTTATCATCTGGTATATCTAATGGTTTTTCTAGACTTTTTAAAAATTTCTAAAACACAAAATATAATTCACATTTAGATATCAAATTAATATAAGAAATCTTACATCCTACACAGGACGACATTTTGAAGATGGCTATTATAGGGGTCTCATTGAACAAAAACAAACACAAGACAATCTAATGCAATATTATTATAGAATGAACTGTTGAAGTTAATCGTCAATGTTACCTTGTGATGATATTTGACTCTGTTTATCAATTCAGTATGGAATACATTTCTTCTACTTAATAAATGAGTAGCTGAGAAGTTGACTCTTTCTGATTTGACCTTGTTATTTTTCTCTTCTACTGTATCATTGCTTAGGTTAGCTTCAATGGTTAACTGATAACCACTTGTTTTACTACCAAACATTGGTAAACCTTTCTCTTGTTTAAAATGATAGGCTGCAGGGTGGACAGTTTTAACTTGACCCACATGGTTCATTTCAAAATTTCTGAAAAAAAAATACCATTTTCTTTACTTAGAAGAATATTAATAAAATAAACACCTGAAAGAAAGTTAAGTTTCGAAATACAATCCATAAGTGATAATTTACCATCTCTTAATCATTTGTAAATTTTATAGAATTCTTGTGTTTCAGGCCCATTTATTGCTTCTATTTGCTACTCTAGATATATTACTAGACTTGAATCAGTGTCCCGGGTACACAAAAAGTTAATAAAAGCTCTTACCTATCCCTTTAAAGAATCTAATGAATTAATGCATGCAATCTAAAATGGTACTGTGAGAAAAAATACTTACTTTTTATTCATAATTTGTACTGCATTCTTTAGTTTAGAAAATGTAATTATTTCATATCTATTGTGCATCATACTAACTACTGTATCCATAGATCGGAACATTTCAGCCAATTTTTTATATTTTAAAGGTAAATTAAGAGTAGGAGCTGTTGGAGAAGCTAATGAATGATATTTTTCATATGCTGGAACTTCTTTAGTTGAGCTGATACTGAAAACAATAATAAATGTGATATCATTATTATGAACAAAATGTTTTCAGCTCTTGAAGTCCAACATGTAGTTTACAGAGAAATCTCATTCGACTGCAAAAGATTTGTCTTGTCTTTTTGACCTATGTTACAAATTTGTGACTTCAACCTTTTGACATATGGTAGATTTAAGTAATAATTTATGAATACTTACTAGTACTGGTAAACAAAACAAGCGTGGGGGTATTTCATATTCTGAGAAATCAGAATAGTTAAGATGGGTAAAAAATTCTATGATCTTTGCTGTTGTTTATTTCAGGCAATTGCACTCCCTTTATGACAAGGCACGTAAAACTTCCGATGACAAAACTATTACCTTGCTGTTGCTGTTTTTACAGGTGATGGTATTCTCACTTCAGAAAATGTTTTTAATTTTGGTGTCTTTTTTGTTTTCTGTATGGTTTTGTTCATTTGTAGCAGATGAGCCTTTAACTCTTCCAGTTTACCACATTTCTTTAGTTGTTTTTTAAGATTTTCAGGTTGCATTTTCTATGAGGGAGATAAAACAATTACAAAACTTGTTGGTAACCATTAATTGTGAGGTTTCTCATAACGTGATTAAACCTCACTGGCTTATCTTCACTCAGTGTTAAAAAATGCCTCAAGAAAATAATAAAAGATTATTGTCTATTTTCAATGAAGATTTAAATGTACAAATTTGGTTCTATAAATAAATAATTTATGTTAGGAAGTAACAGGCCTTCAAAAGAAATAATACTGTTACTGTATATTTCATCAAGGTCATAATTCTCTTTTAATATCTTGAAACTGACAATTTTACTTAAATAACTAATTGAATATCATCTCATGCAAATGGTGCATCAACTAGTCTAAAGATAATTTAAATTAAAAAAAGACCCAAATTACTCCATAATTTCTTTCTACTATTCTGAATGACTAGTTTTACCTCTTCCAATGATGGTTTCTCTTTGGTTGAAGCCTGTTGAAGTTCTTTACATTTTTCTATAGCTGCTCTTACTTTAGGTGATGATGGTAATTCTGGTCCCTTGGTTTGCTGATGTGAGACAGACTTAGGCGTTTCTGGTAGTGGAGATATTTTTGGTAATAGTTCATTATGAAGCAAGCTATTAATTTCAGAAGTGGATTTTTCATTTTCTAGAATAGCCTAAAATGGAAATTAGTAAGAAATGAGATAACTGTTTTGCCACTTATAGATTATAGAGGTTATTAAAGAGATGCTTGCAGACATCTGCAATTATCTTGCATAATAATGGAAAATCGATGTTTAAGCTTGATATGAACTTTGTCGTTGTTCTTACTGTATTGATTCATGAATTATTTAACTTATAATTATGCCATTAATGATTAGTTTAATAAGCTTAGATATAAGTTTAATAAGCTTAGATATAATCTTATAGATGTTAAAATATTGGTATCAAAATATAGTAACATGTACCATCTACAAAATTCAATGAGTTATAGCTAACAACATAAGAATCCTATGCCAGTATTTATTGTGATACCAATATACATTGCCCAGCCTGACTCTGCAAAAACTGATAAATTTTGTAAAATCAAAATGAACCTTCTCTTCAGATGACAACTGCAATTGCTTTCGAACACTTGCTACACTCTTCACTTTAGATTTAGCAACTGGAACTGATTCAGGTGTTGACTGAACATCTTCTATTATCTTATCTTTTCTGCGACGTGGCCTGCTTACAACAGAGGACTCCTCTTCAACCAATTTCTTAGTTGGTGTATTTTCAGCCACTTCTTGTTGAGAATTGATCAAGTTTGGTGTTAATTTTGAAAGGACAGGCACCGACTCTGGAAGGATTGGACTTTGCTTGGTCGAAAAAGCTAAAGTTATTAGTTGCTGATCATCTGGAACAATAGTTTTCGTTGGACGGCCTCTTTTCCTCACTGATGTGGATTGTTTTTGTATTTGTTTACATTTTACCTGTACATCCGGTATAGATTTAGTAATCGTTTCAGAATCATTATCAACAATCGAGGTGGTCGCATTCGATGACCTGAGGCTCCGTTTGACAACTGATATATCGTCGTCAGTTTGATTTGTCTCAATCCTTCTTCGTTTAGATTGCTGAGTACCTTTCGAGTTCTTTCTGGCGACGAAGTAGTCATTTACTTTGGACTGCGCCATTTTGTCTTTCGTGCATTCCCGCGTTTTCTTTACGTGACCTACTTTTTGGCATACAACGTATCCAACTAATTCAAAACTTTCACTAAGATACAAAATATCAATTTGATACTTGTTGTTATCTTAACGCCGAACCGCCAATTGCCATCACTTCAACATAATGGCTGATTAAACTATACTATTAAACGTTTTAGTCAGACTTGACATACAAAAATACAAAAGAAAATCAACCTAATCCCTTAATCCGCATTAAGCGAACATAATCAAAGCAACCTTGGCACTTAGGACAGGTCGATAATCAAGTGTCTTATTTTGACCATCGATCTAAATATTGATAGGCTTTCTAACTAGACTCCATGCCAACTGAATGAAAAATTCTTTTAATCAAAAAGTGATCCAAGTTGTTGGTCCGAGTTGTCTTTTGATCCAATAATAATGAGTACACATTTGTAATTAACTTATTAGTTGGTTACGTTTTATTTCCACATTTTGTAATAAATCGACAATTTAACATATTAATCATAATATGCAAGTCTGATGTTATTCACAATCAATATAAAGTATCATTAGTTTAATCTTGCATCCATCCATATTTATATTTCGAAATTTTGACAATGTTTTGAAAATGCAACCCACGTGATCAACAAAATGGCGGATGGTCTAAACCCATTCGAAATAGATTTGATTGAAAATGAATTTGAAGGCACTGAAACGCTCACAGAAGGCAACCAACAATCACAATCAGAGAAGAAAGAAGCACCGGATATATCTTGGGACTCAATTGCTGCGAAGTTATTGCGAGATAATTACATATTGACTGCCTTAGAATTGCACACAGAATTGGTGGAAACTGGTCGAGAATTACCTCGATTGAGAGATTACTTTTCAAACCCTGGAAATTTTGAAAGAACCAAAGATGACAGTCCATCACCTACACTACGTATGTATATTTTGATTCATGAAGCATGTGTATTGAATTATGAAATAAATTTGTACTGTGTTTAAACAATGTCAGTCACTGGCAAAATCTACTAAAATTGTCATTCTTATTTTATCTGATTAAATTCGTCTTAATATTGTGTTCTATTTAACTTTTCCCAAAAGAGCCAAGATTTTTCATGAAATTTACTAACAAAAAAAAAAAAAGATTAAAAGTGGACAGACATCTCAACTTAATACATCTAAATTTTATTTTCTTTTGAAATGCTCTCGAATTTGATGGAAACTTTATGTTTTGTAATTTTAAAGTGATAATATAATTTTACCCAGTTCTCTTCTAAGCTTTCTTCCGCTGTCCTTAACACATATGACAGTGTATGAAAAGACTACACTGCTCAACATTTTCAGCAGAGAGTTTTCTTTAATAAAAATTTTTAATTATGGTTATTTATAAAATCGTCTTTAGAAACATTCATTTTCTATTAGTGTCACAGTATTTTATTCTCAAAGGAATTCGATAAGGCACCAGGCTAATAGGGTATATTAGCCCTTTTGAGAAATTAGTATCACAATGTATATAAAATGTATAATCGGCTAACTGTGAATGAAATTAATTCATATTTTTTGGTGAATCTTGTGGTTTGAGAATTTACTTTTATGTATTTGATTAGAATCACATATTTGAGAGAAAATGATATTTGTGATGCCAAAACATCTATCATTTTTAAACATTTTTTGAACTCTTCCAGATTTTTCCATTTGTTTTATTTTATGTTTATTCATTATTCAGTCATTCTAGTATAACATGTATAAATGTGCCTGTTTCTTAAATATATATCTTGTCATCATCCTATTTTACAGAAAATCAGGAAGATTCTTCACTAGCTAAATTTCGTGGTAATTCTTTTTATCCAAATTAAACATGGTTTTGTGATCATGTTTACTCGAAATTAAGATAAAAAATTACTTAAACTCATACATGCTTTTACAACACATTTAATGACATAAAACTTATGTCCAAAATATCAAAAAAAAAAAGTTGAAAAATTGAGTTTTGGAATATTGTTTCATCTTTGATTATTCATTTGGTATGGTAACTCTTCTGTTATACCCATAGACAAGCCTACTCTCATAGACCTTGTATTACCTTATTTCCCATTTCATTCCCTCATATACTCAAAATCGTAAAAGGATATGTGTTAAATTCTGTAATTTTAAGGTGACAGTTTGAAACAATCATTCTTCAGTTTTTAAGATTTTTATGTATTTGATTACAAGCCTTTAAGAAAAATGCTATGTCTACGAGACTAAATATTTAAGAACATTAAACAATTAATTGAGTTCAAGTCAATTACTCTTTCTGATGTAGATAATCTCCAAGTTTTTCATACACCTTAATGTCTATTTTTCAAGCTTTGGCTTCCAATATTTGTTACATTAAGTATCTTTATTTATAAAATAAATCAATGTTAAAGATCTTTATGGTATATGGAAACTTCAGTCCTTGCACTATTAACTATTAAACCTCACCCAGTCACTAAACATGAGTTTAGATATTTTCATACCCAGAAATATTTCTAAATAGCTCATGAGCAATTAAATTTATTTACTTTTGAAGAGCGTATTAAATAGCAATTATTTTAACTTGCTTCCTCATAAAAAAATACATTTGTATGTAACCTGTGAAATATTTTATCATCATCATAAAGGCTTTTAGTTTTATTTAACTCGTATATTAACAACATTGCTTACAATTTAAATAGTAAGGCATTTTGCGAAGAATATTCAACTATATTTATTTTATTATTTATACATAGTTATTTTAAAGGAATAAATGTAGGGAGAAAATATGAATTGTGTTAAATCATCTAATTGGATATAATCCTGGAGAATTAGAATGGACATCCAATTTAATCATTCAAAATTTCATTTTTAGATTTAAAAGCTTACAATCAATTGATTTGAATCCTTTCACAAGAGGTTGTTTTGCTATTTTAGGTGTATTGGTTTCAAATTATATTTGTTCAACATTTCTTGTTCCATACACTTGAGAACATGATACATGTACAACAAACATCCAAATGTTATTTCACTTTGATAGTTGCTGCTTTAGAAATCAGAAATGTACATCTGAAACATAATTTTAATAAATGTTTTTCAGCAAGAACATCAAGTGTCCAGACATTTGATTCATTGGACTTTGCTCGTTATTCTGATGATGGAGAGAGACAAGTTGATGAGAGAGTCGCTGGTGAGTTTTCAAATCCCGAAAATAGTTTTCATTCCATAAATTTGTTCCATTTAGTAGAATATCACACAAAAACTTTTTTAAGATTTTGGCTCTTAATAGCCTGTTCATTAAGATACATGTATATAAATGACAATAAATCATCTCATGTATATATATATTTTTTCTAATAAATAACTAATATACATCGATTATTTTGAATCATACACTTGAGTAGAGTTAGTGATCTTCAGACATTTATAGATTTATTCTATCATAAACAGATTTAATAGATAATATGAATGTTTTCTTTCAGTCTTGGAATTTGAATTAAGAAAGGCTCATGAAACTATTCGATCATTAAGAGCTACCTTAACAAGAGAGGCAGGTATGTAATAGAGAATAGTTTCGTGTTTATCATACTATCATACATTTATCAACAGTTTATTGATTTTCTATGGCCTTAATCTACAGATTACAGCAGTTCTTTATTTAACCACACCCTTCAGTATAGATATATTTATTAATTATTATGATATGTTTTTAATTAAAATTTTGAAAATAATTTACAAAGGAATTAGAATTTGCATCCTTCCTTTATTTTACTATATAATATAACTTGGTGCTGAAGAATTTGGCCTGACCAAACTAGACAATTTAGTTATATTTTATTAGTTGCCTCCAATATTTGAATTTTATAATCATAAATATCTTCCTCTCTCCCAATTATCTCATAATTTCTATAGTTTGAAATAACTTATTCAAATAACTTATAAAATAACTTGTTCAAATAACTTATAAAATAACTTACTCAAATATTGTAATTTGATTTTTTGTTTTTCTAGAGAAAGAAATGGTAACACCAGAATTTACTGATACTAGTCAGGGTATGGCTACTGATGATGTCATGAGACCCATGGAAAATAGAGCTTTAAACTTTCTAGTAAATGAATATTTGTTGCTAAATAATTATAAATTAACAGCAGTAACTTTATCGGAAGAAAATGAGGAACAGGTCAGTGAATGAAAAAGCAAAAAGTAAAAAAAGAAAAGGATATAAATATTTAATTGTACTATTATTGTAATACATATAATTTGTCAAGTATGAACAAATATATCAAAAAAAAGAAGGCAATGTCTTCTTTACCGTGGTGAGCAGTTTTCAATATCTTATTATTCAGTCAATACACCAATATTCTTATGCCATTATCTAATTTGACATTTTCACTTTGGCTCAATCTTGAGAATATTATTCACCTGAATCCTATTAAAATATTGAGCTGAATGTGAGCTGAATGTAAGTCTGCTGGCTTAAGAATGAAGTATTGGAACTTACAAGCTAGTGAGGCTACCCCTGAGAAATGTAGGTGATTTATAAATATGGATTCCCCATAATTGTTCTGTGTAATGCTAATTATAAATGATAAACTAGTCTGCACAGTGATTTGTATGCTTGTATGTCTGTTAGACTTTGAGAAAGTATGATGTATTGATACCATTGAAATATTTTTAGGACTTTGAAGATTGGGATGATGTTGGGTTGAATGTATCCCGACCACCAGATTTATTATCACTATTTCGTGATTATGGTAATCACATTATACCAAGTAAAGAAACTAGAGATTTTGGTTGTGAAACTGATATGGTAGATGAACAACTTGAAGAAATGGAGATTGATTGGACAAACTGTAAATTACAATTAGTAAGTAGTAGAACTCTGATTCAATTAAAAGGTTACAAATGATCCTTTCAATGCTCAACATTTTGCCAATATGACCCACAGTTGTTACCAACTTTGTCCGTAAAAAAATTTACTTCAAACATCAACAACTCTTAAAATAAATATTTTTATTATTGTGTGAATACGTCAGAAATAATGTTTAAAAGATACTTATTCAGGTAGTTAACATGTTGAAATTAATAAAGACGTCAATTCATAAGATACACCAGCATCAATTGTCTAGGATAGCAGCACTGAGTAATAATTTTACCTTAACATTTATGATCAAAATATTTTCAATAGGAACAAAGAATCAATGATTTAGAAGATGAATTACAGATGTTACTACAGGAAAGAGATCTTCTGGCTGAACAAGTTAAAATTCTAAAAATGTAAGTTCTCTGGATTCTCACAGGAATTACTGTCATCTGTTTAAAGGAATAACACTAACAGGATATAGTTCTTATTTAGTATACGTACATTACAGGACAAAGACTTTCCTCACCTTTTCATGTTTTTGTTTTATTTCAGTGGACCTAACAGAAACATTCCCTTACATTCCACACCTGCACCCCCTAAATCAAACCGGTCAGAATCTGTAGCTAGTTCCACTAGTTTTACAAATATCTCTGAAACACCAACTATGACTGATTCGGAAGCTAGCTACCAGCCAATCACAGACAGCGAGACAACTTCACCTGGTAGTGGTATTAATGAAGATATTACTATAGTAACGAATGGTAATATGGAAGACAGTTTAAGATTGGATGATGAAATTAAAACTGATGTAGTTCATGCTGCAGGGGGAGGAAATAAACAACACTACAGGGATCAAGATAAAACATTGGTAGATACATCTTGTAACAGGTAATTATTGTGTTTATAATATTATATTAGATGATTTCATTTCAATGCCTTTGGTTTCTTCAGTAGAAGCTTATTTTGTATTTTTTAATTATTTAACATATATATGTAATAGACTTAAAATTATTCAACCTTGAAACCTTGATATCAACAAACTTTGATACTTGTTTTTATTAAAATATGACCTATTGTAACTCTATAGAAAACACAACATGACAATTTGTAGTGTGTTTTTCAAACCAAACCTTATAATTTATGTACAAAACCTCATTAGTTAATAGTAGTCTGATATAACAATAAATTTACTTCTGTTGTAGAAAAATGGCATCTACATTCCGTAAAGCACTTCAGGAGGTAGCATTCCATGTATCTAATGATAATAGAATAACACAAGAAGTATGTAAGATCAATAATATAGATGATGAAGGTGTCATAAGATTATTAGCTAGATGTTTACCACATATTGTTCCTAATGTATTGTTAGCTAAACGCGAGGTAAGATTATTTCAATTTATTATTGTACATTTCTTTTTAATCTGTCTAGGCAAACTTTAAGCTACTTAATGAAATTGGCAAATTTTGCAAAATAAATTCCTCAAATGAATGATAGAATTAAGATTTCCCAAGCTGGTTTCTTTGTCAGTGGTTAAAGTGTACTGGGTTTTTGACTGATATTACAGCAAATTCCCTCAGTTTGAACTAGAGCTGTGGAATAATCATGGCACTTCCTTTTATCATGCATTGTTACAAAAACTTTTATCTGGCAAGGTCAAACTTGACTCACATTCTTTATAGTGTTGTCCATTGTTTGATTTCTTCCAATCGTAACTGAGGTTTATTTCTTGACTTATATAGGAATTAATACCAGTTATTATCTGTACAGCTATGTTACATACAGATAGTAAAGAAAGAGACAATTTATTAAATATTTTGTTTAATTTAATTAAAAAACCAGATGATGAACAAAGGTGAGTCTTTTACTAAAGTATATTTAAATAATTGCCTGGTATAAATGATATCCAGTGTTTGAAGCAGAAACAGTCACTTGCTCACCCAAAATAATCTCTATATAATGAATATGTTCGAGTCTACCAGCTATCATTGTTCTTCAGTACAGAGCTTCATTATATTTGTAAATTGATATATTTAGGCAAATGATACTAACAGGCTGTATAGCATTTGCTGAAACTGTGGGTCCTACTAGATTAGAAGCAGAATTATTGCCACAATGTTGGGAACAGGTTGGTACAGTTAAATGTTCAGTAGTGTTTAGAATAAGCATGTCTTAGTTTATTGTTTTTGTGCATTATATATTAAAAGTAGAATATGTAGGTGGATTATTTTTTAAATATTTGCTCAGTTTATTATGAAGCAGTTACCAGAATGTTGTGTTAAATTTTTAATGTTATGTTATTACTGATACTTAAACTTGTATTTCTTTATTTATTAAATACATAATATTGTATTTTTAATATTACAGATCAGTCATAAATATGTAGAAAGAAGATTATTAGTGGCTGAGGCTTGTGGTGCTTTATCTTCGTATCTCACAGTAAGTTGGTATCCAATACCTTGACCATTATACAGATGATACGGAGACTATTTATTATGTATATAATAATCAGTTATCTTAACTGATCTAAAGCAAATGCACCTTTGACACCAGCAATAACCATAATTGTATACACGTACCAATAACATAACGTGATTCAATTATTTCAGGCAGAAATCCGATCGTCACTATTATTATCCATGTTAACTCAGATGTTAGAAGAAGATAAAGATGAAGATGTGCGTGAAGCTGTAGTTCGTAGTTTAGGTTTATTGTTAGGTTTTATCTGTGATAATGATAAATATATCCAGGTTAGTAATTTGGTTCTCTAATTATTACATTTTCCTTGTCATTTGTTCTGTACACTTTCTTTGAATTCATTCATTGGTTTGAGGTACTACCTAAATATTATATAAACACAACTCCAAACAGTAAATTTAAGTCTGATTTGATGTATACAGTTCATATGGTAGCCTGTATTTAATTTCATATATAAATACGATTTATTAGTTTATAACTGATGTGTGGTTTATTACTAGGGCTTTGATTATTTTAATGAAATTATGAATGAGTTGATATGTAGTATATAGTATATAATGATATTGTATACCTTTTCTGTATTTTAGGGGTTTGAATTGTTAAAGAAATCATTTAAAGATGGTTCAGAGAAAGTCTTAACAGCTTGTCTACATGTCTTTTTACCATCTTTTGCCATCTGGTCCTATGAATTGGGCAAACTCGAACATCATCTTTTACATTCTATTTTACGAGAACTGGAGGAAATAGTTAAGGCACTTCCATTTTTATCTTTGTGGCTATTGCCTTTTCTACACACTGGCTTCCTGATCTACTGGTTCAAGATATCAATTGTTTAAACAACATTCATAAAACTTTCTGATTTCTTGAATACTTTATTTGAAAGATAGGATTGTGGAATACCATACATGTAAAGTAGAATTATAAAACACCTGAATATCAAGGTTTTTCAAAGAAATATTTCTAAGGTTATTGGTAAAAACCTTTTTGTGAAGTGGTTCAATGAACCTGATTTCTAGGTTGTTTTCACTTCCGCTAATATTTTTGTCTGATTGCACACAATGGTGCTTTGATCAAATAAACTTGAAAGTCAGCTAAGCTGAATTTAAAAATATATGTCACTGCTGCTAAATTTTACCGTCTTAACTTAGAATTGGGAGAAAACATCATTGAGTTTTATGAATGTTGATAATGAAATCCTATTGGTGCTGGTTGGTGTAGGGTTTGTTTATTCTTCATTTATCATTTAGAAACATGTTCCTCCATTCCCTCCTTGAATAAAACATAATTTAATTTTAAGAAATACAGGTATATATTCATCCAAGATGACGGATGTTAAAGATTTTGATAAATTTAATCAATCTTAAGCCAGTAGATAATCTTTTTGATGTGTCGTACAATTTAATTTTAACATATACATGTAGAATTAGTATATATCTGCTATTATTCATATTTTTTCTGAACTAGATTATCTGGATTTTTTTTAATGATCTTTTCATAACTTTTCACAAAATATTAAACTGTTCAAAACTTGATTAAAAAATAAGCATGAACAAATATTAGATTATTAGAGTCTTTATTTATGTTTTGTTCTATGGTCTTTATTTTTTTGTCACAATGTTTGTTTTCATCAGTATATTTTAATGGATTTAAATGTTTTTAAATAGCATATAGTAAATATAGTCAATTCAAGTATTTCAACTATACTAGTAGTTAGTAAAAGTTAATTAAGTAATATCAATGTTAGTAATTAATTACTTTATAGTATTTTAAATGTAATACACTATAGTACTGTAGTTAATTGTATTTTAACTATATTCAAACTAACAGGACATATCGTGTCATCTTCTAACTACTAATACTAATACATCCAATCAAAACTCAGTAAGTTTTCTTGTACAAATTCTAGTTTGCTAAAACTTATAGTTCAACAGTGCACATGCATTTTTATACGTCCACATGAAAATTGTTGTGGTACCTGTCGGTCATTATTGTTGTAGACAATAGAAGCTACAATTTTCTTAAGATTTTAATGAAACTTGGTGTGAGCATTAGAACTGATAAGACGCGGTCAAGTTTGAATTTGATGATTTTGCAAAGAACAGGTTTTGAGTTATTGCCTTCGACCTTGTTAAATTGCGCCAAAATTTAATTGTGGATGCAATGGATTCTGATGAAGCTTGGTGTGGGCATTGAAATTGATTAGACAGAAGTCAAGCTTGAATTTGACGATTTTTTTTAATGAACAGTTTTTAAGTTATTGTCCTTGACTAAGTAAAATCAGGTTAAAATTTTATTGAGGGTGCAATAGAATGGATTTGATGGAACTTGGTGTAATCATTGAAATTGATAAGAAGGTAGTCATTATAAATTTGACAATTTTTTCAATTAATGGTATTATGGAGTTATTGCCCTTGATTTAGTATAATCACTTCAAAATTTTATTTTGAGTGCAATAGAAGCTGCAATTTTTCGATGAAACTTGGTGCAAGCATTGGAATTGATAAGATGTGTGGGTGTATGTAACATCTTGTGGATCTGATATAGACATGTTTTGATAAGCTTAAATGAACTATATTGCCCATTCATATCATCTTTATGAAGTGAATTATCTAATAGGTATTTGATCATGAGAGTGGTTGGTTTTGGGAATCTAGATATTGAACAATCTGATCTTTTCTGCCATGAAGAAATTCTTACATCTTGTGGTTGAAATAAAACATTATAGTCAACAGATATCAATTATCTTATTATCTAACATGAATAAACTTTATTTATAAAGAGAAATGACAGTTCAAAAAGATAGATGTGTTCAGTAATAGCTCTCATGTAAGAAATGATCAAGAAGTAAGAATTGTAAATGATGTTTTCAACTTTACAGGGTGTTGTGGCAGCACAGAGATCATCAACGTGTACAAATATACCATTAGATGAACATCGGTTTTTATTATTAGTATCTCAATTACAAGAATTAGTACCGTTCCTGTTTTTATCCGTCCTAGAATCTGGTCCTTTTCTTAAGAAAATAAAAGCACAGAAAAATATAGAACCTGATGAAGGTAATATATCTTTGTTAATAAATGTCAAGAGCTCGGGTATTTGAATGTGTAAACCCACAAATAATGTATATACCCTTTTCTCTATGATAAGATTTTGCTGTTTGCATATCAGTTCTCATTGCCAAAAATTCTTTAAAAAAAAAACAATTTTTGAGAAGTATCTATTAGTATGGATGACTTGTATGAAACCTGAGCTTGGTGACTTATTTATCAACTTTAGTTATTGATAAACACGATTAATTTTGTTGGATACAAGCTCATGACTAAAGTACATCTTATAATAACCTGCTGTAGTTATAATATGATCAATTATCAAATGGAAGTCAATTAAATTTTTGTATCTAATAATCAGTTTATTTTACAGAACTAAAGTTTTTGGAAATATAACTCATTGTTCTGTTCATAAATAACAAGATAAGAGTGTAGTCAGATTGTGTCCGTAGGGTATTGTTCTATTATTACAGATGAAAGATTTCCTGTATCTAGCTGTAAATTAACAGATATTAATACAATAATTGGAGATAAACAATATCTCTATCATTTGTTATCTCTATATGAAGATTATATCAGTGAAGAATGGTATGAACCATGGGACCAATTTAACTGGGTTGTAAATAATTTGTAAGTATCACTGTTTTATAAGTTACTCTATTATAGAATGGTTTTCAACAACTGGTTTATAGAACTGAACTGAGAAGATATTTGAGCTTATGACATTTAGTGAAAATTATAATGAAGTAATAATTGATATCAATTTGATTAAATTATTCACAATGTTCACATGTATGGTGATAAAACTAAGATCTTCAAATACCATAGGTTTATTGGACTGATAATATGTGTAATAAACCAAAACTAGTGGTCTGTTTTCCTAGACCTAAACCAGACATTTTAAAGTAATTGTAATTATATAGATATATACTACTATATATTTCAGTATACCACGTTTATTAGATATAACAGAGGGTATTGGGCTTTCATTTCATAAAGTCATAAGTGCTTTAAGTAGATTGATACATAGAATATGTAGAACATTTGGTGAAACATTTACCAGATCTAAGGTGGGTTTTTTTTCTGTTTGATAGAAAAAATAACCTATTTTTTCCATAATGCTTCTTTTCCATTTGTATTTGAAGATAAGACACAAAAACAACACTTAATAGGCAAACTTAACAAGAATAGAAAGTCAAAAATATATAAAATATAAAGATTTATTGAACACTATTTTAGGTGAAGCCAAAGTTTGAAGAATTAGTTAGTTTACCCGATGATATTTTAGGTAAGAAAATTTCTAGGTTTAAAATTACACTACTTAAGTTTAAAAAAAAATTTGACTGAATGTTCTTTATGATAAGTCAGTCATCACGAATTTGACCTTTGAACAGCTTTTTGAACCTAGTACTTTAGTAAGGTAGACCTATTAATATTGTTTAGAGCAGGCCTTCTCAACTGGCACCACGTATTTTGTGACAAGAAAAAAAGTGTTCATCTAAAATTAACCTCTGCCAGCCCCCAATTTATAATTCCTAGAAATGCCACTACTTACCGATTCACCTTACATCCTATAAAATGAATCGATAAGTTTGCTCATTGTTTTGACCTAAGTGGTGCTTCAGGCAATTATCTTGGTAAGACGTGGTGTAGAAAGATAATCAGTATATCTGATATGCAGTGTTTTTAGCTGTGTTGATAATTATTGAAATATTTTCATTACAGATTATCAGGTTAATTTAGGACATACAGCTTTAACTAGTTGTATTATACCTGTTTATAGTGTTGGAGTTTTGTCATTATTTCATTCAGTAAGTACCGGTATCATTTTTATACGCCCACATGAAATGGGGGGCGTATATTGTCGTCACCCATGTCCGTCTGTCCACAATTGCTTGTAAACAAGATGAAACTTAATATGAGTGTTTATGATCACTCAAGGATGAACCCTATTTAAAATCAGCGAAATCAGAAAAAAAATTAGTATGAGTTCTTTGATGAAACTTGGTGTGAGAGTGTGTTATAACTCAAGAATGTACCCTATTTAAAATCAGCGAAATCGAAAAATATTTAGTATGAGTTTATTGCTCTTGTTCTTGAAAACCTGTTCAATTTTAGCTTGTAAATAAGAAATAAAACAAAATATTTAGTATGAATTATTGCCCATGTTCTTTAAAACGCGTTCGGTTTTAGGCTTGTTAACACTTTTCAAGGCACTATTCCATACAGATTTTGATGAATTTTTTTGAAAGAGCAAACCCTTTAAATAACCTAAAATACTGAAAAATATTAAATGAGTTATTGCCTTGTTATTAGGTATAATTCTTGACTGCTTTTAAGGAAACTTAGTAATATTGTACATTTATCACCCTAGAAAAGAAGTAAATGATTAAAGGTTGATTATTTCATTTTTTGAATGAGTGTATATTACCTTGCCTGGCAAGCTATCTTATATTGTAAAGACAGTTAAGTTAATAGTATTTTCCCAAAGTGTAACATTGATCCACTATCAGAGTTGATTAATCTTCAACTATTGTGTTGAGTTAAAATGTTTGATTCAGAATGAAATGTATTCAGGAGTTTTTTAAATGTTTAAGGATGAATTTTGTTCAGAGATTAGTGATTTTCTAGAAATTTAAACAAAAAGGGTGTATTTCATAGCTTGAGGGTGAGCTGAAATCAGTATAGGGTAGAGACCTTTCTACACCTGTATTGCTAATGGGGTGAGCTGAAATCAGTATAGAGTACAGACCTCTACACCTGTAATGTATGTTCATTGAAACCCCAGACATCCCAGGGTTCACTTCTTGTTGTTTCCTGGATGCAGACTTGAACATTTTTGGACCTCAAGCCATTTCTTAGGTGAGCCTTCATTTGTTTCATTATATTTTTTAGTTTTAAATTTAATAATATATTTCATAAATAAGAAATTTTCCTTTTAATCTAGCCTGATTTCTTGGTTGTAATATTTTGTGTTTATTGTTGTTGATATCAGGACATTAGAGCCTTCTATGTTATATCTTTATGTGTTTCAGTGTGATGATTTTAATATGAGTGATATCCTAGCATGTAATTATAATCAAAGATTTAATGCTAAGAGTAAACACCATTTATTAATAAGGTAAATGTAATTTAATATTGATAGCATGATAATATGTCCATCTGGATTTTTGAATAAGAAAAGGCAAGAATATGAAAGTCAACTTGTGAATACAGTCACCAATTTTATCCATGAATTTTGTTTTTGCACATTGAAAATATCAGTAACCTGTGTTTTAGCATCTGAGACTTTTCAAAAAGAAAAATAATTCTTTTATCTTACAGCTATACATCATATAGGAGGATTCATCTAAAAACCAAAAGAAATTTGGTTGTATTCTGAGGTAGGTCAAATTTTAGATTGCTTAAATAACTTGCTATGTTTGTTATATATATACAATGTATGTGCAATGTATGTTGCTAATTAGGAACTAGGTATATACAAACAGTAAAATACTTTGTAGGAATTGCAGGTTATGATTTTTGACAGTAGTTAATTTATGATAAATATTGGATTAGAAATTAAAAGAATGATAATTTAGTAATGTGGGATCTGCATGATATATATATGATAATGTTTATAATATTTACATTAGCTATTGTTTTTATACGCCCACATTGAAATGTGGACGTAAATTGCCGTCGCCCCGTCGGTCCGTCCACATTTGTTGTATCCACAATAGAGGCTACAGTATTTATCCGATCTTAATGAAACTTGGTATACATGTATATATTGATGATATCTCGGTCAAGTTCGAAAATAGAAATAATTGCATGAGCGGTTATTGAGATATTGCCCTTGACTTAGTAAAAACGCGTCAAATTTGGGTTGTATCCACATTTGAAGCTACAGTTTTTATCCAATCTTAATGAAACTTGGTATAAATGTATATATTGATGATATCTTGTTCGAAAATGGAAATTGTCGCATGAACGGTTTTTGAGTTATTGCCCTTGACTTAGAAAAATCTTGTAAAAATTTGGGTTGATGCAATTTAATCCCCAAAGTTTTCATCCGATGTTGATGAAACTTGGTGTACATTGGAATTGATTAGCCCTCGGTCAAGTTTGAAAATAAAACATAATTGAAATGATGGTTTTGAGTTATTGCCCTTGACTTAGTAAAAACGCGTCAAATTTTTGGGTTGAAATAAGAATTTTTAATTTTAAAATCTTAATGGAACTTGGTGTAAATGTATAATTGATGATACTTTTTCAAATTTGGGAAAATTTCGCATGAACGGTTTTTGGGTTATTGCCCTTGACTTAGAAAAAATTTTTTAAAAAATTTTGTTTCGATGCAATAAACCCTCCAATTTTTTAATGGGATTTGATGAAACTTGGTGTGAGTATTGGAATTGATTAGGCCTCAGTCAAGTTTGAATTTGAAAATTTTTCCCAAATGAATTGTTTTTGAGTTTTTGCCCTTGACTTAGAAATTTTTAAAATTCATTGTGGTTGTAATAAAAAGTTTAATTTTAAAAAATTTTATTTTTAAATTTCAAATTGCTGCCGTTAGTCGTTTGTTACCTTTTTTTAAAAAAGGTTTTTTTTTTCCCTTTGGGATTTAAAATTGTTAAAAATATTTGGGGGTTTTGAAAACAATAACTACAATTTTTTCATAGATTTGAAAACTTGGGAGCGTAGTAATAAGATGGTTCCAATTCTAAATTAAAAATTTTCCGTGAACATTTTTGATCATTTCCCTTAACTTAAATTAATTCATAATTTTTTTAAATTTTTTCTAATATTTTTTTTAAATTTCCCATTAGCCTACCCCAAAACCCAAATCTAATCCCCCATTGGCTCATGTAAAATGTTGGCAAAAATAACGATTGAACTCAATCCAATTAAAGGCCCTGAGAGTACTGGCCATAGCCGTAGACCCATTTGACCTAGTTACTCGCTTCAGTTCAAGAGCCTAAAATTGCAGGTTTATGGATTGTTTAATATAAGTTTCAAAATACTATACTTTTACTGAAAATTAACTGAATTGAGTGTAAACTTTGGTTACCTATCAACATATCGAGCAGGCCTTCTTCTAGATTGGTCTTTATAGTTTCTTTCATTTTCTCAACTTTCCTACTTGTTTACATGCAGTCTGGATCCGCGTTCATTAAATTTCATGATTTTGTTGCTTTTCATCGTTTAAAGTTGGAATTCATACCAAAATGTTTTATGTTTATTGATAAATGAATTGATTTATAAAGATTAAAAAAGATTATAAAATTGAGATAAAAATTGTTTTTCTTACATTTTGTGAGCTTTCCCCCGCGAACTATTTTCTGACGAAAAGAAAATGGCTATTCCATCAACAAGATCAACTCCAGCAACAAAGGCGGGTAATATGAAATTTTCACGCAAACAGTAGAAATTGTCGTGGTGACAAATATATATTATAACATCATTCCTTCAGTTTTATTTAAGCAATAACGGTCACCCTATGGTGGTCATGGTCGTATATCAAAGGTTGGATGGAAAATTAATCATAAATGGGCTAACGTGCATTCATTCAATTTTCCATCAAACCTTTGTCCTGATATATGATCACAACCGCCATAGGGTGACCGTTTATTGCTTAAATAAAACTGAAGGAATGATGTTATAATATATGATAGAAATGTAAGTGTAGGAATGATAATGTTATAATATTTGATAATAAAACTGAAGGAATGATATTGTTATAATATATGATAATAAAACTGAAGGAATGATAATGTTATAATATTTGATAATAAAACTGTAGGAATGATAATGTTATAAAATTTGATAATAAAACTGAAGAAATGATAATGTTATAATTTATGATAATAGAACTGAAGGAACGATAATGTTATAATATATGATAATGAAACTGAAGGTATGATAATGTTATAAAATATGATAATAAAACTGAAGGAATGATTAATAAAACTGAAGGAATGATTATGTTATAATATATAATAAAACTGAAGAAATGATAATGTTATAATATATGATAATAAAACTGAAAAAATGATTATGTTATAATATATGATAATAAAACTGAAGAAATGATAATGTTATAATATATGATAATAAAACTGAAGAAATGATAATGTTATAATATATGATAATAAAACTGAAGGAATGGTAATGTTATAATATTTGATAATATAACTGTAGGAATGATAATGTTATAATATATGATAATAAAACTGAAGGAATGATTATGTTATAATATATGATAATAAAACTAAAGAAATGATAATGTTATAATATATGATAATAAAACTGAAAAAATTATTATGTTATAATATATGATAATAAAACTGAAGGAATGATAATGTTACAATATATGATAATAAATCTGAAGGAATGATATAATATATAAAAATGAAGCTGAAGGAGCTGGTTAAATGATATTTGTTTACAAGACAAAAGGACTTCTGAATCAATAGTAAGAGAGTAATCATATTGGTTGTTACATTCTGTTAATTATAAATCTTCTTCTCATTCTTAACGGGATCTTCCCATGGTTACTATATAAGATCCTATTCACTAGAAGGATAAAAAGCATAATCTCTCCGAAGCTCCTTGTAAAATTTCCTAGGGAACGGAACACTTGAATCTGAGAATCTATTGGGTTAATTGATGCTGCCTGTTGAACTTTTCAGTAAATGTGTGAATGTGTTTTATACAAGTCAAACTTAAAATCCTATTTTGTTTGAAGAGAAAAGATGACTTCTTTAGGTTATAAGGGAAGTCTGGCCCAATTTTCTCTTCGCAATTCAAGTCTTTCCTCACTGCCTCACTGTAGTTCAATTAATTGATTCAATTACAAATGTGGTATATATAAATAAAATATCTCCCAAAATGCCAAATTGATACTTGTGAACACAGTGGAACTCCAATACAAGCAGTGGGGTATTGATGGTATATTTTATAAATGATTAACAGTTTTTTTTTTCTATTTGTAGATAGAAGAAAGATTGGGATGAAATGATAAAAACATAAAAGGAAGGAAGAATCATCTATTTAGTGGCTTGAATGAATGTACATGTATTATTATTGTATATATTTTAGAATTAAAAAGATATAAAATGTGTAGTTTTCATTCAACAATAAATGAAATTTCTGCTGTCTATATAAGAAATTTTCAATATCAGCAGGAAGTCCTATTGAAAAATGAGTACATTTGCATACGTACAATTTACTCGCATATTCCTTGTGTACCAAATGCACCTTGTCATCATAAAATAAAAAATATTTCCAAATCACACCATTAATAGTTAGATATTTTACATTAAGTGCAAGTTTTGATTACAACGTCACCCAAAACATAAACTCCTGTTAGGCTCTTTACGTTGCATTAATTCTGCAATTTAAGAGCATGGCTCATTAAAACCACTATTGAGAACAGTTATAAAAATTAGCAAGAGTTCTTACGTTGTACCAGTTGTACCAAATAGCTTGCCAGGAAGGTTATATATGCATGACTGAAGGTTGAATATTTCATTCTGGTGATTTTATTCAAATTTATTGTTGCCAGTGGGCGTATATTACCTTGCCTAGCAGGCATATTTATACACTATTGATATCTTAAAGTGTAATTTATTTTTATAGACCACGTGAATATGTAGACGTATATTGTCGTCGCCCCTGTCCGTCCACATTTGTTGTAGACACAATAGAAGCTACAATTTTAATGAAACTAGGTTTGAGCATTGGAATTGATAAGACTGCTGTAAAGTTCGAATTTGACAATTTTTTGATGAACAGTTTTTGATTTATTGCTTTTGACTTGTCAAAATTGTATTGTTGATGCAATAAAACCTACAATTTTCGAAGGATTTTGATGAAACTTTGTGTTAGCATTGGAATTTATTAGAGCTCAGTCAAGTTTGAATTTGACAATTTTTAATGAATGGTTTTATATTATTTATATTATTAATATTGCTTCAAAATTCTATTGTGGTTGCAATAAGAAGCTTGAATTTTCAAAGGATGTTTATGGACCTTGGTGTTAGAATTGATAAGACATAAGTCAAGTTTGAAATTTCTGACTTTTAATGTATGGTTTTTTAGTTATTGCCCTTTACTTAGTAAAATTGCATCAAAAATTTTTTAAAAGATGAGTATTGAAAAATATAAGATGGCGGTCAAGTTTGAATTTGACAATTTTTCGATTTGACAGTTTTTGAGTTTTTGCCATTGGGTTCAATATATTATTCAAATTCAAGGCTGCCAGTGGGCTTATGTTACCTTGCCTGGCAAGCTATCTTATTGTATACCTGGGGAAAAAAACTGGATGTAGATGAAAATTGTCTGATATCTACCTGTGACTAAATTTTGAAGTTATTAAAGGTTTTATTATTTTTTTTTACAGGAGAAAGATAGAGAATATTTATCTCAGTTTTTGAAGAAAGTTTTGTTTACTTTGTCATTTTGTCGTGGATCTTTAGATGGCTTAAAATCAGCTTTTACTGAATTAAGGTAGAAATATTATAAAGCTTATAATTGAGACTGTAATATAATTGATACACCATATTCTTTATCAAACTATTCCATACAAGTTTCAAATAAGTAGTTGATACTCTCTTATCTAAGCTCATATGTAAATGTTTGAGTATCAAAGGTTAGGCGAAACCTCAAATTTTATTTAACAAAAACTGCCACATTCAGCTGCTCTTTTTGAAAATATGACAGTTTGGTACCTTTTAATATAATACGACAAGAACCAAGGCAGAGAAATAAATGTATAAAAATTGATTGATTTATTTGTAATTTTAGTTTGAAAGAATCAAATCATGAATTATTACTAGTAGTATTATGGGATGGGGTTGTCCATTCTTCACCTCTAGTCAGAGCATCAGCAGCTTCAATGTTTGAGGTAAGTTTCCTCTGGTTATCTTTATTTTAAAAAATAATAGGGCATGTTTAAATGTTGAAAATGTCCAATAGCTTATTAAAGATATATTTCTTCCAAAAATCTAGATATTCATCTTTTCTTGGACAAGTATCTGTGTAGAAAATTTACTTATATTTGAGGAAATACATGTTGATATGTGTTACTGTTTGTGAACTATCACTATGTATTTATTATGAAACATATTTTGTAGTTACTGATTAAAGGTATTGATGATATTTTAATATCTACTCGAGTTGTACCAGCTCTCGTTACTCTAGCTAATGATCCTGAAACGTAAGTATACTTTCATATCATTTAAATGTAAGTATATATTCACACAAATAGTACCTAGAAATATTTCAAAGAACTTTTTTATTCATAGGATTTAAATTTGAGTTGGAATTGAAATAATAACATTTCAAATTTATCAGGGTTTAGTATGAAAGTTGTGACAAATCTCACTACAAGATTGATTAAATGTGATTTTATGTGTATATTCAGGTCAGTAAGAATCTCAACTATACCTTCTATTGGTGCTATCTTAGAAAACAATACAAATAGAAGTGTAAGTGTCCTATTTTCTTAGTTATTTATTTACTGTGGCACTCTCAGTTCATACATTAACATACTGGTTTAATGTCTGCCAGATATAAAATCAAGTTATTTATATCATATAATATTTACATTTTCTATCATTGAATCAAATCTCATTGATACACATTGCCTAGGTTATTTTATATTTCTACATTAAATAAGAATACATGCATTTGTTTAAATTATACTATATTATACATCAAAGCTGAAATTTATGCATGGGAATGGGCTGTGTTTCATCATTTTTTCTATAAGAATAATTTCATTATTTTTTGCAATGAATTTGTTATTGCATTTTGGTTTTAAATTAGTATTTTATATTAATGAATGAATATCTGTCTGGTATTTAATTACCACAGATTGAAATAAACAATCCCAATTGCGGCATTAAAACATTTCATACATCAATGGACCCATTAGGAGATTGAATGCTTCAGCTTTCAGGCTATGTAAAGATTCCACCATTCAATCATTCAATTCAACTTTAACAATTGAATCGTTTTGCTTTTTGAATTTTAAGCAATTTTATCTAAGAAAAATTAGCAATGGAATCATTTCACATTTAGAGCATCAAGTAATTAAAAGCATGTCAAATTATTGCTTCATTATGAGACATTGTTTGCAGTTTGAATAAGGTTAAATGAGCTGAATTTAAGTTAGTAATGTAATATACATATAGAAATGTGGATGTTCATTGCCAAAGCCCCTGTACATATGACCAGGATAGAGCTTTTATCCTAACATCATGATACTTGGTATGCATGTATTTCTTGATGGGAAATCGATTAAAATAAGCAGATAATCAGTTCCTGAGTAATTGCCCTTGACTTGTCAGATTTGACTCGTAGCTATCATAGAGGCCAAATCTCTTGGTATGCATATATATATTAATGAGATTGGGTTAGAGTTTGTATTAATCTAATAAAATGCTTTAAAGTTATTGCCCTTGACTAAGAAAAGCATCAAATAAAGGCTAAAGTTTTAGATATCTTGATAAATGTTGATGAGATCTCAGATAAGTTAAATTTTAATAAAAATAGGTTGAAAAGTTTTGGAATTATTGCCTTTGAGTTGATGAAACGAAATGAATGTAAAAGTTGATGAGACATATTTGGGTATGGCTTTGAAATATGTTAAATATAATAAGAAAATTCATTTTCAAGTCACTAACGCCTTTGTCATTCCTGATAGCTGATAGCTGATAGTTTGCGTATGTTTCCTTGCCTGACTTACTATCTTTTTCAATTTTAGTACACTATGTCCTCTTAAGACATATATTAGATATTGTTAAATGTTTCAGATGCGATAATTTTTAATAATAAATGATACAGTGAAACATCTTTGACTATTTTCTGTTTTCAATCCATGTCAATTTATCTTAATCTTATAGGTATTAGATAGAGTTTATATGCAGCTACAAACTTTTTTTGATGATCCAATGTACAGAGATCAACATGATATGCAAGTTGAATTAATAAGAACATTGGCTCGAGTTGGAGCAAACACTGAACCCAAGTTTCGAGAGGAATGTAAGTAAACTTTGTATATTATTTTTATACATACATCGATATTAATATACCACATACATTATACATAACTAATATACAATTCTATAACAACATATCAATTTAAATACTTTCTTATTCCTAAATCCTAAATCAATCTATTGAAACTGCATACTGACACATACAAACATTTAGCACATAGTAAAAATGTCCCTGATACAAAATGTTTTAACATAGATATTAACACATATTTATATCTTATCAATGAATTGGTTGCCATGACATTAAGTATTAAGTTCCAAGTGAAAGAATTATCTGTTGCAGGCATTTTCCAAGACATTGTAATACCAGTGTACACAATTGAAATCTAAAAAGTTGGAGATTAACACTGAAAACATTCACATCCTTCAACAAAATATTTACACAACATTCAAATTATTTCTTTGATATTTAAGTATTTACAATTTGTAAAATTCTATTTGCTGATATTTTTGATTTTACACATTAGTTGTAATTTTAGAAGTTCCGCTGCATCCATCAGGGACTGGCCTGGTACTAATATGTTCCAGGGAATTAACCCTACCATCCATTAGAGGCTTAGTAGCCAGATTATTTTTAGATAGGTTGATACGATCTCGTCTCTGACAAGTTGAAATTATCTTCAAGGCTGTGTTGATCAATTCTCTTCGGAATCGAGCGCTAGTAAATAGATATATCATAAATTTAAAACTGAGAAAACAGAAATGTATTATATCAATTATTGTACGAATAAGATTGAGAACTGAAAAGACTTTAAAATGAAGTTCACAAGGTATTTCTACTGCTCCTAATGATATAAGTTGATCAACTGTTATCAATATTACACGTAGTGTAGTTACAATAATATAAAATAAACTAATTAATAAAAATGTTGTTTTTAACTCGTTCAGGGAGTGAATATCCATGAAATATTTCTCTAATGTTTTCTTTAATTCAAATTCCACTTTATGACGTTTTCTGACCATGGCCATTGTTGTAATGAAAAACAAAACAGAGACTACGATTAATGGTAACACATGATGTACTGCTAAATTCAAAAATGGCCAGACAGAATCACGGAAAAATTCTGAAAATTCTTCAATATAAATACACTGAGTTTGTGCATCTGTTGGCGCTTCAGGAAATGTGACTAATCCATATGTCCAGAAATGATGCATATTGATGCAAGTTAATAAAACTGTAATAAGTAACATGGCAGCTTTACCTCTTTCACGAGTACACATTTTATATAATAACAATGGATAATTAGTTGCTATCATCATTTCTACAGAACTGGCTACAAGAATCCATGGACCAATATGTAACATAAATTGAAATAAAAATGGATAAATCTTGCATATTGCTGCAGACATTTTCATTATTTCATCACTAAGATTGTGTTGGGAAATTATTTGGAACCATGGATTCCCACATTCCACAAATAGCACAAGTAAATCCACAACACAGAGCACATTGAGATATAAACATGATGACCAAACGTTGATACTAAGTTGATGTAAACAGCGTAGCGATATTAAGTTGCCAATAATTCCAATGAGTAAAATGATAGGAAAGATGTATGTTTGGAGTACCAAATTCACTGCTTCCTCCGTTTTTCCTTCTATAATTGGTTCCGAACATAAACTTTTATATGCATATTCATAATAATCATAATATTCATCGGTCATTATTGTTGCGTTTTTGGCTGAAATAGAAAGAAGATATTTCTAAATGACAAAGAAATGGTGAACATGTAATATTAAAGTGAATATTAAAATTGATTGATTCCATATGATGTATAATAAATGGTGTTATTCATTATACAGTATATGGATAAACTAAAAAGTCATCTTATTAAAGAGTCAAGTAATGTAATATACTTCATTATTTTATAATATGATCAAAAGATTTTCAGATGTAGACTTTTAACATAATCAAATGAAAAACTGAAAAGAATTTTGCCTCCAACTGGATTTAAAACTTGTACATAGATGTAGATTTTTACAGCATTTGTGAATGTGTTTACCAATGATAACCTTTTTTAATCTATAATTCAACTAAGCATTTTAATTTGATATTGTATAAGTTTTCGTATTATTTCAGTAAATATTTAAAGCTCTTTACTCTGATTTTTTGTTCCTGTCTGTGATATATCAGATCCAAAGAAGATTAATATGTTCAATTATAGGGTTCAAACTTGCAGAAAGTATCAGAAATCTTTCCTCAATTATACTTGTTTTGCTAGAATATGAAGCCATATAAATAGAACAGTATGTGACATCAATCAGGAGACATATAAAATTCAACACCATAAGTGTATGAAATTTTGTATTTAAATACAATGTTATTGTGTCTTTTTTTAAATTAACTTTTCCTGAAAACTGGTGCAGGAGTTCCCTGCATTCACTTCCTATTGTAGAAATGTGTTGTTCAGACCATGACTATCTACAGTGTAGGCAATGTTTATTTGAATAAAATATTGATCATATTCTAAAGAGGTTTAGATCCCAGGGCAATGGTCTGGTAATATACACAGAGTTGATAATACTCTTATAAGCTTCCATGTGTCTATTGTATTCCTTTACTTTATGTGGTTATTACACAGGAGTATGGAATGCCATTAATGGAAATAGTCAGTTCACAGATTTTGAATTAGTAGGCGAACTTGTCAAGTAGTTAAAAGATTCTTAATCTAAATTAAATGAAACTAGAACTAAATCATGACTTTTTAATACCAACTCACATGTTTACGCCATTTCGTTAGTTAGTTAGTTATGTCGGCAAAATACACCAGGTTGTCCGAATTAATACAAACTTGCAAATTTACACCGTTTGTGGAAGTTTGGCCAACATCTTACACCAGGTATTGTGCAATGTGTTCATAGAGCTATAAATAAGTTGGTATTAAGTCGCGATTTGGATCTAGTTTGAATGAATTTAGATTAGAATCTTTGAAGTGCTTGACCAGTAGGCAAACCAATTCAAAATCGGTGAACTGACTTTTGGCTTTAATGGCGTTCCATACAGAAGCAATACAAAGTTTATAGACCTGTCAAATTCTCTTTAAAATAACCAAGAAAAGTTAATATTACAGTATTATCCAAGTATTCAATAATAATCCTCTTTAAACAACTTAGATAAGATGCTCTTAATAACTTTCTGTCAAGTGAAGTTAAAAGCTAGCTATAAAGCAAGTCAAGTCTGGTATGACTTTAACATGCTAATGGTAGGTCTCTACTTTATACTGCTTTCATTATGTTGGAATCAAATTTGAATATGGCCATATATCACTATTAAAGTCAATTCAGTTTATTTAATTGTAAATTGAATTTGAGAATTTTATTTACGTTTGTTCAGGAATTTCTCAGACATGCCATGCATGGAACTCATAGCTCTATTTTGATTTCATTATGTAATTAGACTTTAGCTTGTGGTATGTCTCGCAAGCAAATACACCCACCAGCAGCTTGATAGTGAGCTAAATGTGAACTGTAGAACAAACTCAATACCGTACATACTAATACATAAAGCAATGTCCATGCTCAATTTCCACATGGCGTCTCTATCTTATCATAAATAGAAGTGGATAGATTCTGTTAAATAAATCAAAACATTAAGACTAACAAGTTAATTAGAAAAAAAGAGTCTGTACTGTAATGAAAGTTTCCTCTAAAAATATTTATTTTGTTTATTCTGTGTTTTTTTATCTGTCAGGCTAATCAAATCTCAACAACCAGAACCTAAAAAAATACCCTGTCTTGTTCTGTTGAGAGTGATTTTCTCCTATACTGAAAATATTGAATACATTACTATGTGATCAGATTCAAATTTTGAAACCTAGTATGTTACTACTTTATTATACTAGACCTCTATTAGTCCAAACATTGAGTTACTTACTTAAAGTTGTTTCTTACTCACATATTGTGACAATTGAATCTTTTCTAATCCTATTCTATTTCAAGCATACTTATTAATATTTATTATCAAATACATACTGGTTATTCCAGTATAGTCATGTGATAATTAGTTTTGAGGGATATGTAAGAACTACATGGCAGCTTAGAGTGAGACTTGAAGATGGAGAAGGTGACTTGAATATTTACTAAGTTGTGAATAACATCCTCTGTGAAAGAATCTTCTATTAAATGATAGCAAACCTAGTACATAATTCCCTCTTAATCTCAATCAGGTATATATCTCACACTACCCAGTATAGGTTCTAACGTGAGAGTTTATAAAGTCAATATGAAATAATAATCATATTCAAATAATTGTTTTTCTATTATCATTTACATATAATTATGATCAAAATATAATATATTTGCTGGTATTTTGTCAGTTTTTGGTCATAGCAACATAACAGTGTAAAAAGGTAAACCAGGTCTGATTATGTACTGTGGTGTTTTCTTACATCATTGCAATAGTGCTGTTGAATTGACATCATCATGACATTTTGAAGATGTCCACTCCCCTACCTTTCTAGTATATTGACTTGTAATCAGAATACATATTGTATAGTTTCAAACTAACCTTCATTAATCTCCAACCTTATTGGAGAACTTAATTAATTTAATATGAAATTATTGTGTGTGAAAAATGAATATTCAGGATTTAAAACCATATTGTTAATTAACATAAAAATATTATTAGCATGAAATATAAAATTCATTAGACCACTGTCCTTTCATTTCTGAATTATTGACCTTTAATCTACTATGTTGTAGAAGGTTTTAATTCTTCAATAAATCTTCTCCTTCAGAATAAAATAAATGTTTATTTCATAGTCAGTAACATATGAATAGTTCAGTATCAGTGTAAGTGTAAAAAAGCATTGGAAACTTTACATAACTTTATTTACTTCTAATAAACTTTGGTTGTGGGTTCTATTCTAGTTTAAATTTTATGTGACCTTGATCCATAAGTTACTCTTCTTCATTATTCAAGTCAAGTGAAAAATAGGAGTGGATATGAATAAGGAATTAAAGATGAATACCAAGAGGTCAGGCCAAGGTCCTCATTATCCTTATGAACCTAACTTGTTATTTTGTTAAACATTCTTCTTTCTGTCTTTATCATGACATTTTCAATAGCATCATTTTTTATGTATTCTCCTTCGAAAACACGTGAAATTTGAATTATGTTCCATATTGATAACCTGATAAATCTACAAACGAAAAATTATTCAGAAGGCTTAGAATTGAGATAATAAGTCACAACTATAATAATGGTGTTTTAGTGGTAATAATATACACAAGCTGCAGTAAATAATCATATGCACTCTGTGATAATTATGCCCCTGTCACCAACCTTATTTGACTAGAGTTTAATTACAAGAGAAAAACCCTGGATGAAGGAATGATAATTTATAATAGAGTATGTGAATAATGCAAGAGGACATAACCAGATGATGAATATCCTATGTCATTAATAGCTGACGTAATTAAATCTGGATTTGAGATAATGGTAATGTTACTTCTTCCAAAATAACAGTTAATCTCTTAATAACAGGTATATATAACTGGGGAAATTGTCTTTTGTCCGTTTGATCTCTTGCTGTAATTTTTATACGCCCACATGAAATGGGGGGCGTATATTGTCGTCCATCCGTCCGTCCGTCCGTCCGTCCGTCGTCCGTCCGTCCGTCCGTCCGTCCGTCCGTCCGTCCGTCCGTCCGTCCACAATTGCTCGTAAACACTCTACACGGTGTAATTCTTGACGGATTTAGATGAAACTTAATATGAGTGTTTATGATCACGCAAGGATGAACCCTATTGAAAATCAGCGAAATCGGAAAAAAATTAGTATGAGTTCGCGCCCTTGTTCTTGAATGGCTCGTAAACACTCTACAACGTGCAATTCTTGACCGATTTTGATGAAACTTGGTGTGAGAGTATGTTATAACTCAAGGATAAACCCTATCGAAAATCAGCGAAATCGAAAAACATTTAGTATGAGTTATTGCCCTTGTTCTTGAAAACGCGTTCAATTTTAGCTTGTAAACATTCTTGAGAGAACAATTTTTAATGGATTTTAATGAAACTTGGCCTGAGTATTTGTTATCACCCAAGGATGAAGCCTATTGAAAACCAGTCAAATCGAAAAAAAATTAATATCAGTTATTGCCCTTGTTTTTGAAAACGCGTTCAATTTTTAGCTTGTAAACACTCTACAAAGCACAGTTATTGACCGATTTTGACGAAACTTGCTGAAATTGTTTAATATCACCCAAGAATGAACCCTTTTGAAAATAGCACATATCGAAATATATTTAATAGGAATTATTGCCTTTGTTCTATAAAATGTGTTGGATTTTTGCCTTGTAAACACTCTACAAGTCACAATTCTTGAGCGATTTTGACATAACTTGGCATGAGTATTTGTAATCACCTAAGGATGAACCCTATTGAAATTCAGTTAAATCGAAAAATATTTAGTATCAGTTATTGCCCTTGTGTTTGAAAACGCGTTCAATTTTAGCTTGTAAGCACTCTAGAAAGAACAATTCTTAATGGATTTTGATAAAACTTGGCTTGAGTATTTGTTTTTACCCAAGGATGAACCTTATTGAAAATCAAATAAATCGAAATATATTTAGTGTCAGTTATTGCCCTTGTGTTTGAAAACGGGTTTAACTTTTTGGCTAATAAACACTCTAGAAGGTACAATTCATGACCAATGTTGACAAAATTGTTGGATATCGCAAGGGATGAGCCTAATTGAAAATTAAAATTATCAAAATATATCTAATATGAATTATTGCCCTTGTTCTTTTAAACGCGTTCCATTTTTGTCTCGTAAACACTCTACATGGCACAATTCTTGATGGATTTCGATGAAACTTGGTGTGAGAGTGTGTTGTAACTCAAGGATGAACCCTTTTGAAAAGCGAAATCGAAATTTTTTTTAGTATGAGTTACTGCCCTTGTTCTTGAAAACGCATTCAATTTTAGCTTGTAAACACTCTAGAAAGAACTATTCTTAATGGATTTTGATTAACTTTGGCTTGAGTATTTTTTTTTACCCAAGGATGAACCCTATTATAAATCAAATAAATAGAAATATATTTAGTGTCAGTTATAGCCCTTGTTCTTGAAAACGCGTTCAATTTTAGCTTGTAAACACTCTAGAAAGAACAATTTTTAATGGATTTTGATGTAACTTGGCTGGAGTATTTGTTGTCTCCCAAGGATGAACTCTATTGAAAATCGAAAAATATTTAGTACAAGTTATTGCCCTTGTTTTTGAAAACGCGTTCAATTTAACTCGTAAACACTCTAGAAAGAACAATTTTGAATGGATTTTGATGAAGCTTGGCTTTAGTATTTGTTTTCTCACAAGGATAAACCCTATTGAAAATCAGATAAATCAAAAAATATTTAGTGTCAGTTATTGGGCCTGTTTTCAAAATCGCTTTCAACTTTTGGCTTGTGAACACTCTAAACATTCATTTTTGACAAAACTCGCTGAAATTGTTTAATATCAACCAAGAATGAGCCTTATTAAGAATTAAAAATATCAAAATGTTATTAAGGGTGAACCCTATTGCAAATCATAAAAATACCGAAAAATATTTAATGAGTTGAGTTAGGTACAATTCTTGACAGTTTTTAATGAAACTAGAGACCCTAGAAAAAAATATATGGTGGAAGGTTGAATATTTCATTCCACTTTTGTAACCTTACTGAAAAGTTTTTATTTGAAATAAATGCTGCCAGTGGGCGTATATTACCTTGCCTGGCAAGCTATCTTTCTCAAATTGTTTCATTATACACTCACTAGTCAATATGGTTGAAAAGGAAAATTTATTAAGAGAGCTGCTGCTGTCATGGCAGTAACTTATGTTATGTGTTGAAAGGAAAATAAAATCAGGTTTTGTTTTTTTGCTAGGACATGTATCATCTGTACTCTTTAGATATGTTCGATTGTTGAAGAATCTTTAACACAGTCTGTAGCACACTGGACCTTAGGTTATTAACCAATATGAAGGTCTAGAGGTATTTTTATGTTCTATCAACATTTTTATAGCAGTTTTGCATGAATTATGAAAGCCATGTTCTCTAATAATTCAATTACATTATAAAACATCAGTTTCAATATTTCATTTGTCTTTGATTGCTTCACAGAAATAGATTAATTTTGATCTCTTCAAGAGATTCTCTTGTGACAATATTAGCATATAAAGTGTAGTTTTATTCTCTAAACTTAAGTGAAAGTTTCCCTCTTACAGAAATATTACTGAAGTGGAAGGAATTTAGAAAAAATGATATGAATAATGGCCCATTGGACATGACTGTTTTTGTAGAAGAGAAAATTAAATTTCAAGCACATAATCTCACATGGTTCCTTTCAATTGGAAATTTTGTACTATAATGTGTAGGTCTTACTGTAGTTTTACCTTGAACTTCAGGTTGCATGCTTCAAAAATCATAACTGTGTAGCAAAAATTATAATATTATATCTTCCAACTGGAATATGATACTAACAATTTCAAACTTACAAAAACATCAGTTCCTAATTTACTGAATTACTAGATTTAAACAACAATTTCATCAAGGTTGGTACAATAAAACTGAAATCAGCAAGAATTTCTTCCCTTTCTAAAAACTTCAAAAATTTTCGAAAGTGCTTTTGTAAAAAAATAACAAATCTAGCAAAGTATTTAGGTTCTCTATCCATTCACCAATTTAAGTATGAGCAAAATGATATTTGAGAAATTATTCTGTAGTATAAAAACAAACAAATGGTTGTCAGAAATTAATAAGAAATATTATGTTCCATTGAAACAGAAAGTAATAATTTTCTAATCAATGTGATCAAAATGTTCGAAATATTTTCATTAATTTCCTCCTGTTTTGGATGAAAAGAAATGATAATTTTATTGGAAAAGGTAATAGTTGCCAGTTTTCTTACCTTTAATTTCAGTAGGATCCAAATTTAACACCTCCATATTTTCAAATTGCTATAGAGATAGATATCTTCAGTAATATTAATATACAAAGTTAACACTTTTATCACCTTCTAATTACTCCAGTATTGTTATAGCTCAGAACATTTTGACCAGAACTTAAACAAACTAAACTTATCATTAATACTAATTTCAACCTTACTGGCCAATATTCAGAAATATTATTTAATTTGATCAACTCCAATTATATTAGTATCTATACAAAACAGTTAAACTTAATAATAAGACACTCAGGGTTATATTCCACAATAGAATTTATTCCATATATATATTACTCTAGAAAATAGCAACATTTCCAAATGTATGTCTGTATTTCCAAGTTAAATTGAATAACTGCTTTTATTTATCAGATAGATTACCATACAACACAGCAAGAACCACAATCAACTATTTCTTTCCTATAAACCTTTTCTTCCTGAAGTATAGATTCTGTAAAATATAGTGATTTAAAGTAGTATAAGTAGGAAATGGAATACATTCACTTTATTATTATTTCCAATGATTTTAATCTCTTTAAGTGAATTTTTCATAATCCTTTAGGAATTTTAAGATCTTTTTGTTTATCGATAGAACACAGTGTGTTAAATCTTCTGGGATACTGGAAAATATCAAATTCCGACAATTTGACATTAATTTTTATGCCATTCACATCAACTTATGTTATAGTCTTGTAGACAATACAGGAAAACAAACTATGATTACAACTCCAGTGTAAAATTTAAATTGAGAAGAAGAATTATCAAGGACTAAAACAGTTGGAAATGTATGATCAGTTACATGTCTGTACAATATGTATTGAAATAGATAACTTAATTTTTCACTGTATATTATTGACCTTTTCCGTCTATTGAATTATCTTATGTTAAAGTTTTATACAAAAGGAGAATTTAATTATGTAATAGAATAACACTGATATAGTCCTTAGAGATTATATGAAAGATGTATTGTACATATTGTAATTTATTATTTCAAATGAGAATTTAAGGTGAAATATCTTATAATACTCGGTTTATACACTTGAGGTCACAGAAATTTAGCCAATATCAGAGACTAATAATTACATGTACACAAATGTCAAAACCCTTACTTTGTATCTGATGATTACAGAAAATGTACTAAAGTAATAAACCTTTCCTTGCAAACCTTGCATAACCAATCTGTATTACTATTTGTGACAAATAAAATGAAGTATAAACTCTTGAAAAGTGTATTACATGTATTTTATTCAGAATATTTATCTAAATGATATTCTGTGTCAATGATCCGGGTTTTCTAAATTGAATGTTGTCATGTCTAGTTACTTAAACATCTGTAGAATAGATATTAAAATATTGAGCTTAAGTATTTCATGATATGCATAAGATAGTAACACAAGAGGACTGTCTAACCTATGTAGCAAAAGGAATTAGCATTTTGTCTTTTTGTGCAGTCAAAATGGTAAATTCGATGGAAAACAAATTAGGTTAAAATGGTTGATTGTATATTGACTGTAAGTCAATGAAATCTTTTTTTTAGTCATGATTTTCATATCTTATTACTTTATTGCCTTTTATAACTTAAATGAATCATAAATTCAACAAATACAAAAAGATCAAATATATTTTCAGTAAATGATATTGTATCATTCAAGTTTAAATTACTTCAAATAAATAGAAATTGAAGAATACTGCTTACCTTCACGTGTATAAGAAAATATGCAGAAAATTGTCCAAGACACATCAATGATATATGATTTTCAAATGTGAGAAGGAATAAACTTAGTTATCATTTTAATGCTTTATATCCTTAAATAATGTATAGATGGAAATGAGCTTAGCTTGTAATACATTTTATTCAGATCAAAATGGAAACATCTGCTAGAATAATCCAGTCATATGGAAAACATTTCACAAACTGATAATTTCATAAATCAATTATAATAATTTAAGACTATACATGATAATAATAATCTTTGTTTTTAATATCTTTAATAGTGATAGACAAAAAAAAACAAAACATGTAGGCCTACATTTTGTTTCGATTTCTATAAAGTTCTATACATTTATTCATTTGTTGACATATCATGAGAAACCTGTCATGTATTCTGAAAGTTGTGTTTATTTAAGATGTACAGTCAGAGTACAAAAAGTATATACTTTGATAACAAATGTTTTAGAATTGCTTTAAATTTTTAAATAGTTATCACATACATGATCTTTTTAAAAAGATTAAATTAGTGAATATTTTATTTGCAAGAAGTATAAGTGTTGTTTTTAGAAGAAAAATAAGACTGGAGTTGATGTTAGTCTGATAGATTTTAGCAGGTGGTATTGAGAGTTAATGTAATAAGTATTATTGTTGTTGTACTGAGGTCTTGTAGTTCACTCCTTCAACCTTAAAGATAACGTTTATGTGAATTCCATACAATATATATATAACTTACCATGATAATATTACAGAAAATTTACATTTGTTTTCATTGATCTCCAATGACGTAATGACAGAATCTCTAGTGATAACATAAAAAAAAAAGGCAACAACTTGAATCTAAATATACATAAATCTTGGTCTCCAAGTGGTGTTCTATATTTAGTTAATTGTTTGTCTTCTGGATAAACTTGCGTAATGTTTATACGCCCACATGAGTAAGTGAACATATATTATCATCGCCCTTGTTTTTTGAGATATTGCCTGATTTATTATTCAAATTCAATGCTGCCAGTGGGCGTGTATTACCTTGCCTGGCAAGCTATCTTTGTTCATTTATTTGTAATTAAAGTTTATAATTAAAGTTTGTTATTAAAGTGTTTCCTGTATGTAGCCTGTATATTAATCACAAACAATATTACATGGTCATAATATTATGTAACATGTTAAATTTTCTTGTAGGCTGTGAAAAGAAACATCTATGATTTTCTTACTAAAAAATTTTAAAGGTTAAATTTCAGGCAATTGGTTTATAATTGATATTAGATGTTCCATATAGACCACAGGGTCATGAGTTTTATGTTCCCAGAGCGTAGTGATGTCATATTTATGCGATTTAAATTAAATTTGAGGTTTTTCATGAGAAGTTTTAAAGTTTTAGCATAAGAGTTAAAAATAAATCGTTTAATTTATTATTTCTTTAACACCCAATCTTTTACTTTATTATACACCTTAACATTGTTTGTGTTTTAATATCTCATCAGTTTTATCATAAAAACAGTAAAAGAAGTGAATCTCCAGTAGCAAATACATCTGCTATTCACTTCTTAAATGATTTTAAAGAATGGTAAAGCCAGGTTTTACAATTATGAAATGTTTATTGAGTTACATGTACTTACTTGCATTCAGTTTTGAGGTAAGAAGTCAATAACAAGAAGACAAACATGTACATGTACTTTGATCTTACAACATGAAGTGATCCTTGGTGTCAAAATAAAATCAAGCAGTTTGTGTTTATCCCCATTGTTCAAGAAATATTTTATTTGTCTTTGATGTTACTGTATCATTACTGTAAGCACAACAGAATGTAATGTTAATTTATTATGTTTCAAACAGATTGTCTTCATTTGGTTTGATTCGGTAGACAGATCATGTTTATTACCATTGCTAAGGAATGAATTGACATCTGGATGGTCCACAAGAAACAGATGTGTAGCCCCCAGTTTCGAAAGTAGTTTATCAAGGTGATCAAGTAGCAAACATATCATGTTTATCTCTAGTGATTCAGGACACAGATCATGTTATCACCATTGCAGAAGAAGAAGGGCATGATATGCTTATCTCTGATCTACTGGTATTCAAAAACACCATGTTTATCTGTTTCTTCAGTGAGAACTGAAGGATCATGGTTATCCTTGTTCCTGCCAGACAGACCATATTAACATTGATGTAAATTGCTGTAAATTTCCACAATAAGTAATGTTTGTTATTTAGTCAAAAATCCATTCATCTGGGAATACTTCTTGACATAAGTTACATATTAAAATTCCCCAAAAGGTAATTGTGTACATTTGATATTGATTTCTTATTCTAAGCATTTATCATTTGAACAGAATAGTTTAGTTAATGTAATTCAGAAAGTAGATTGTGATTCTGGGTAATACTGTAATCATGTTTAATCTTACTTACAACTACTTTCAGGACAATTTGATTAACACAAATGTTTTTTGTTTTTTTATCGATTTTTTTTATACATTGTTAAGTGACATTTGAATCTGAATTAAATTACAAAGTACTGTGCATGACTATTCAATGCATCAAAAGAACTATTTGGTAACGGCTTTTTATCAACTGTTTCGTATCATGAAGATAGTGAAACATTGTGACTCCCATACAGTAAGGTTTAGTGGTATAAATTTATGGTATCTTTAATATTTCAAAACTGATCATGTAAGGAATTCAATAAAGCATAACCTTGAGATCTCACTCAAATACAGTTTACAATACACATTTCTCGGAATCTTCTAAAACTTATTAGAAATTCTTTATTGTTAGAGGTAATATTAATCATGGGAACCATATCTCATTAATGTCACCTTATTTATTTCAAAACAGGTCAGATATTGACAATTTTCATGATGAATTTCTAAAGAAATATGATTAATATTATTATGAAATGTTTCTTCGTGTGTCACTCAAGACCAATGATCTTTTTCCAACTAACTGATATTTTTTCTTTTAGGTTTAATTTTCTTGGAATCATTAGTTGAAATTATTTTTGGAATCATGATATGAAAACATTATTTAAAAGCCAGTTGTCTTTTATGTACGACATATATGCCAGGCAGGAGATATTAGTATGTTGTAATATTTAGATAGATCAATTAAAATGAAGGTTGTGTGGTCATGATTCAATATTTTCTATTTGAATCCTGCTGGCATTATTGTCCAAGAGCATTTCTATTTAAGTAACATTCCACAATCTAGTATCTTGGGTACAACACTCTAATTCACCCTTGGAATTTCATCACAAGATTTTTTAATCTATAATAAAAAGACAAATGGTATTTTATTTTCTCTATGTTTGTTTAATGTTCCAGTAGGTGAAAATTGGATTGTTGATTTTGTATAAGAATGAAACTACATGTATATAGTTAGATATAGCAAAAGATTTCAAATACCATGAGATGCATTCTAATCACAATTTCATCATAAGAAAATCTATTATATAATTATTAAGAAATGGATGGGACAAGTAAGACCATTTTTTTTAAAAATAATTTCATTTGAAAGAACTTTTCATTCAAGATCAAGATTGGTCGAAGATAGGAATTTATTCTCTACTTATTTTCCCTTTTCATTTTGAAGGTGTTTTGTTACTTCTCTGTTGTCCTGGTGATGTAGGTTAAATGATCTATGAGGACTTGTCAGTAGCAGGTGTAACATACATTACACTGACAATTCTCATAATATTTATCATCTACAAATCTTTTTAACCATGCTATATAACAATCAAATCCCTTTGTCTTTTTCTCTTTCTGTTTCAGGTTATTATAAACTAACATTAGTTTTGTGAACGTTTTATTTTCTGAAAACATTGCTTTATTGCATTGTTAAAATTTGGGCTAATCTACTTCTTAAATGTTACATAAAGGTCAAGAATTTGCTCATGTGCAAATGTTTGGGGTTTAAAAAAAAGAAAAAAGAAAAAAAAAATAACCTAAAAGTACATATAAGTTCATAGCATCAGATACAACACTCTGAAATATTACAGCTTCTGTTATCCTTAAATGACAAGTCACTATGGGAATTCTTTTTCTATCTTAAAGAAGTTGAAATTAGATGTACATGTACACAACAATGATGATTAGTAAAAGTGATCACACTCAGTGGTATTTATATGTAAAGTACAATATAATTTCAAACTAAGACTTAGATGTTATTGCCAACATGTAACTTGAATAAACCATACATATTTTGCATTAAGTTGTTGCTAGAAATGTCTATGTAGTAATGTTTACATGTCAGAAGATAATTTTGTACTAATTGTTAAAGTTTATTTACATACAGCATTATTTTTCATACTTCCAGATAGGTATTTAAGTTGAGGTTTTGTATTATTCACCTAGCTTAAATTTATGTCCAGATTAATTGAAAAAAACAAAAAGTTTTCCAGAACATGTTATTGTTGATGAAAGAAAAGTTAAGTTTTTATGACAATGGTAATGAGTGTTAAGACAACTAAAGTAGTTATATATATTCAGTTCGTGAGAGATATATCAGATGAGATAGTATATTTAGATCTCTATCATTATCCCTACTTTCATTTATTTACTATTATCTTAGAAGAAGACTGACCAAATGACCTACAGGAACTAGGAAACTAAGTTGTTTATGGATTGATCAGGCCGAAATCAAAATTTGAATGAAATTTTCCAGATGATTTCATGTCAAGTTGACAGCTTATTAACTTGTAAGTGAAATTCAAATTGTTTCAATGAATGATTAGTCAGATTTTTCAAGAGAATTGGCTTCTTCCCTTCTCTTCTTTAAATGATAAACTGTGATAGTGAGTTGGTGATAGACAATTAAATCAAAGGAATTTAGATAAGGTTCTAGATTTGTCAAGTTGCAGGCACGAAAATAAAACTAGAATCAATTTAAATCTAATTCAATCTAATCAATTCTGGGCAATTCTTCTATATATTTACATTTATTCTATTCATATCATTCTTGTGTAATTATCGTACATAAAATCAAAGTTTTGAATATCAATAAATACTCACTTGAAGATGTAACATTATTATCAGAATAGTAAATACACCACTTGTATATAGAAAAGAAATAAATCAACAATGCATATTTACCAGAACAGCAACTTAATGTCTCAAGGATACCAGTGAGTCATTTGTCAAACCACTTGCTATTTCTAATTAATTATCTCTACCCACTTCAACTCTGTTGAGTGGAATAGGAACCCATGGACACCTTTTCAATGTAATCAAGCTGGATTTAAACTAATTCAAAATCTAGAATATTTGTAATAACACTGGAGTGAGTTACATTTGTGGTCATTACAAGTATGCATTTGTATTTAATGGCCTGTTTGGAATTGTAACATAAATACATCAGTATCAGATGTAATTTATGAAAATGAAGCAGATCTTTTTCCTGCACCCAGTTATACTGCTACCATGTATTTCTACCTTCCTTATTTAGCACATATTTCTTATCACCACCTAAAACCTGAACATTTACTTAAAGGTAAAATAGGTCTTAGAAGGAGCATATTAAGATTTTAATTTCACTCAAATTTTTGTCAATAACAAAATATATAAATCATCAAAAGTCAATTTTGAATACAAATATTAGCTGTAGGATGAGTGTATTCTAAGACCTATTATACCTTTAAAGGAGTAGTATGCAAAATTTCAATATAAAAAAAATAATACCTGAAGATATTTCTAAAAGTTCTACTTACAATCATGTATCTATATAAAAAACATTTTAAAAGGAATAAACTAATTGTTAATCGGTTTTCAAGACCTTGTTTTGGTTCTATATTGCAGTATATCCTGCTCATACGACCACCTTTATTAAGAGCCCACCTTCAATAAGCGATCACAATAAATTCCCCCTACGAGTTTTCAATGTAATTATTAACTAATAAGCGGCCACCTTCATTACGCGACCAGCGGCCATGTTTTTATACTCCCAGTTGATTAAAATAACTCAATTAAGCGACCATGACACTTTTGATTATCTCCCGTAACAAAAATCAAGTTCACGCGTCAGTGATATTCAATGAGAATATCGCTAATCGGTAATTAGATAATCTTCTACAGATTAATTTTATACCTTGTTGCTGATTAATATTGATAGATTTCATCGTATTGACAATTATTATAAAGTACTGTAAAGCCTTCAATATTTCGTTTTTGGTAAAATTTAGACTACCGTAAATTTGATCAGAAAGCGAAAGTAGGGTGTACCGGATGTTGTTATAAAAACATATTAATCAGGTGAAAATGGAATAAAGCGTGTTACCGGGGGCAATTAAAAAACTGCAAGTTTTACCAAGGGAAATTTTTCTTATCACCACTTAAACCTGAAATTTTTATTTTAAACGATAATAGGCTTAAAAGGAGCTTTAAGTTTTAATTTCAAAATTTTTAATAACAAAATATATATCATCAAGTAATATTGAATACAAAAAGCTGTGGGAAGACTAAGCCCGTTTTATACTTTTAAAAGAAAGATGCCATGATTTCCAAAAAAAAAACGAAATATTTCTAAAGAGTTCTCCCTTAAAACTCAGCGATCTTTAAAATGAATATTTTGAAGGTCTATTTGAATGGAAAGGTTTTTTTTCTATATTATTAGTTGAAACCTTCAGAATAAGTAGGAGAGGTATTTTTCTTCATTATTAAATGTTTTTGCTTAAAATCAGTCTAATTTTATTGGACCTAACAAAAACCAGTAGGAAAAATGTAATGCTTAAACAAAAACTTTTAAAACCAGAATGCCCCTATTTTACTTCAGTATTTTCAAAGGCTTCATATTTTGTCAATTGCATGTCAAGTGGGCTTATTGTATGTGATTGGCTATCTTCTACTTTACCTCAAGTGAAATAATTTTTTATCTTTTCCTTTTGGTGTTGTTGATTGAATTAATTGAAAAATGACTTTTGCATGAAATGTGGTAAAATGCTAAAAATAATATGTTTATAATTTGATATAGCTATATCCTGGGAATTCACTGGATAATTTGCTGAAATCTGTTTTTTTTTATCTTATTCTGTTAAACATATAAATCAATACTTACTTTCAAATTGTATTATATATGAAATTGAAACATACTTACTGATGTGTTTAGAATTAAAATATTTCCAACAGAATTAGTTATCCTTTGATAAAATGATACCTATAGTTTGATATACACACAGATGAAAACAAAATGTGGCAACCATAAGAAAAAGTAAGGTTGAAAAATATTCAGAAAACACCCACTGGTATCTATTTAACACTTGGTTAAACCTTTCCTATACTAGATGTACCATTTTAATGAAATTGATTTGCGTGTAGATCACAGCACTTTCTACTATAGTAAATCAATGTGCTCACACTCTGTCAAACTAGACATAATCTTGTGTTAATCTCTTCTTTGGAATCCCTTGATGCTTTGTACTGACAATAAATGTCTTAGAATTGAAGTAACAGGAAGTAGTTTACTCATGCAAACAAATTGTTGTACTGTGTATCACAGTCAAAAGTTTTTCGACCTTCAACAAATTTCTTTAACAGAACTGTAGTTAGCAGATGTTTTCTAGTTAGACAAAGTAATTAAGCATCAAAGCTAATCTATATGATCTATTTACTGAAATTCTACTTTCATTTAACTAATAGGAGACAAAGTTCACCATGATGTAAATGGATACATGGAAGTATTGTCAGCGGGTTTGGCATTATTATCTGGTAGAGAACTCTAGAGCCAAAAGTGTTATTTTGACTAGATATATTTGTTTCTGTTCTTCATTATACACTTAAATTTTGTTTTATTTACAAATTGAATCTGTACAGATTTGAGTTTTGTTTTGTGCAAGTTCAACATAAAAAAATCGAAGTCTTTTCCGTACTCAAACGAATTCAAGTTTGGCAATAAATTTCTGTGTTGCTATCAAAGTAACTACATGCATGCACATTATATTTCTATCTCGTAAACAGAGTTATGCTTGAAGTATAAACACCAGATTACTTTTAAGTGTTAAAAGCTTTCCTATAGCAATGTGTGAGGCTTCACCTAATGTGAAATTCACCTAATATTACCTTGTGTCAAGGTTTTGTAAAATTGGTATTTATTATCATATCAA